>JAJHSJ010000004.1:82022656-82443233 GCA_021015155.1 Magnolia officinalis
ACCCCTTTGATGTATGTTGTAAATCATGCAAGGGAGGGCCCATAGTGCCAGGGTCCCTCCATCATCAGTGTCCTCTCTCTCTCTCTCTCTCTCTCCCTCTCTCTTTCTTCTCTCTCTCTCTCTCTTTCAGGTGATGATGTAGCTGTGTGGCCCACCCAGATGTACCCCACCTTGATGTATGTCTTATCCAAACCATCCAGGAGATGTGGGCCCTACCTTGGGATGATGGGAAAAAATTATCGGATTGATCCAAATCACGTGGGCCACGTCCATGTGGGACCCATCGTGATGAAATATATATGCACACCATCCGTCCAGCGTCCCTGGACGCTGGACGTGTTCGGTGAGCATGGGCAGACAGTGGGGTGTACTGGCAAGCAAAAAAAAAAAAAAAAAAAAGTTTGGTTTGAGGATTTTGGGTGGGCTGCTCATACAGGCCCCACCTTGATGTATGAATTCAATCCACACCATCCATCCCATTCCCAAGATCATTTTAGGCATTGAACCAAAAAATGAAGCCAATCCGACTATCTAGCGGGCCATAACATAGAAAATAGTGTTTTTACCGTTGAAATCTACCCTGATGTTTCTGTACCTCAAAATATGTCGAATATTGGGCTTGATGTGTTTGTCTTGTGCCATAAAAACCAATGGCTGAGTCGAATTCCCCTGATACGGGCCCCTCCTAGGAAAAACACCAAATAATATTAATAATAATAAAACATGCAGCAGGCGCTGCTGCTACTGCATAGATGTTACAACAGCGTCTTGCTGCTGCGTAGGCACAAGTGGCAGGGACCGTTGGGTCCCAGCCGTAGGCTCCACTATGATGTGTGTGGACGTTAACACCATGCATTTGGTGGGCCACCCCAAAATCAGTCGTATACATAACTCAGGTGGCCCACGTCACAGGAAACTGTGATGATTGAGCGTCTACCATTGAAACCCTTTTGGGTAGTCACAGAAGTTTTGGATCATTATGAAGTTTGTTTTTCCTCTTTATCCAGGTCTGTGTGACCTTATCAACAGATTGGATGGCAGATAAACGTTATGGTGGGCACCATGTGGGACCCACTGATGTAAGAGGTGGGACTACTGGTGTACCTCACTTCAGTTACGTAGCTGCTATAGTGGGATCACCAAGTTCGATGGGTCCCACTTGTTTCATCCATGCCGTCCATCTATGGGACCCACCATGATGCATGTATTGCATCCAAGCCATCCAACCATTTTGAAAGCTCATTTTAAGGCTTGAGATAAAAAATAAGATAAATCTAGTACCACGTGGACCACACTATAGAAATAGTGGGATTGAACATCTACCATTGAAACCCTTGGATCCCAGAAGTCGTGGACTAATAGGGAAATTGTTTTCCTTTTAATTTAGGTCTGTGTGACCTTATGATCAGATTGGATAGAAGATAAATGTTAGGGTGGGCCTTGAGGATTTTAATGGTGGAAATCATTGTCACCACTGTTATTTGGAGTGTGGTTCAGTTGATCTTTTAATATGATTCATTTATCTATATATATACATATTGATTTACTTGTGGCCGTCCGTTAAGACCCACCTTAATATATATAAGGCATATGTGATTAGGCCCATCTTGATGTATTTGTGGCCGTTCGTTGAGGCCTACCTTGATATATATGCGTCCCATTTGATGTATCTAAGGCCCAAGGGTCGAGGCCCAATGGGATGTATACAAGTCCATTACAATGTATGATTCTACCACAGTTTATGTAATGATGTTTATGGCGGGCTATGCCTTGGGAACAATGATGGTTTTACGCCCACATTGTAAGTACAATGTTGGTTAAATGTCCACATTGTAACTCTCCTCAGGGTCCATTGATAGGCCCATACTTGTTGATAGTTCATCGCTTTATAACATGCTTAGTATAATTCCATGATTCATAGCCATTCGCATCATATGTATGCTTGGTATGAGGAGTGACTGATCATAGCATATGCCATTGAGCAGATTATCTATGAGACTAACTGTTACGAGTTACCCACATGAGCGCGTGGTATGCGCATGATTGTTGCATGATTGGACAGTGTGATTCATGCATCTTGCATTTGCGTGTCAGGATCATTGTACGCCGTAGTGACATCAGGGTCGTGGCTTCATAGGCACATCGTGGATAGCCGTATCAGATACCGAAAATACTTGGTTCTAGCACTATGGGCACTTAGGATATCCTTAGGTGAAAGTCGCAGAACTTTTTTGGTACCAGGAGATGCTCCAACGTCTAGACCTAGTGGATACACGAGCACCGGAGTGCCAAATACCAGTAGGCTGTGTCTCCCATTGTGTCGTGGTCGGTTGGAAGGGGGTGTGGCCTTATCCGCCCGAGTGAGGGGGTTGTAAACTAGGCTGAGTTTGACCAGCTCACAAATGAGTCCGCTATCGACGAGCCCGGTAAGTATTGGCAGACTACTGGTCAGGCGAATAGTGTGGTCTCTTCCACTTACTGGGTTGTGCGGCTAGGGAGGCAGCAGTCAGTGTGAAGTGTATTAGACGTTGGTGATATCCCAGAGAGAAACTGTACTGATATGTGTACTTGATGAGGACTGACAACTTATTTTGTATCTCGCATATGACATTTGGCTACATAGGCCTCGCATTGCATAGCCGATAGCATTCATGCCTTGAATCACATAGCCTTGGTATGTCTAATAGTATTCATGGACTTACCGCATATTTCCACATTACTCTAATATTGTACACTTGACACTTACCTTACGCACACACTTACACCACCCTCTAAGCCTTTGTAAGCTTATGCACGACCATTGCGTGCAGTTGCCGTTGGATCGCAGTAGCGCTGATGTAACATCCCGGATTTTTACTAACCTGGGATTAGATGTCCTTAGGCAATGGGTTGCTCCTAACACCTTATTATTTCGTCAGAACTGAACCCCACAGTCTAAAATCGCTTCTGAACCCATTTCCTTCACAAATCTCACCCCTTTACTACCTGTGCTTTCAATTTTTTCAAAGCACTTTCGCCCTAGACACTAACTTAAACTAGCTAAGTAGTAAAACTTGGATCACTTTATATACAAACTACAAAGGCCTAAGTACCATCTCAACCAGAAAATAATTAGGATTAAATCCTTTAGAAATTAACAAAGTTAACTAAGTGCAAACTCGATTAGCCATGAAATCCGTTGGGATCGCTTTAAATACGATCTGCAAGACCCAAAACTTGTAAAACATGTGACTCTAGGTTACCCTAAAGTTTAGAACCGAACTCATTTCCCGTCTGCTCTCGGGAATGAAACGAAACTTCGTATTAGGTTTAGATCGTACATCGGGAGTCCGATTAACTCGAAGCTAAGGAACTAGGACCGCCCCACTGGGCTTGACAATCATCTCAAAAATCAGCTCCGACCGATGTCCCACGGTCATTTATTTCGATCCGGAGCGAGGGTGTGTGAAAAACACTATTCCCTTTCCAAAATAAATATCTGGAATAGTGATCTGGCACCTTTCGCTTGCGCATCAGTATTAAGCAACCTGACCGTCAGAATCAGACCAAATTACACCCTCGGATCAGGAAAAATTTCAGGAACATTTACATGTACTTGGAATTTCGGATCATGGCCCACTGACCGTTGAACTGAAACTGGTCCGCCACGCGTGATCTGGAAATCCCACTGAAATGAAAACTTAATAGAACGTAGATCCATAGATGGTGAGCTTAAGTCTGACGTTTGGCTCAAGGAGGGCCACCAGAACCTCTCTTTTGAGCTGGAAAAGTGACGAATTACCTATATTAGCAGTAACCTTCGAACAGGAGTCTATTTCGGTGAGTTTTGAGGCTATATAAGGACCTTAAACCCTCTCTCATGGCAGCCATACGAATTTGGAATTTGAGAGAGGGAAAAGAGAGAGAAAGTGTGGGAGATGTGGGAGAATCTCCCTGCCATCCTTCCCTGCTGCTATCCATGCTCCACCGCATCCTTCTTGACGCTTTTCCGGCGTTTCCGGCGTCGTTTCTAGGTAAGAAACCCTAACCCTAATCTGTTTTGGGGTTTAGACTGTTGTAGGTTGTGAAGTAGCTAACCTATTTCGTTCTATAGGTCGCCTAGTTGCCGTATATGGAAGCTTAGCAAACCTATCAACTCCGTTACGATTCTACGACAAAAGGTGCGGACTTTAGGTGTATAGGTTACGTTTTTCAACGCTTTCAATGTCAGATAATGATAGATTCATGATCTGCATGCAATTGCACATGTACAAAGTGCTTTCCGTTTCCTGTTCCGATTAACATTGTAGAATATGGAATTTCACATACTCTAGATATACGTAGAAATACCGTATACGTATTTTTTTTAGAGAAGTGTTTGACATGTTTATTTAATGTATGATTATACTATATATGGATAAAATACTAGTTTGGCGAAAGGAATCGCCGTAATACATGTTCACTTGTAAATGCTACGTATGTTGAAATTGTGTATTCTAGAAATACTGTATACGTATAAATTTTGGAGATGTATGTATCATGATTATTTGCTGTAGTAATATATATACATGGATAAAATACTAGCTTGGCTAAAGGATAACCCTAATACATGTTTTACTAACATACACCATGTATGTTGTAATAGTGTATTCTAAGTGTTTGTGGAAATGGCTGAATGAGATAGTATAGAATTCTCATTCATGCTCGCCATGACTAATTGTCATGGATTCATGATTGATGTATGGGCGATACCCCCTTTGACGAAGGATTTGCCCTAAGTCACGCCACGGCCAATATACACTATATGTGCTAAATGTGTGGCCCAAGTGTTTGTGGAAATGACTGAATGAATATGGAACTTGGATTCCTGCTTGCCATGACTATCCGTCGTGGGTGTACGCGTGTTATGATTGGGGCAACTCCCTAGTGAAAGGATTTGGCCTAATGCCTATGTGATCGACATATGTCGTGTATGTTGATGTATGTTTGTTTAAGTGATTCTTGAAATGGCTGAATGAGTAGTAGTTAGCAAATTGTAAAGTATAAGGGTGTTGAGATATGATTCTCAACCTCTTTTAACTATGTGTATGATCTCCTTTGATAGTTGTGTGATTAGGAATTGAACATGTACAAACTCATGCTTGTGTTGTGATTCATAACATGCTCAACTGCTTTATGATTTTAACTATGTAATGCATATGTTTAAATTTATATTTACGTTGTATGATCCGTCATGGGTGATGGGGGAGCGGAGCACGACGAGTGCGTGCAACAGCCCTGGCAGCCCTAAACGGATAATACCAGACTGATTGTATGATTTGAATCCTGATCTATTACTGCTTTATATCTCTGTAATTGATTGTGTTTGGGGCTATGATTATAGTCCAGGCAATCGGTAACGAGATTGAACTCGTGGCTGAGATTCATTTGCCACGTGGGATGTGTTCGACGAACTCGAGTCGTGCGTTGCCTGTCGGCAGTGGCTAGGCCACACGAAGTTATTTATGCACTTCATGTCGTGCAGCTCAACGGGCGATCGTGCTAGTCGAGCTCATCAAGTAACCCGATCTGCCTTATGCATATCACCCTGTTTGGTCGCTACTGCTTGAACCTAGGGTACCAAACTTACCAGTGGCGATCCCCGTTTAACCATGGTACCTAGATCCGCTAAGTCGCATGAGCCGGGCATGGTGGTATGGGACACCGTGGTCGAGCTGTCGGCCTACGCTGGGGCCATGTGCCTCCCCGTAGTGACCATTGCGCAATCAACTCGTGAGCCGAATATGGTGGTATGGGACACTGTATTCGAGCTGTCGATACTTCGGCGAGAGCCGAGTACGGTGAGATCTGTGCTCGTGCTGACGGGCGACGAGTCCTCCGTGGTATCATCGAGTACACTCCAAGGGTCTGTGATTGGCCACGAGTCTTTCACACAGCAACTAGAGTGTGAGTTGAGCCGAGTACGGTGAGACCTGTACTTGAGCTGACGGCTAGTGATTGAGCCGAGTACGGTGAGACCTGTACTCGAGCTGACGGCCAGCAATTGAGCCGCATACGGTGAGATCTGTATCCGCGCTGACGGGTGATGAGCCCTTTGCGATGCCTTCACTACGCTTCTCAAACCATAACATCGTATGAGAATAACTAGGATTGACGACCCTAGAATGGATCATGTTTGGGAATGATACAAGGGAGGTACCTTAGTTTTCCAATACTGCTGTTTGAAATGGACTAATAAAAACTTGGTAATCATGAGCATCATCGCACCGCATGTGCTTTGTAGATGTGGCGCACTGAGGGAGTAAGCATTCGCGAACGTAAGATGATGTCGCTTGAGGGTGGTTTGGCAAGGGCATACAGCATCATGTCATTTCATTCTTGCATTTAATAAGAGTAGTTAGAATTGTTTGATTTGTAATGCTTTATCATTACTGCTTGATTGAATTGATAACATGTTAACCTATGCTTTACTGTTCCACTGAGTTGATCACTCACTCCCACGTTACGGGACGGTGTTGTACACACCAACCAGATTTGTTGAGTTTCAGGTGGTGGCGATGCTTGTGAAGCGGAGCCGGACTACTTCTATGATGATAGGAGGAATTCTCCTATCTGTATCTCTCTGGCAGGTCAATGAAGACCTGATATTGTATTGACGGGGCTATGGTACATGGGATAGGAGGCATTACACTTCCTCACATTTGGTACATTTTAGAACTGCACTTGTATTTATTTAACCTGGTAATGTTATCACACTCTGGAGACTCATCATAAGTTATATATTTTATCTATCTATCACAGTCTTCCGCTTGCAAACTTAACTGTCTCTGGAGTATGATATGCTGTTTTGGCTTAATCTTACTCATGTTCAATGCACGAATACAGTCAACATTCAATCATCATTCATTTTGTTGCATAAGTGATGTTCTGGAACTCGGGAGCTGAGTTTATGCTCGACCCCCAATTTTCAGGGCGTTACAGCTGAGGCAGGAGTGCGTATCGGATCATTTTGGAGTTTTTGATCACCTTGTATTTCCTTTTCCGCATTGTACTTAAAGTTTTTGATATAGTGGATATGTGGTGATGTTGTTTTGTGACTTGGTTATGCTTGTGGTTATGCTCCATTACAAAAAAAATCTTACTGAAAATCCTCCTTTTAGGATCCTAGGAACGGAATCTGGCATATGGATGCCAGAAGCCGAGAATGGGGCACTACGGAGGCTATCGGTGCCGGATTCGGTGATCAAAAATTTTGTGAGTCCGTTTTCCGAGTTTGGGGCGTGACAGAAGTTGGTATCAGAGCATAACTTGGGAATACCTAAGGATCACATCACATATCTACTATGAACTTAGAATGAATAGGTCCCAAGTTCGAATAACTTAGCAACTTTCCGACATAGACCCATAACGTTTATGCCTTCAAGAATTCTCAAGGCTGATAGGCCATTGTTCCTTCTTATAGGACATGCCGCCTAGAAGAGTGACCCTAGCGAATCTTGATCCACCACCTGCGACTCCCGTTCCATCACCGGATATTCCTGCTTTCCAGCCTAAGGATGCCACTCTTCTGCCTGAGACCGGTGTGGATCCGATCATACCTATGAGTGTCGCCCAGCTATAGCTGATGCTACAGGCGATGACCGTTATTCTTCAAGGGCAGACCAGGCGTCCCACTATTACGCCAGCCGAGGCAGACTAGGAGCGTGCGAGCGCCCTTCTCAAGGACTTTCGATAGCACGATCCCCCGTGTTTCTGGGGCAAGCCAGACCTTACTACAACAGAGATATGTTGCTCTGAGGTGGAGAAGATATTCAACACCATGAGATGTACGACCCAGCAGCGAGTCCCGTTAATTGCATTTCTTCTCTAGGGTGAGGCTCAACATTGATGGGCATTTGTCGCCCGAGCGGTAGCAGCCGATTTCATATGGACCTGGGCGGACTTTGTAGATTGGTTTGACCAGAAGTTCTTTCCCTAGCATGTGTGTCAGAAGCGCGCATTAGAGTTTGAGACTCTGGTCCAAGGGGACATGATTGTGTCCCAATATGAGGCACATTTCGTTGCACTATCAAGATTCGTGACGTACCTTGTTGATGATGAGGGGCAGAAGGCCCGCCGTTTTGAGAACGGTTTGCATCCTGCCCTTAAGAGTCGTGTGATCAGACACATGCTTCCGACGTTTGAGCAGATCGTGCGGAGGGCCCAGATCTACGAGTCAAATTGGGCCAATTTACAGAGGGCTCGTGACTTGAGGGGAGATTAGAAGAGGAAGGTGCCCTCTGGTAGTTCCCAGCAGCAACAACATCGTCCACAGCAGCGACGTACGACCCGCCTAGCATTCCGAGCACTAGTGGCACCCCTAACACCACATCCGGGACCATTTTCAAGTACCTGCTTTAGATGCGATAGGACAGGACATCGTAGGCACGAGTGTCCCCATCCGCAGCAGCAGCAATCGAGGGTACCGTATCAGCCTCCGCGACAGCCCCCACAACAGCATCAGCGACTGCAACACTAGCCTCCGGGGACCTCCCCCACAACAGCAGAGGTAGCAGATCAAGCTGCCACAACGTTGTTGTACTTTAGTCTCCTTGTAAATTACAACACCGTTGTTTGAAACTTGGAAACACAACTTTGGCTCCCTTGTAAGCTACTAGAATAGTGGTGGGACTTGGAAATTAAATCTGTGAACAAAAAAAAAAAAACACTCATTATGATGTACATAAGACTACATAAGGACCTTCTTTATACTTGACTTTCAAAAGAACAATTTCTAGAAATCAAAGATCTGACTCTCATAAGACTTCACTAGTAAAAAAAATGATATTGTTACAATATTCAGTGCATGAAATAAACTTAGGCCGATAGGAAATTCCTTACTCAACATAATGTACGTTAGATCGAGCGTAAATGCTCTCTAAACTCAAGGCAAAATACTAGGAATTATAATTTAGATTCCTAATACATCCTTTTACTTGGAAATAATATTTCCCACAAATTCCAACACGTAAAATGATTAGAGAAAGAGTTGTATAATTTTTGGGTAAGGTTTCCAGCTTAGGCTAAGCATATCGAGGCCAGATTTAAAGTCCTAGATGAATTTAACAAAATTTTAAACTCATATTTCACGTAGAGAGTCTTGATCTTAGAATTTTTAGCGCATTAGGTGGCCAGAGTGCACAGTGGAAGCGTGATGGTCGTTTGCGTTCATTCATGTAAACTTCGGACACTCCGGTTACGAATAGAAAATTTACATGATATTTCCCAGGAGTCCAGAATAGTCGGAATCACGAGTTGATGGAACCATATTTAAACTAAGTTAAATGGTTTGGCTCAAATCCTAAGTCCTAGCCAATCTCAATGATTCCAATGCCCTGATCAAGCATAGGACCAAGATTTAATAGGATTATGAATTGATACCCAAATCCTCTCCTATACGTAGGCAAAGGATCAATGTATCGAGCTCAAACCCATTACAACCATCTATCCATGACAGCTCGAACACTGAAAACCAGATTATATTGTTACACTTTAGAAAATGGGGAACTATCATTAAAGATAAAAGAAAATGAAAGGGGAGGATAATATACTAATGTTAGCCACCCAAATGAACTTACAATCCTGGTAAATGCTACTAGAAAACTGGATGTTAACGAACACTAAAATGATTTCCTAGTCCTAGTAAATACATAAATGATTTATAATCTGTAGAGGAACCTAAACCCATTAGTTGGTTAATAGACTAAATGCCGACGGGTTGTAGTAGGTCTATATATAACTCGTTGGGATTTCACACCTAAACCTTCTTTAAGGGGGGGGGGGGGGGGGGGGGGGGGGGGGGGGGGTATTGTAATAATCTTTGCTCTAGTAATAACTCCTAAGCGCTTGCATATATAAATAAACTTAGTGTGGAGAACTAGCGGATGCATACAGACACTGTAAGATATATTGTTGTCCACATTCATAGTCAGAGTGCTGAATTTCGAGGGCAAAATTCTCTTTAAGGGGGGTAGTTTGTAACACCCTGTACTTTCCAGTACTCGGGTGTTACCGTGTAACCAAATTTAGAAATAAATACGAGCCTAGCTTAAATGAACCTTCACATTCATTCTAGCCTAAATCTAACCCTTGAAAAACAGTCCTAACCCATTTAACAGCAAATCACACGTACATAATTCTTAGGGCTTCTAAGTCTATTACTAACTAAGATAAGTGTTTTTTGAATCATTAGGATGTCAGGAGTTGATTAGTGGACGCTCACTTGGTGTGGCTGATAATGAGGCATATAACTCGAAGTGTCGACTCACCTGGAGGAATACTTCCCATTAGAGGTGGGCCCTACAATTTCAAGTTATAATAGTAATAAATAAATAAATAACGATGTGTATAGGTGGTAACAAGGCTAATAATAATAATAATAATATCAAACTATGAAGCCAGGCGACTCACAACGAATGGTCTCACAACTTACGTGTGGGCATAATAATAATGAATAAGTAAATAAATAAGGAGAAGTAAGTGACAATGTATAGGTAATATTAATAATAATAATGGTCAAATAATTAATGGTATAAAATTATGATGTGGGTAATCCCAAATCTTAAATATAAATATAACAGGAAGATAAATAGATAACAATGAATATGTAATAATAATTAAATATTTAATAATATAAAGTCATGAGATGGATAGTCCTAACTTGCAGAGTGGGAACCATGACATGAAAAAGAAAATGCATGCATGTGTGATGGAGAAAATAGTAATAATAATAACAATAGTGATAGAAATAAAGTAAAACAACTAATGATAACAATATATGGTTTATAATAAAGTAGTTATGATCAAGATTAACATTAATATTAATATTGGTTAGTAAACCATTTAGAAAGGCAACACAAACAGTTGTTAGAAACCCACTTAAATAGCCCCTAGGACCTTTCTGACTGTTGGTGTTCAAAGATAGTGCAATCTAGCCATCAGATCAATGAAACTCTACGTCTGAGAGCTAAAAACACAGGAGAACGGCCCATTTGAGTTGTATATGGGACCCATCCTTGACCTACAGTCATAATTAGACCCTAGAAATCCAATGGACGAGGTGGATTTCCCTCAAACACTATCATGGACCCCACCCTAGTTGTGCGTTTGCACAATTCTTGCGCACATGTGGTGCACTGGACCACCAGCACGGGTCAAACCGGGTTTGACCCGTGTTTTCCTGCAAATGGGAAGGAAACTCCCTCCTTTCTCATTTTTGGCCAGCAGACGAATGTCGCCCGTTTGTGACACGCGTGGCCCACCTTCATCATCCAAAAGGATGATCTGGAGCGGACCCGAATTCTGATCAAACCCCACCTAATCACACTCTTAGGAGCTCACGTGAATGTGCACAAATCTTTCTGACGACAGGCCCTACAAAACCATTCTTTCCGAAAATGGAAAGCATCCTGTCACGATCCACGTAAGCTCTCCCTCCCTGTTTCTTAGCCGTCCCTGGAGGGTAAATCCTGACCGTTGTGAGGGGCGTGCACTGTTGCCAACTATCCAGCTGATCGGTCTGATATCTCCAATAAAGAGAGAGCGAAAGGCTGGAAGCCCTAAGTCTTATCCAACCATCCGTTCTCCATCCAACGGTATAGGGTCTGTTAGGGCAACCTTGGGAAGGGGAATAAATCCAACAACAACGCCCCTCCTTTCGTGCTTGCGGCTGTTAGAGGAGAATGACCATTTCCGTTCTATCTCTAAACCCACCGAGAAAAGCTCATCTGAGCTTCATTTCTTCTATCCTCCAAGCTTACTGGGGTCCATTAGATCAGTACACAACAGGTGGAATGAAGAAAGAACCGCCGGATTTTGATACGCCATTAGAGTCACACCTTCTTCCTCGTTGAAGCTACACCAAACCGAGTTGGTGCGTTGATGCGGGTCAAACCTAGTCGTCCAGTGATTCCAATGGACCTACAGTAGGTAGAAGAAAGAAAGAAAGAAAGAAGGAAGAAAAAGAAGAAGAAAGTGAAGGAAAGGGTGAATTCGGGCGGTAGCCGAGTCTTGCACTCGACTCTGTTGAGTTGGGCATCGTCTGATGTCGAGTCCTGACTCTTTTGGGCGTGCTAGGATTGAAGAAAAGAGAAGCAGGGAGAAGAAGAATAGAGAGAGAGAGAAGCAAGAAGAGGGGGAAAACGGTGGTGGCGCGACTGTGGCACCGTGCCATCTCGACCTGACCATTGCTGAGTCGCTGATTGAGTTGAAACTCGATCCAGGTCTGGCTGGAACCCCAGGGTAGAGAGAAAGAGAAACCAGAGGGAGAGAGTGACTGAGAAAATGAGAAGGAAGAAAGGAAGAGGAAAGAGAAGAGAGGAGGGGCTGGTGGTGTTTTCTACTGAGTCGACTCAGATAGAGCCAAGCCCATCCGAGTTAGCTAGGTCGAGTAGTCATGGGCCTAGTCCAGGTCTAACTGGACATCGTAACAAGGAATAAGAGAAAAGAAAGAAGAAACAGGGGAAGAAAAAGAGAGAAAGAGAAGAGGGAGAGAGTCACCGAGTCAACTCAGTTGAATCGGATCGTTGATCCTACCCATCCTCCTGAGTCAACTAACGTAAGTTAACTCTTCCTCCCAAAGTAGATTATTTTGGTTTATTATTATAAGTTGTATTTCCATGATTACCATGATTGTTAAACATGATTAGCCACTAGCAAATTTCTCATAGTGGTATTAGTTATTATAAATAAAACTGCAATTATTAGACATTAGAATTCTACTCACCACTCCTAAACATTTTCATTAATAGTAGGAATGTATTAATTTCCACCATCATAATGATTATTATTTCCATAATGAGCTAATATTAAATATACCATTAATGTTAGTAATTATGTTATAGTTATTAAATTTACATGGTAATTAATTTTACATCAACTAGAATCCAAATCCTAAAATCTAGACTAGACCTAGACTCTAGGGTGAAACCCTAGACTTAGGCAATTCAAACCCCAAGTTAGGATTCCAACCACGAACAGTGTACTAAGCGGGATTAACCATTGACTGATTCTTCACATTAGCATTTAACATTATAAACAGAACTAGGATCAGTAGGCGCTTATATTACATTTACTTTCCTTAAGCATTATCATGAAAATGACTCAACATTGATGGTTACTATTAGTACCAATAGAAAATGTTACCACTTTCATTATGGGGTTAGTGTAATTATTAGTCCTCGTCACATCTTTGTTAGTAAATATTATATCTCTAGTACATCCATTAGCTAATAGATTATTAAGTATTATTAAGAACATTAGGCATGGTTGGCATAATTAAGTACCCACTCGCGAACCCTCATTATTAACATTTATGAATTAACGCTCCTATTTTGAACATTAATTGATCCATGGTACAATAATAATAATAATAATAATAATAATAATAATAATAATAATAATAATAATAATCATAATAATAATAATAGCTTGGGAATCAAATCCTAGAATTTAAGCACCGAATTAGACTTTAAGATAAAACCCTAACCCTACATCAAAACCCTAAAAAAAGACAGGTAATCCAAACCCTAGGTTATCTTAATCTTAACCATAAATACCTTGTAGAAACTTGATCTCACATATAATTTCACAATTCATGGTAGGATTCAATTCTAAGGGTGCACGCGCTTCCTAGTAATATCAGTTGGCAATTCAAAGTATAAGGTGATGATTCTTCCCCTTGAGCTTTCCATCTTCCCATTAGCTTAAGTTATAGTTTGCATTTTAAATTTATAATTGATTCCTCCCCTTTATAATCACATGTGTTAGTTGGTGGAAATTGAATTGCTGTATTACATGCTTAATGATTATCCTGTATACTTGTCCATGCTTGTGGAATTCTTTTTATGGATTGTTTATATAACTTAAACCGGTACATCTATGGGAAACCCCCACTTATAAATGTACACCCATACTTAGGATGTAACCCGACTGGTTGTGATTGAAATGGACCTTCGGCTTAGTGGTTATGGAGTGGTGGTTTAAATTGACCTTTGATGTGGGCCTACCATCCAGGGTTGTTGTGCCCAATGGCTTTTAAGGATGGTTCTTTTTATCACATGGTTTTGATATCGCCCTCTGTGGCTTATTTTGATATCTGCCCTAGGTGTCTTTGTTTTGGAACTTGCCCTATATGGGTTCGATGTTTTATTTTGTGCAACCATATGATGGTAAGGCCCATATACTAAATATGATTGGCCACTAGTCGATTGGGATCCATTAAATATCCTAAGGTGGTAGCCTCATGAGCCAGTGATGGTGGAATGAGACACTATGCCTGAGCTGTCGGCTTACGCTGGGCTATGAGCTCCCCGTAGCGACCTTTGAGCTTATTAAACCTGCTGGTTGTAAACGGACTAATAACGGTTGGCCTAATCATACATTTTCATTGCATATGGTCTTTTCCGGGTGATTAAATTCTCCTTAGGCAATTTATGGTCTTTTCCGGGTAATTAAATTCCTCTTGGGCTATCTATGTTTTATGTTCTTTTCCGAGTGATTAAATTTCCCTTGGGCAATCTATGTTTTATGTTATTTTTTCAGGTGATTAAATTCCCCTTGGGCGATTTATGTTTTATGGTCTTTTCCAGGTGATTAAATTCCCCTTGTGCGATTTATGTTTTATGGTCTTTTCCGGATGATTAAATTCTCCTTAGGCGATCTATATATTACGGTCTTTTCCGGATAGCTGGTTCTCCTTAGGCGTACCTTTGTGTATTTTTTCCAGGTGACTAGTTCTCTTAGGGCGACCCTTTATTTCGACAGCGGGATGTGCATCCCCAAGTCAATGATGCATTCACGCATCCATGCATTTAATATGATTGCATCATGTATTATTTTGTATGCCGTGCCATGTTTTTATAACAATGCTTACCTAATGCGACTGTGTGTAATCTTGAGGAGAGTTCACACTGAGTTGGCCACTCATACATCAAATAAATATAACCGTACAGGTAGCACAGGTGGCTTAAGTGATTTTCAGGTTTGAGCTGATGAGGAGTCGGGTTCAAGTGTCAGGGTTGCATGACTATATCTACCTAGAGAAGCTGAGGAGTCTTGCGGCTCAAATTTACTTGCATTCTACTATTTCTCATGTATTAGATCATGTAATTCTTGTATTTGTAAATTTTGGAGACATTGGTTTGTATAAGGCATTATGGGTAGCTTCTTGTATATTTGAATGATAATGAAATTTTCATTTATGTTGATTTGTCCATACTACGATCATTTGTTTACTCTGATAATTGAAAAAAAATATACACTCGAATTTAACCATCCTTTAAGGTTAACAGTAGGGTTTTCGAACATGAGTCATGTACTCGAGTCCTGAAAAGTTGGGATATTACAGATCTGCAGTTTCCTTGGTTTGGCGGACTACTACCGACGTTTCATTGAGGGATTCTTCGTATTGCAACCCCGTTGACCAAATTGACCCCGAAGGGTGCCGAATTCGTTTGGAAAGACACTTGTGAGCAGACATTTATGGAGCTGAAGGACCGCCTCATGTTCGCTCTTGTCCTCACTCTTCCCTCTGGGAGTGATGGATTATTATATTTATCGATGCCTCACGAGTTGGCTTGGGTGCTGTCCTGATGCCGCACGGGACACCGGTGGCTTATGCGTCTTACCAGCTCAAGGTCCATGAGCTGAACTACCCCAGGCATGATTTGGAGCTGACAGCAGTTGTCTTCGCCCTAAAGGTGTGGAGGCACTATCTTTATAGGGTAAGGGTCGAGCTCTTCTCCGACTACAAGAGCTTGAAGTATCTGTTCTCTCAGTCCTAGCTGAACATGAGGTAGAGGCGTTAGATGGAGATCCTGAAGGACTATGATTTTAATCTCTAGTACTACCTAGGCAAGGCGTATGTGGTGGCGAATGCCCTCAGCCGTCAGCCACGAAGCTTAGTGGCGCACATGATGATTCAGGAGTGGAGGATACTTGACGATGTGTCAGCTTTTGACTTCGAGATCGGCTTGCAGTCTTCTATTTGCAGTTATCGAGCCTGTCGATTCAGCCCTCTCTTGTCGCAAGTGTGATCGAGGCTCAGCAGGCAGATGATTTAGTACAAAGTTATCAGGTTGATGCAGCATCTGAGAGTCATCAAATTGGCAGATTGGTTCTGATGGTGGACTTCGCTTCAGAGGCCGATTATATGTCCCGGATATTCTTGAGTTGTGCCGAGATCTTATGACCGATGCACATCGATCGTGGTTCTCTATCTACCCTGGCTCGACGAAGATGTATCACGATATGAGGCGTCAGTATTATTGGTCAAGGATGAAGCGCCAGATAGTCAGTTTTGTGGCTGAGTGTGACATATGCCAGCGTGTCAAGACTGATCATCAGACACCCCCTGGTCTATTGCAGCCGTTGAGCGTCCCGATGTGAAAGTGGGAGCACATATCTACCGATTTTGTCATGGGTTTACTGAGGACACAGCGCGGTCATATGCCATCTGGGTTGTCATGGACTGTCTGAGAAAGTTGGCACATTTTCTTACGATTCGTGAGACCTGGCATGCGTACCGGCTCGCCAACCTATTTGTTGATGAGATCGTGAGACTCCACGGTGTTCCTGTCTCGATCGTTTCAGACCGAGACCCGAAGTTTATGTCTCAGTATTGGGGGAGTTTCTAGAGAGCGATGGGGACTGATTTACGGCTCAGCACTGCGTACCATCCGCAGACCGATGGCCAAACCGAGAGGGTCAACCAAATCCTTGAGGATATGCTTTGGGCCTGCGCGATTGATTTCTCGAGTAGTTGGAACGAGCACCTGAGATTGGCTGAGTTCGCATACAACAACAACTATCAGGCGACTATTGACATGGATCTTTTTGAGACATTATATGGCAGACTGTGCAGATCTCTGAGTTGTTGGACCGAGGTCGGAGAGCGACGTCTCCTAGGTCCCGAGCTTGTGCAACAGACTTCAGATGCTATCGATATCATCAGGCAGAGGATGCGCACACCTTAGAGCCGGCAAAAGAGTTTTGATGATCGTCGGCGTCGTCCCTTAGAGTTTGCCGTTGGGGACCATGTGTATTTCAAGGTCTCACCCATGAAGGGTGTAGTTCATTTTGGAGTAAAGGGCAAACTTGCCCCGAGATTTATAGGACCTTTCGAGATCACCGAGCGCATTGGCACCGTGGCCTATCGGCTTGCCTTGCCATCTCAGTTGTCTGACGTTCACAATGTTTTCCATGTTTTTATGTTGAGCAAGTGTGGGTCAGGCATCGTTCCTATTATTGATTGGTAGCCGTGGGAAGTTCGTGAGGACGCTTCTTACATTGAGCAGCCAGTTCATATCCTTGATCGGAAGGAGCAGGTCCTCCGGACTAAGGTCATTCCCTTGGTGAAGGTGCAGTGGGGCCATCATAGTGTGGATGAGGCATCTTGGGAGTGCGAGGCGGAGATTTATGAGCGCTATTCCCATCTTTTTGATGTTTAATTATATGTTGTATTGTGTTTTGATTATATATGATGTTATGTTCCTATTCCCTTATGAGTTATGTTTAGCTGCGATGGTAGTATAAATGTCGAGGATGAAATTTTTATTAGGTGGAGAGAGCTGTAAGGCCCGTATCTTAGTCCGTACTGTTTCGTTGATTCCCCCGATCCTTCCCGACGAATTCCGGCAACCTGCGACCTATAATCGACGTTTGCGTGTGACCCTAAGTCGTATCTCGTAGATTTGAGTCAGCTGAATCCGAGACTTGTACCATTGCGACCGCACTGTTCCCGCGGTTCTGACACCCCGTCTTGCACACTGATTTGATACCTTGGCCAAAAGATGTAGGCCCTCGTTTATTTCAAAGAAATGCCCCACTTTTACGAACCCAATAGAATCTCTACGACCCATCCCATCAATCAATTAATCAATCAATCAAGTACACAATCCATGCTTTCTTTCTCCCCAAGTTAAGCAACCACCCTAAGTCAACTCTCAAGTCAAGTACATCCATCACTCACACCCATCACCTCTCTTAAGACCACCATTTCTCTCTCTCTTTCTCAACAAAAATTCCAAGTAAAAGAGAGGTGAACGTCCAAGCAATTCTAAAGTGAGAAAGAGTGTGTTGTGTGGCCCACTTCATATCCCAAAATCCTTCATCCTAGCCCTTCATCTCTCATCATCTTCCATCAAAGAGAGGCACAAGGAGATCGGTGTTCCATCGGATTAAGAAGATCTAATGGTGGGTGTTTCTATAGGCCTAGATTTCATTTTTGATGATGGGCCAAGTGAGGCCTACAGATTGATGGTATGGATCTCACTTTCAACCCTAGATGTGACCGATGGTCCACCATGATTCCCATGATCATTCCATGATGGGGCCATTCTCCATGGATCCCATCATGATGTTTATTTTCCTTGCATAAATAGGGTCATCTAGACCTTGAAAGTGCCCTGGTTTGTCAATAAGCGTGATTGTTGAGTCAGTTCGTCTACAGAGCTTGATAGGAAGATCAATTCAAGCGTCTGCCTCAACCGGATGTGTACAAGCTTGCCACAGGTAAATCTGAGCCTCACATCCCTTTTCCCAAATCACCAGGTAAGCTAAAACCCTTAAAAACAAACTAGAACATCTTAGCATTTAAGGTAAGAAAATGTTTCCAAAATAGGAAAATTCTCTAAGTTTTCTTGCCTTGTCGATTTTGTCGATACACATCTCGATATAATCGACCTGCGCTATCGAGTCCTCGATGCTCCATTGATATCATCAAAAAGAGGACCAAATATGTCCAGCAACCTCACAACAAATCTGGACGAATTATCGATGTATCGATACACCTATCGATATCATCAATATTCAAATCTCGAGTCTATTGAAATTGACAGACAGATTTCCGGCGCCCCTGTTTTTCTTAAAGAATATCATATAAGCAGCGATATATCGAGGCCTCCTCGATACCATCGAAATTCAAACCTCAATGATATCGGTAGACCTTCGATGATATCGATCTTGGGTGCCAAGTTCTCCAACAAAATATTTCAGGGTTGTTTAACTATGATCGGGTGCCCCTCGATAGAATCGATATTCAAATATCGATGATATCGGTATCAGGTCAATTGCATCGAACAATGAGATAAACTGTCCAACAAGCTTAATGAAAATTTAGCAGGATTTATCGATGCCTCAACTCTGATATCGATATCATCAACATTCAAATTCCGATGATCTCGATGGTTCCTCGATTATTCATAAAAACCTAAAATATTTCTAGTCAAGTCTCTCTCATTTTTTAAAGTGTTGATGGATCGAACCTCTCATCGATGGAATCGGAGTTCGAAATCCGATGTCATTAACAATCGTTTCAATTAATCGACCATCTGGCAAAAGGTTTCAAAAGCGTATGACATTGAGTTCAAGTCATCGAGCGGACCATCGACGCTATTGAGAGTATACGCTCGATGATATCGAACTCTGTCATATATGTGACCATTTTATATTTGTTGGAACCTTTTGCCTATATAAAGAGGACTTGTCTATTGTTGCTGTGAGAAAAAGTAGAGAGAGCTTTTGAGTGTTTATCTTTAGATCTTATATCTAAAGCCCTTTCTCTCAGGGAAGTTCATCCTCCAATCCACCCTCACCATTGATATTTAATAGAGTGGATTGGGGAATGAACTTCTGCATTCAAGGATCCTCCACTACCATCTTATTGGCAAATCATTAAGCTGGGATGCCTTGAATGCTTAGATGATTGAAATCACTCTATCTTCCTTATAGGAAAATCTTTTGAGAGTAAAATTTCATCATAACTTTGACCCAACCCGTCACCATGCATTGGTGTATCTTTTGAGTTGCGGATCAAGGAGATCGAAGAGTCTTCGTCAACAAAGGAGGAGATCTTCATCAACATGCTTAATGGGACTCATCAGCTTATCTATAAGTATCTAGAGTCCAGATAACACTTGTGATAATTCCTTTGTAGGATTGGGTCTTAAGTGGTTCTCACCCCTTGAAGCCCTCGTAGGAGGCCTCCGGCGGGAGTGTACGTGGTGGGTGCGTTGTGTGGACCCTTGCTCTGTGGAGAGCATAAACATCTTGTTGAAGGTGAACCAGCAAAACCTTAGGTTTGAGGTGAACTTTGTGAAACCTTAGGTTTGAGGTGAACCGTGTAGAAACCTCCTAGGGTCTTATGGAAGATCGTTGGCCAGTGTGCCTAAAAGTGGGTACGTTGTGATGACCCTTGCTCTTGAAAGCATAAATAGTCAGCCTCAATGTAGGTTGTAAAGGTTGAAGGTGAACCTCATTTAAAACCTTAGGTTTGAGGTGAACCATTGTGAAACCTCCTTAGTGAAATCTGGTATACTCAAGGGTTGAGTGCGGTTACTGGGAGTGAAGTAAACAAGTCGTCAAACCACTATAAAAATGACTGTGTTTGAGATTGCTATTCTTCTGATTGTGTGATTTACTTTAATATTTGCATATCTGAATATCTGAGATCACACCTCACACACTTACACAGTCATATCCATCATAAACTAGTTTGCATATTGTTTACTTCTTAAACAGTTTGTGATTGGATCCTCTACTGGGCTTAGAAGCCACTAGAGTTATTTTTGAGTAATCCTAATATGTGCCTATTGTTAGGATTAGTGTAATAGGATTTTAAATAAATCATAAAAACTTTTTAAAGTCCTATTCACCCCCCTCTAGGACATATTGGCATATCCCGACTTCAACTAAAGCGGTCTTCACCGCAATTTCAATTGGTATCAGAGCGGGTCTCTCTTTAAGGGCTTCACCGCCTAGAGAGTGATCTTGACTAAAGTTGGGAATATGGCCAAAGGAGAGGGTTCATCGGTCACTAGACCTCCAGTATTTTACGGTTTAAACTATGCATACTGGAAGGCTAAAATACATTACTTTCTGAGATCTTTGGATCATGATGTTTGGGATATAGTTGAAAGCGGATACGTGCCACCAACTAAACAAATCGTACTTGACAGTGGCACAACCATCATAAAGCCCAAACCCAAAGAAAAGTGGACGGCGTTCGACAAGGAAAAACAGACTGCTTAAGCAAAAGCTATGAATGCCATCTACTGTGCCGTGTCTCAAGACATTTTCAACCAAATAAGTATGTGTGGGACATCCAAGGAAGCATGGGACTTATTGGAAACAACCCATGAAGGCACAAGCACTATGAAGAGATCTAAACTACAACTCCTGACTTCACAGTTCGAAAGTCTCAGAATGGAAGAGCATGAGACCTTTATGGAGTTTTTCACAAAATTGAATATCATCTGTAACTCCATGGGTGGATTGGGAGAAAAAGTTCCGGTTTCTAAAATTTGTAGAAAAATACTTAGATCATTGCCGGAACGGTCTAATCCCAAAGTAACAACAGTTAAAGAGTGTAGGAACATAGACGAAATGAAAGTAGAAGAACTGGTAGGTTCCCTACAAACTTTTGAACTACACTTCAAACAAACCCACAAATTCAAAACAATTATCCTAAAAACTTCTAAGAAAACATTACATGAGGACAGTGAGAGCGAAAAAGAAGATGAAGATGAGGAAGTGGCTTTGCTGGCACAACGATTCAGGAAGTTCTTTCAGAAAAATCGTGGCCGGCCTTCTAGAGGAAGAAAGGTGAACAACAAACTTTCAGCATGCAAATTTGGTAGAAGAACCAAAGAACCACAATGCTATGCCTGTCAGGAGTATGGATACCTATCAACCGAATGCCCAAACAGAAAAACTAAGGGTAAAGCAATGACTGCCACGTGGGATGATACTGAAGAGTCAAATTCAGAATCTAGTGACTCAAAAAGCGATGGAGATCAAAAATCATTGAAAATACTCATGGTCTCCACTGCTTCAATCATTCCCACTGAATCTGAGAACGAGAAAGAACAGCTAGCCATTGAACCATTTCCATCTGATAATGAGGAAATTAGAGAAGAAGAAGAAATAGAAAAGGATAAACTACAAGATGCTTATAATCAACTCTACATTCATAGCATAATATCCTTAAAAGACTTGGAATAGTGGAAAACAAAAGTAAGTTGCTGCAAAAAGATTTAGATAAAACATTGGAAATCAACACACAATTAATAAATGATCTGCAGCAATATCATATGGAGAATGATAGACTTGAACGAATCAATACCCTTCTTAAAAACGAGTATGAGAAATTGAACAAACAGGTCGAGATCTTAAAAGACAAAATTGTGCTCCTTCAAATTGAAAATCATACAATCTTCTTTGACTTAGAAGAATCTCGGAAGATCACCAAGATAAATTACAAGTTTTCCCAGAGTGGTGAAAAATTAGAAAAACTCTTAGGGATGGGAATACCTGGAAAGGACAAGAGCGGTCTAGGGTATGAAAAATTTAAATCAAAATCTCGAAATGCAGCACCAATAATTGAAGGATCTGCTGCTTCTGGAAGTAACACAAAAACTTCTCTAGTCTGTCACTTGTGCGGTGATTCTGGTCATTATAAGTTCAAATGCATAACACCTAAATGGACTCAACAAAAATTGCAGAATTTCAAGAGTCCACTTAGAGATATGGATAGAAGAAATACACTTCCATCACCACCCAAAATGACAAACAAAACAAAAGAGTTAATTAATTAAGTGGATAAACTGAACGCTAAAAACTCTGTCATGAAATTGGTAAGGAAGAGTTACTTCAGATCATGCATCAGGATCTAGAAACTCGCTGAAATGATGAAATTTTGTTGAGCTTTAATTGATATATTTGAGGTTCTTTACCTCCATCTTTTGTATATAAACATTCAAATGTTTATAATTTTGATGTGTACAGAAATTGTACATAATTTTGCTGTGTATACTATTGATAAACTTGCATACTAAAAGTATACATGAATGGTTGTCTGAATGCTGAAAATTGAAAAACATTCACGTCTGATATGTCTGCCGAATTTTCATGAGCATTCTCGATCAAATCGATAAAGAATTGATATTATCGACATCTCTTCTGAATTTGAAAAGTCACTTGATCAAGAATATTATCGAAGCTATTATCGATAACATCGAATGAGGATCGTCGATAAAATTGAAAGCAAGTTCGATAAAATCGATGTCTGGCGCTTGATAAAAGGCGGTCAAACTGAAAATTCTTATTTTTTTAAAAAAAGTTTTCTGTTTTGTTTTCTGCTCGAATCCTCGGCCAGAAGACCATTGGTGGGTCCCAGAAACTTCTAAAAAAAAAAAAGGTATTATCCTTCCATTTCTTCCATTTTCGAGTTTATCTCACTTTTGGTCGGGTATTTTCCGTTTCATTAAAAGAAGTACTTTGTCCTCTTTCCAAAAGTTTTTAAACCTTCTTTTTATCCACATGGGAAAAGATAAGGGAAAAGTGTCGGGTCCGGGCGAGTCTTCAAGGTCCACCCGACAAAAGGTGCTCACTTAAAGAGAAAGGGCAAGAGACTCTGAACCTGGGACCCCACAAGGCAACGCTCGAGGCTTAGCGAGTCCTAGTTTGAGGTACAAGTACCACCTCCTGTTAGAGTAACCTCACGACCACCGAAATTTGGGAGTAAGAAGCTCATACACGAGAGAAAGTAGACAGGGATTGTTTAAAGCCATACAATCTTGAATCCCTGTTTGTTGCGATCAATTGGTTACCTATCCTCGATTTCGGTGAGCCATGCCAACTTGAACGAACGCGCAATTTCCTTTCCGCCTGTCACTCACCTGTGTCTGACCCTCCTTCGTTCATGGTTGAGACGGATGGTGATGATGTGCTAATCACTCCTGCTTCAATGGCCAATATCCTTGGACTGAAAATGGCATCAGAAGGTCTCCCTGACATGGACCTCGAAAATATGGAAGTTCGGTCCATGGTTACTAAGTTTCTATGCAATGGTTGGGACATCCCGTGGTATCAAGGGAATGCCTTGAAATCTAGGTACATGAAACCAAGATTTCGGATTTTGCACTATATATTCACCACAAATATATATCCCAGGAGCACCAACCAGTCCGATCTCACCGGTTTTATGACCATGCTAGCGTACTCAATCACCAGGGGGATAAAGATTTGGCTTCCAACTTTGCTTGTCTCTCAGTTGGTAAATGTTGTCCATACAACTAGGGATCTTCATCTACCCTATCCCTGGATCATACACATGGTTTGTAACACCATTGGCTTCCCAACAACCAATGATCTCGTTCTTTCCCTCCAAACCTTTACCAAAAACAACATACGAAGGATGGACTTGAGGTTTCATGAATATTCTGAAGAACCAGAGGAAGGTATTCATGCTGAGAGAGAAGGTCGGGGTGGCAACAATCCCATGGGAGGATCTGAGATGGCCGGAGAAGAAGCTTCTGGACCTCAACATGCTCCATCAACATCAAAACCTAGGCATGCAAAGAGGTTTAAGCTCCATCCAGACAAGCTTGGCGCCATTCAGCATGATGTCTCTCAGCTCAGGGAGTCAATGAATGAGAGATTTACTGTCCTGGAACGAATGGTGTTAAGTGTGTAACAAACCGTCCAACAGTTGGTGGATATGATAACTTGCCGCCAGGACGACACGCCACCATCCCACTCCGCTCCATGATGATGTTCACTGCATGCTATCACATACACTCCACTCCTATTTATGTGTATGAATATTAGTATCTTTTTAGATATTCTACGCCTTCACAAGTGTATGTGATAACTAACTAATCTGGAGAATTTGATATTTTTTTTTTGGGAAATTGTATATGTCCATGATTGGACTGAACATATTTTTTTTGGGCTTGGGATCTACTGATTAATCTACTGCTATCTGTGGCAATATGTGTATACTTTGGTATATGGCTGAGTATAATTCTTATCTTTACTACCATGATTATGTTTTACGATCCCCTGACTTATCTTGAATTGTATGTGATGTCTTTAATGAATATTTTATTTGCTATGACACTGCATATATCTGATCTGTTATGCATATATCTTCACTGCAAATGATGTCTGATTCAACAACTGATTGACCATTACACATCTATTTTTATATGCATATTCTACTGGCTGAGTGGTTCTCCCAAATACTTCAAGCTTCAGCCAAATATCAACTGTTATGTCTTTGTCAATGACTGACAAAAAGGGGGAGAACAGTCCAAACACCCCACACCTAGAATGGAAATTGTATATCTGCTTGGATGTTGTTGCAGATGTTGTTGCAGGTGTTAGGGGGAGCAGCTGCATCAAGTGAGGGGGAGTTTGTGGAGAACAACTACTGGTTGTGTACATGGGCTAGAAATTGTAAAATTGTGTAAAAATCATATACACATAATTTAGGATGTGTTTATCTAGAATGTTCTACGGTGGTTTGGGATTTTATCACGTAATTGACAAAGGGGGAGATTGAAAGTGCCCTGGTTTGTCAATAAGCGTGAGTGTTGAGTCAGTTCGTCTACAGAGCCTGATAGGAAGATCAATTCAAGCGTCTGCCTCAACTGGATGTGTGCAAGCTCGCCACAGGTAAATCTGAGCCTCACATCCCTTGTCCCAAATCACGAGGTAAGCTAAAACCCTTAAAAACAAATTAGAACATCTTAGTGTTTAAGGTAAGAAAATGTTTTCAAAATAGAAAAATTCTCTAAGTTTTCTTGCCTTGTCGATTTTATCGATACACATCTCGATATAATCAACCTGCGTTGTCGAGTCCTAGATGCTCCATCGATATCATCGAAAAGAGGACCAAATATGTCCAACAACCTCACAACAAATCTTGACGAATTATCGACGTATCGATACACCTATCGATATCATCGATATTCAAATCTCGAGTCTATTGAAATTGACAGGCAGATTTCGGGCGCCCCTGTTTTTCTTAAAGAATATCATATAAGCATCGATATATCGAAGCTTCCTCGATACCATCGAAATTCAAACCTCGATGACATCGGTAGACCTTCGATGATATCGATCTTGGGTGCCAAGTTCTCCAGCAAAATATTTCAGGGTTGTTTAACTATGATCGGGGGCCCCTCGATAGAATCGATATTCAAATATCGATGACATCGGTACCAGGTCGATTGCATTGAACAAGGACATAAACTGTCTAACAAGCTTAATGAAAATTCAGCGGGATTTATCGATGCCTCGACTCTCGATATCATCGACATTCAAATTCCGATGATCTCGATGGTTCCCCGATCATTCATAAAAACCTAAAATATTTCTAGTCAAGTCTCTCTCATTTTTTAAAGTGTTGATGGATCGAACCTCTCATCGATGGAATAGGAGTTCGAAATCCGATGTCATCGACAATCGTTTCGATTCATCGACCATCTGGTAAAAGGTTTCAAAAGCGTATGATATTGAGTTCAAGTCATTGAGCGGACCATCGATGCTATCGAGAGTATACGCTCAATGATATCAAACTCTGTCATAAATGTGACCATTTTATATCCATTGGAACCTTTTGCCTATATAAAGAGGACTTGTCTATTGTTGTTGTGAGAGAAAGGAGAGAGAGCTTTTGAGTGTTTATCTTTAGATCTTATATCCAAACCCCTTTCTCTCAGAGAAGTTCATCCTCCAATCCACCCTCACCATTGATATTTAATAGAGTGGATTGGGGAATGAACTTCCGCATTCAAGGATCCTCCAGCTACCATCTTAATTGCAAATCATTAAGCTAGGATGCCTTGAATGCTTAGATGATTGAAATCGCTCTATCTTCCTTATAGGAAAATCTTTTGAGAGTAGGATTTCATCATAACCTTGACCCAACCCGTCACCATACACTGGTATATCTTTTGAGTTGCGGATCAAGGAGATCGAAGAGTATTCGTCAACAAAGGAGGAGATCTTTGTCAACGTGCTTAATGGGACTCCTCAGCTTATTTGTAAGTATCTAGAATCTAGAGGACAATTGTGATCATTCCTTTATAGGATTGGATCTTAAGTGGTTCTCACCCCTTGAAGCCCTCGTAGGAGGCCTCTAGTGGGAGTGTACGTGGTAGGTGCATTGCGTGGACCCTTGCTCTATGGAGAGTATAAACATCTGGTTGAAGGTGAACCAGAAAAACCTTAGCTTTGAGGTGAGCCGTGTGAAACCTCAGTTTGAGGTGATCCGTGTAGAAACCTCCGTAGGGTCTTATGGAAGATCCTTGGCCAGTATGCCTAAAAGTGGGTGCGTTGTGTTGACCCTCGCTCGTGAGAGCATAAACAGTCAGCCTCAGTGTAAGTTGTAAAGGTTTAAGGTGAACTTGATTTAAAACCTTAGGTTTGATGTGAACCACTGTGAAACTTCCTTAGTGAAATCCGGTACACTCAAGGGTTAAGTGCGGTTACTAGGAGTGGAGTAGACAAGTCGTCGAACCACTATAAAAATGACTGTGTTTGAGACTGCTATTCTTCTTATTGTGTGATTTACTTTAATATTTGCATTTCTAAATATCTGAGATCACCCCTCACACACTTACACAGTCATATCCATCATAAACTAGTTTGCATATTGTTTACTTCTTAAACAGTTTGTGATTGGATCCTCTACTGGGCTTGGAAGCCAATAGAGTTATTTTTGAGTAATCCTAATATGTGCCTATTGTTAGGATTAGTGTAATAAGATTTTAAATAAATCATAAAAACTTTTAAAAGTCCTATTCACCCCTCTTTAGGACATAATGGCATATCCGGACTTCAACTAAAACAGTCTTCACTGCAATTTCAGACCTTGCATTTCGGTGGGGGAAAGGATCTCCACTGTTAATTGTGATCGGTGGGCCCATATGAAATGTGACCCACTTGATGTATGTTGTAAATCATGCAAGGGAGGGCCCATAGTGCCAGGGTCCCTCCATCATCACGTGTCCCTTTCTCTCTCCCTCTCTTTTTCATGTGATGATGTGGCTGTGTGGCCACCCAGATGTACCCCACCTTGATGTATGTCTTATCCAAACCATCCAGGAGTGTGGGCCCTACAATGGGATGATGGGAAAACACAAATATCAGATTGATCCAAATCACATGGGCCACATCTATGTGGGACCCACCATGAGGAAATATATATACACACCATCTGTCCAGCATCCCTGGACGCTGGACGTGTTCGGTGAGCATGGGCAGACAGTGGGGTGTAGTGGTAGCAACAGAAAAAAAAACCAAAAAAAATAAATAAACATTAGTTTGGTTTGAGGATTTTGGGTGGGCTGCTTATGCAGGCCCCACCTTGATGTATGAATTCAATCCACGTCGTCCGTCCCATTCCCTAGATCATTTTAGGCATTGAGCCAAAAAATGAAGCCAATCCGACTATCTGGCAGGCCATAACATAGAAAACAATGTTTTTACCATTGAAATCCACCCTGATGTTTCTGTACCCCAAAATATGTCAAATATTGGGCTTGATGGGTCTGTCTTGGGCCATAAAAACCAATGGTTGGGTCGAATTCCTTTGATACAGGCCCCACCTAGAAAAAACTACCAAAAAATAATAAAAAACATGCAGTAGGCGCGGCTGCTGCACGGATGCTGCAGCAGTGTCCTATTACTGCACGTCCTGCTGCTGCGTAGGTGCAAGAGACAGGGACCGTTGGGTCCCAGCCGTAGGCCCCACCGTGATGTGTGTGCACGTCAACACCGTGCATTTGGTGGGCCCCCCTTCCAACTGTGGGCCACCCCAAACTCAGTCGTATACATAACTCAGGTGGCCCACGTCATAGGAAACTGTGATGATTGAACGTCTGCCATTGAAACCCTTTTAGGTTTTCACAGAAGTTTTGGATCATTATGAAGTGGGCCCCACGTGGATGGCAAATAAACCTTATGGTGGGCCCCACGTGGGACCCACTGATGTAAGAGGTGGGACGGCTGGTGTACCTCACTCCAGCTACATAGCTATTGTAGTGGCATCACCAAGTTCGATGGGTCCCACCTGTTTCATTCACGCCGTCCATTTATGGGACCCACCATGACGCATGTGTTGCATCCAAGTCGTCCAACCATTTTGAAAGCTCATTTTAAGGCTTGAATAAAAAATAAGATAGATCTACTATCATGTGGACCACACTATAAAAATAGTGGGATTGAACATCTACCATTGAAACCCTTGGATCCTAAAAGTCTTGGACCAATAGGGGAATGGTTTTCCTTTTAATTTAGGTCAGTAGGACCTTATGATTAGATTGGATAGAAAATAAATGTTATGGTGGGCCTTGAGGATTTTAATGGTGGAAATCATTGTCACCACTATTATTTAGAGTGCGGTCCAGTTGATCTTTTGATATGATTCATTTATGTATGTATATATATATATATATGTGTGTGTGTGTGTGTGTGGTGTGTGTGTGTGTGTGTGTGTGTGTGTGTTGTGTGTGTGTGTGTGGTGTGTGTGTGTGTGTGTGTGTGTGTGTGTGTGTATGTATGTATATTATACATATTAATGTACTTGTGGCCGTCCGTTGAGACCCACCTTGATATATATAAGGCCCAAGTGATTAGGCCCATCTTGATGTATTTGTGGCCGTCCGTTAAGGTCCACCTTGATATATATATATATATTATGCGGCCCATTTGATGTATCTAAGGCCCATGGGTTGAGGCTCAATGGGATGTACACAAGTCCATTACAATGTGTGATTCTACCAAGGTTTATGTAATGATGTTTATGGCGGGTTATGCCTTGGGAGCAATGATGGTTTGACGCCCACATTGTAAGTACAATGTTGGTTAAATGTCCGCATTGTAACTCTCCTTGGGGCCCATTGATAGGTTCATACTTGTTGATAGTTCATCACTTTATAACATGCTTGGTATAATTCCATGATTCATACCCATTCGCATCATATGTATACTTGGTATGAGGAGTGACTGATCATAGCATATGTCATTGGGCAGATTATGTATGGGACTCACTGATAGGAGTTACCCACATGAGCGCATTGTATGCGCAGGATTATTGCATGACTGGACAGTGTGATTCATACATCTCGCATTTGTGTGTCATGATCATTATACGCCCTAGTGACATCAGGGCCGTGGCTCCACAGGCACATCGTGGATGGCCATATCGAATACCGAAAATACTTGGTTCTAGCACTGTGGGCACTTAGGACGTCCTTGGGTGAAAGTCCCAAAACCTTTTTGGTACCAGGAGATGCTCCAATATCTAGACCGAGTGGATACACGAGTGTCAGAGTGCCGAATACCAGTAGGCTGAGCCTCCCACTATGTCGTGGTCGGTTGAAAGGGGGTGTGTCCTTATTCGTCCGAGTGAGGGGATTGTAAACTAGGCTTTGTTTGACCAGCTCGCAAATGAGTCCGCTATCAACGAGCCGGGTAGGCATTGGCTGACTACTGGTCAGGCGGATAGTGTGGTCTCTTCCACTTACTGGGTTGTGTGGCTAGGGTGGCAGCAGTCAGTGTGAAGTGTATTAGACCCGGTGATATCCCAGAGAGAAACTGTACTGATATGTGTACTTGATGAGGACTGACATGCTTGTTTTACATTCACATATGACATTTGGCTACATAGGCCTCGCATCGCATGGCCTTGGCATGGCCGATAGCATTCATGCCTTGCATCACATAGCCTTGCTACGGCTGATAGTATTCATAGACTTGCTGCATATACCGCATTACTCTGATATTGTACACTTGGCACTTGCCTTGCACACACACTTACACAACCCTCTAAGCATTTGTAAGCTTATGCATGACCGTTGCGTGCAGGTACCATTGGATCACAGCAGCGCTGAGGCAGGAGTGTGTATCAGATCATTTTAGAGTTTTTTTTTATCATCTTTTATTTCCCTTTCCGCATTGTACTTAAAAGTTTTTGATATAGTGGATATGTGGTGATGTTGTTTTGCGACTTGGTTATGCTTGTGGTTATGTTCCATTACAAAAAAAAAAAAAAAAATCTTACTGAAAATCATCCTTGTAGAATCCCAGGATCGGAATCTGCCATATGGATGTCGGAAGCTGAGAATGGGGCACTACGGAAGCTGTCGATGCCAGATTCGGCGATCGAGAATTTTGTGAGCCCGTTTTCCGAGTTTAGGGCGTGACAATATTGATGAAATGCCCCGGTTTCTAAAGCCTGAGTATGAGACTCGCTTCAGAAACCCGGGAGTTCATAAATCAGAGATCTAGCGAAAGTATGAATTCAGAGTGCGATAGCAAAATGAAGCATAAATAATAATTCAAACCCAAGTATTTGACCCACCCAGCTGGGGGTCTTAGTTACAAAATTTCATAAGTTCTAAAATGATAAACTACTGAAATTAAAATACTGATCTACTGATTTAGTCCGAAATACGCTGCCGCTTCTTGCTGCGGCTCGTCATCATAGTATCCTTCCTCAGGCTCCGTGGTCGTGCCATCAAGGCCAACACTGTCATCTTCTGTACCCGTCCCTGCATACTCTGTATGGTTGGATAGTTGATGAATGATTGACCAACTCAGTGTGAATTCCCCTCAAGATTACACATCACCGCCTTAGCAAACATAGTTTAAAGAAAACTAGACAATAATCCAAAACAGGTAAGCTGCAGTCTTATTAGATGCATGGATGTATGAATGCACATTGACCTGGGGATGCTCATCTAGTTGGACTTGGGCTTGTCACCCATGCAATCATCAACATGGGAATGATCATCCAGTCGGAACAGTAGGTCGATAGTCAATGGTCTAGGAGCTAGCGAAACGATGCCCCGATGATCCTAAGAGCACATGCTACAGCATCCAGAATTAACCACCCGTCATCGCCAATATGCTACGGATGCATGATTAACCAACCCATTATTATTCCAGTTACAATAAGCCAGTTTGAGTAGCTCAAGGGTCACTACAGGGGCTCATCACCTAGCGTAGGCCGACAGCTCGAGCATAGTGTCCCATGACCACCATCCTCAGCTCATGAGGTTCTCCACCTTGGGTTGTTTCAATAAGATCCCTTGATAAAAATTACACTAGTTCAAGGGTCCTATTTTCCCACACGTTCCGTCTAATTACGTCCCAAGTGTGACTTGTGTACAATAATGGAATCCTCCATGTGTAGTGTTATGAGTTATATTGAAAGGCAATCATGTTAGCATGTGACAACATATGATTTTAAATAGTGATAATAAAACATGCAAGGAGGCATCATGAAATTTAAATAATAACTATCGACGATGTATTACTAAGACATGTGAATAGTAATCATTTTTCAAGGATTAGCTAGCATGTGAGCCTATCATATGGTGTGAACATGGTATCACAAATTTGATATTTGCAATGAATACAACGACCTTAAATTAATGGTAGCAATTTAGTACAAAATATGTTTAGCTAGCTTATAAATGGAAAGCCCAAGGGGAAAGTCATCACCTGTAGGGTTGTGCTCGCATACTTGGTCCAAGTCTTCTTGCGGCCCAAGGTCACCTAAGGAGTCTCCTAAAATCATAGTTTATATTTGTCAAGTATTCCCACGGTTTTGTCCAACTAACATGAGGGTTTGAAGGGATACAACAACAAGGCCTTTTAGGCTTGCGTTAGGCCCACCATATACTTATCCAAGTAAGGTGGCCCAACTGAGCTCAAGCTCTGAAAAGGCCTAGCTATATGTCCTAGAGGGGGGGGTGAATAGGACAATGCCAAATAAAACTTATAACAGCGGAATTTAGAAGAATATGATAGCCAAATTAAATTACAATGCAAGAAAGTAAAACAACCTCAAAAATTAGATCTTTAGAGGTTGAAACAAATGTTGTTCTAAGGACAACCTTTCACCAAAAACCAGGGTTTATGGTAGGACAACCTTATTTCTAGAAAGATCTTTGTATCAAATCTTAAACCAAAGAGGAATAAGGAAATAAATACAAACTGAATTGAAATAAATTGTAATCACAAATGTATTGTTCTAGGGACAGCCATATACCATAAAAATGGCAGGGCAACCTTGCTGGAACAACTTTAAAAGAAATTTAAATTCAAGTAGATAAAGGAATAGCAGAAAGTAAATTCTAAACTATTACAAAATTCTCACAAAGCTTGAATTAAATGATTACAACATTCACCACATTCATACATCCCACAAAAGAATAATTAAATATTAGAAATGTAAATCATTCAACCATAACACTAGGGATTATAGTGGTTCGCCTGTGTGTTCACCAACTGTTAAACAACAGCCACACAAAATGCTACTCCACTCCTAATATCCTCACACAGGGGATATTAGCGTTCACTAACAAAACAGGTTTTCTAGGTTCACCAAAAACCTTTACAATTGTGTCTTTGTATGTGGGCTTACACAATTAAAAAAACCCCACTTCTGAGTTTTCCTGGCTCTCCTAAGATAACCAATACAACAAGATTTTTCTGGCAAATCTTGAAAGAAACTAAAACAGAAAGAAATTTACAATTAAATGTAAAATACTTGATTATCTCCTTCGATGTAGCAGCCCGGTAGAACCAAGTCAGAGTAGATGATTGAATGTCCAAGTTCAATGTCCAGTACTCAATTACAATGGTTCTAATTCTAATATATTTTAAATTTAACCAAGTAGGGCTTGCCTTAATTGATTTTGATTCCAAAGAAAGGGAATAGCGATTCCTCTTATCAAATTAGATTGGAATAACAGAAACAAAATCAATTAAACAAAGCTAAGGAAAGAGAATATTAAATAAGCACACTTAGCTTAGATGGAGCACAGAAATATCTCTCAGAAGTTCGACGAAGATTGGCTTGAATGGATTAATTAATTCAATGATTTCTTCTGAGATTCATGCTCTATTTATAGGTGAGCAGAATGCATCTTCGACTGGTCTAAGGAACCCTTCGACTAGTCGAAGAAATAACAAATTTGAAAAAAATCGGGCGCGATAAGCTTTGACCGTTCTACGAATGGTCGAACACCTCCTTCGACTAGTCGAAGACCTTGTGAATTTATCGCTGGACTTTGTGTCGAAGAATTACAACTGGTCGAAGAACCAGTCGACACTGTTCCTTCGACCGGTCGAACAGATCCCTGGACTAGTCGAAGAATAACAGAATTTATCCGATTTTTGTAACAAACTTACGACTGATTGAGGATTTTCTTAGACTGGTCGAAGCAACTCTAGGACTAGTCGAAGAAGGCCTAGGACTAGTCGAAGAACTGACCAAACTTATGTAAAATAAACATTTGATTTATGTATCCAAAGTGACCTACTTCTAAGGTCACCCTAAGGTCAGTCCAACCTCAACCATGAAGTAAGGACATTGAAATATTTAGAACTAGCGACCTTGAAGTATGAGTCTTGAAGTCTTGATATAGCTCAATCTTGAAAGTGTCTTGAATTCTTCATGAACTGCCTTGTACATGTCTTGAATTCTTTATGAACTGACTTATACTCTTCTTGAAGTCTTGAAGCTTGAGTCATGTCTTGTGAGTAGTTCTTGCATTCAAGTTTGATCTTTGTACTTGTGAGCTTAGCTTGTTCATGAATGTTGATCTTTGAGAGAGCTTCACTTATGCAAGATATATAACAGTGATTTTGGCACCACAAAATTTGACAACAAATAGGAATATAAAATATAGCACTTACAAGCTCTTTATCACTATAGGCTGAACTGGGTCTGTTTTGGCCCTAGTTGTTGGGTCCAAATTAAACCCAAGTGGGGTTGGCCCATGCAGCATGCCAGATGGACGATGTGCATATGCTGCAAGCCGAAGCGGGCCCATCGTGTTGTATACTACTATCCACTCCATTTATCTGTCCTTAGAGATTATCTAGAGCATTCTCCAGAGGAATGGATCGTATTGAAAGATCACCAAGACCATACCACATATAGTAGCGGTGATAATGACTTCCATTGTTGAAACTCCACAGGGCCTACTAGGGTGTTAACTTTCCATCCAATCCGATCATATGGTCACAAGGACCGGTTTAAGAGGATAAGCAATTATCATATTGGTTTGGTGCTCCTAAAAGGACTTTAATGGTGGGCGTTCAACTCTCCATTGTTTTTCTGCAGGGTGGTCCACTTGATAGATCTACCTCATTTTTAGTCTCAAGCTTTGAGACGATCTTGCCAATTGGATGGACAGTTTAGATATAACGCATACATCATGTATGGGCTTCACAGCTGACAGACTGGATGCAAACAGATGGATGGCGTTGATGAAACACGTATGTCACAGTGGACCACACCGTCCTCTGCTGGACAGTGTGAAGGAAACACATACACCGCGGTAGTCCCATACGCTGGGTACAGCATGGCACGTGGGGCCCACCTCATAATATATGGTGTTACTTATTATTATATTATATTATATTCTTTTCAACATACATGTCAAACGTCCAGCACTGGACGTTCATTGATGGATGGCCTGGACATAACGTCCATTGATGGATGGCTAGGATGAAATATAGAGGTCCAGGATTGGCAAAATGGACGGACGGTCTGAACTTGGTGCGGCCCACCGTGACTCGATGGTGCGGCCCACTTGCTATTTATCTAGGGTGCGCCCTCCTGCTGATCAGTTGAGTGCGGCCCACCTACTGTTCAGCTGTGTGCGGCCCACTAGCAAGTTAACATGAGGCCCACCAGTTAGCGTGGTGCAGCCCCCATGTTGGCGTGGTGCAGCCCACCTGCTAACGTAGTGTTTACTGGCTTTTAAGGCCCGGCTGGGAGCCTAACTGAGGCCAGATTTTGGGTCCATCTAGAGCCCACGTAGAGGCCTATTCTAGGCCAGAATTACCCTGTTTCCAGACCAGATAATGGTCCAGTCAGGGAACCATTTTCTGCTACCATTAAGCTGAAATCTCAGCCGTCCTTATGCTAAAATTTTCGACTGGTATCGAGCTGACTTTCAGCTAATTCTATGTTATAAATTTAGTTTGTTTTTAAGCTAAACATTCGGCTGATTCCCAGCCATTTTTAATCGAATGCTCAGTTGCTCACAGGTTGTGTTTTCAGCCTGGTTTCATGCTGGAAAACAGTGGATATCAGCCTGTTTTCCAAGCTGAGGAACCTGCCGATATCGGGTCATTCTTCCCGCCCTTTTTAGACTAGAACTCAGTCATTTGCAAGACATTTTTATAGCCTGATTTTCCTTTGTTTCAGACCTCTTAACAGCCCAACAGGTAGCCCATTTTCAGTCTGGTGCAGGGCTTGACTTCGATCCGGATGTGTGGCCCATTGGGAGCATAAAAACATGGATGGGATTCGCATAAAAAGGAGGGTCGAGCAGGGGCTAGTTAAGACGTTACCTGGCCTGCAAGGTGGACGATGCTCCCACAGATACTCACCTTCCTTTCACTCATTTTCCTTTATCTCCCTCAGGTGGTGAAACCGTAGGTCTACACTGACTCGAGTCGGTCCAGTTTTTACGGACTAAGTTGGGGCAGTGTGCACTGAGCGCACCCCTCTGTTTTTTCTTCCCTGTCTCCCTTCCTCATTTTCTCTCTTTTCTTACTTCCTGGGTGTGGATTCTGAGGGCACCATGACCCATTTTATAGGCACGGAGTTAGAGGTCTAATGGCTGGGATCGGTTCTGTCAATCCCCAAACAAAGGCCGTTGGTGTCAGTCCCTGTTTTCCCGAAACGGAAAGCTCTGCCTGTATTTCCTCCGTGTCCGGGTGTTTTTGGCTCGAGAGAGAGAGGACCCTCTATGGCTAGCGTGTGCACTTCGATAATCCTCTAGGTAAACCAACGCTGCTTTGCCTTTACTCCAGCAGTACGATCGTCCTCTACAGACCCAACCGTTCATGATAGAAACGGACGGCTTGCAGTGATTTCCTTCATTTGTTTTCAGGGGGCCTCATCCTTATACAGTTTTGGTGGGGTGGACCCCACCAACAAAATGGACAGTCTGGATTACCCGAAAAGTGGTCGGGGTGGCCCACTTGGGGGTTTGAAACCCACTAGTTTCAAACATTGGAAATGGCGGGAGAGAATTGCTTTCCTTTTGCAATTGGGTCGGTCAACAGCCATTTGACCGCTCCTCCTTGGTCCAGTGCACATCGTGCACAATAGCACAAGGTGCACACGCACCTTGTGTGGGGTCTAATGTGATTTTTATGATAAATCTACACCAACCATTTGTTTAGCGGTCCCAGTGTAGGGGCCCCGGCCTAGTTTGGGGCATATGTGAGGCCTAGGTGGGCCGTATCATGCCTTTCGGGGCGCTATTCGGCCCATTCATCATGATCCAATGGTTGGATTGGCCTGGTGGGTGGTTTCAACAGTTGAACGTGGTTCTAGAGTACGCTAATTGTCCGGTTGGCCATAAATAAGTCCTTAAGAGTTGCTAGTGGGCGCATTGTCCCACATGACTTGAAAATTTTACTCATAAGTAGTCTTATCTTAAAGTGTTTGTTGAATTTTACCTTTCTGACTTCGACTTGGCTCATACAGCTCGTGGTGGATGGCTTTAATGTCGATTGGAAGTCTCAACCTACACGTGTAAAGTTTAAGTCGCCTCTTTAATTGACCTCGGTTTTCCATGAAGATAGTTCTAAGAGGTAACACCCGTGTACCATGGGTATGGGGTGTTATAGTCTACCCCCCTAAAAAAAAAATTTCCCTTGAAATTACCTGTGGGGTGTCGCTGAATAGGGGGGACATCTCTCCTTAACTTCAGCTTCTCGTTCCCACGTTGCCTCTTCTTCTCCATGATGTGACTAAAGAACCTTGACTAATAGTATAGTCTTTGTCCGCAGGACCTGCTCCTTGTGGTCCAAGATGCAGATGTGTTCCTCAGTATAAGAAGCGTCGTCGGTAAGTTCAATCTGCTCCCAGCTAAGAATGTGTGACTCGTCTGGCATGTACTTCTTTAACATAGATACATGGAAGACATTGTGGATACTTGTCAGTGTAGTCGGTAACGCAAGGCGGTATGCCACGACTCTCACGCGATCCAAGATCTCGAAAGGTCTGATGAAATGAGGTGCAAGCTTCCCTTTCTGTCCGAATCTTATCAGACCCTTCACAGGCGAAACCTTTAAAAACACGTGATCGCCAGTTGCAAACTCCAGATCGCATCGTCGATTGTCTGCATAGTTTTTCTGTCTACTCTAAGCGGTACGCAAACGCTTCTGAATAACATCGATTACTTGAGTGGTAACCTACACAAGCTCAGGTCCTAACTACTCCGTTTTCCTACTTCTGCCTAACACTGTGGGGCTTGACAAGGGCGACCATATAGAGCTTCGTATGGTGTCATGCCTATGCTAGACTAGAAATTTTTATTTTAGGCAAACTCTGCGAGGGCCAAATGGTCATCCCAATTTTCCTTGAAGTCGAGGACACAAGCCCTCAACATATCTTTCAGGATCTGATTTACTCTCTCTATCTGTCCATCTGTCTGGGGGTGAAATGTCGTGATGAACTTGAGTTCTGTGCCTAATTCCTCCTATAACCTTCTCCAAAAGGTAGATTTAAAGCGGGAGTCACAATATGATATGATCTCCCAAGGAACTCCGTAGGATCAAACGACTTCGCGGACATAGAGCCTTGCCAGATTGTCAGTTGAATCTGTCGTCCAAATAGGAAGGAATCGAGCAGACTTTGTCAGCCTATCCACAATGACCCAGATTGAGTCATGCTTCCTCTAAGTCCTAGGAAGCCTAACAATGAAATCCATAGAGATACTGTCCCACTTCCATTCTGCTACTAGTAGTGGCTGAAGAAGGCCTGCAAGCTACTGTGCTCGGCCTTTATCTTCTGGCACACCATGCATCTTGCTACGAAACTGGCTATGTCCTTTTCATATTACTCCACTTGTATTGCTTTTTTCGGTTGCCGTACATCTTTGTATTCTCCGGATGTATGGCCATTCTGGAGTGATGTGCCTCTGTCATCACTCCTTTCCTTATATCTGCATTGTCGGGTATGCATACTTGCCCTTGATACTGGAGACCACCATCAGTGTCGATTCTCCATCCAGGCACCTCCTCGCTCCTACACCTTTCCTTCATTTTGGCGAGCCATTCGTCCTGGTCTTGAGTAGAAATTACCTGTCGAACCAAGGTTGGCTCTACCGTTAAAAGAGCCACGTAAGTATCTGGTTCATCGAGGGTGAGCTGGATGTCTATGTCTTGGACAAATTCCATCATTTTCCATTCTTTGATCATTAGGGCGGCTATCTATCCATGCTTCTTCTTCCGACTCAGAGCATTGGCCACTGAATTTGCTTTACCAGGATGATAAGATATATCAAAACGGAAGTATTTGAGTGTCTCCATCCATCGACGCTGGCGCATATTCAAATCTTTCGGTGTAAATATATATTTCAGACTTTTGTGGTTGCAGAATAACTGAAAGTCCTCCCTGTAGAGGTAGTGCCTCCATATTTTCAAAGCAAAGACCACTGTTGCCAACTCTAGGTCATGAGTCGGGTAGTTTTCTTTGTGTTTCTTCAATTGGGGGGAGGCATAAGCGATCACCTTGTCGTTCTGCATCAGAACGCAGCCCAAACCCAACTTCGAGCCTGGATTACCCGAAAAGTGGTCGGGGTGGCCCACTTAAGGGTTTGAAACCCACCAGTTTCAAACATTAGAAATGGCAGGAGAGAATTGCTCTCTTTTTGCAATTGGGTGATCAACAGCCATTTAACTGCTCCTCCTTGGTCCAGTGCACATCGTGCACAATAGCCCAAGGTGCGCACGCACCTTGTGTGGGGTCTAATGTGATGTTTGTGATAAATCTACACCGACCATTTGTTTAAGGGTCCCAGTGTAGGGACCCCGACCCAGTTTAGGGTATATGTGAGGTCTAGGTGGGCTGTATCATGCCTTTTAGGGTGCTATTCGGCCCATTCATCATGATCCAATGGTTGGATTGGTCTGGTGGGTGGTTTCAACGGTTGAACATGGTTCTAAAGTACGCCAATTGTCTGGTTGGCCATAAATAAGTCCTTAAGAGTTGCTAGTGGGCGCATTGTCCCACATGAGTTGAAGATTTTACTCATGAGTTGTCTTATCTTAAAGTGTTTGTTGAGTTTTTCCTTTCTGACTTCGACTTAGCTCGTACTGCTCGTGGTGGATGGCTTTAATGTCGACTGGAAGTCTCAACCTACACGTATAAAGTTTAAGTCGCGTCATTAATTGACCTCGGTTTTCCATGAACATAGTTCTAAGAGGTAACACTCGTGTACCAGGGGTACGGGGTGTTACAATTGATGAATACATATATGTGTTCAACCTAAAAAGAGTAAAGGGATCTAATGTATTTTCAATAAACAAAAACCCTAATGCTGCAAATTCAATTATCTGATTCTCAAGTAGAGTATGAATTACTCTATTAAAAATGATTAAAAATAACTTGAGAAATAGAATAAAATAAGCTAAATTAAAATAAGATTTACCCCAAAAATAGCTTAAGATGTTCCTGACTTTCTCTCCTTGTTAGAGTATATTACTCACAAATTTTTGTTGTGGAAAAGAATGAGAGAAGGCCTCTATTTATAGCCAAAGGTCTAGAAAACTCGACTGGCCGGATTTTCGATTTGGCTGGATGAATTCCAATGATATCGTTCCAACAACACTCAGATTTCATGTGATAAGATTTTTCAAAAATTTAGTTGGCCGAACCTCTAGTTCGGCTGGTCGAATCTCCTTGAGATCCAAAGTTTTAAGATTGCAAAAAACTTGACCGAACACTGATAGGTTTGTCTGGCTAAACTTGACGCAAAAAATCCTTATCTGGTTGTATACTTGCCCAAAATATATTGGGTTAGCAGACGGTAGTTAGGCTAGCCGAACCAAAAGTTGAGCCGGCTAACTTCAATGTATTTTACTTAGAATTATGTTCATTATGATACCATGTGAAATACGCCTAACCTAGGGTTATTCTAAGGTTATACCACTTGATGGTTGACACATACAGATGCTTCAAACTACGAACCAAGATAATTTAAAGCTTGCGATGATGAGTCTTCCTTGAGATGTTGATCCAGTCTTTACGTAGTCTTCATGAGTCATCGAAGAACATTTAAAAGTGCCTTGGTTTGTCAATTAGCGTGAGTGTTGAGTCTACAAGACAACAGAGCCCCATAGGAAGATTGATCAAGCATCTGCCTCAACTGGATGTGTGCTCGAACTCATCACAGGTAAATCTTAACCTCACATCCCATGTCCCAAAACACCAGGTAATTAAAACCCTTAAAATTGCATAGAACAACCTAGGGTTTTTGGTTAGAAAACTTTTTAGACGGAATAGGAAAATCTTTAAGTTTTCTACCTTTGTCGATTTATTGATACAGGCTCGATGAAATTGAACCCTTTTATCAATGTCCTCGAAGCTCACTCGATATTATCAAAATGAGGACTCATGATGTCCAACAACTACAAAGATCTTTGGACTGAATTATCAATGAATCGATGGACTTCTCGATATCATCGAAGTTTGAATCTTAAGTCCATCGAGTCGACTCGATAAAATCGGCATCTGGTCTGTTGTGTCCAAAACCTACTAAGGCAAATCAAGTGATTCTCAATATATTGAAGGGCTCCTCGATATCCTCGGAATTCAAATCTTGATGATATCGATATACCTTCGATGATATCAATTTGGGACACAAATCTATCCAGCAAGTTTTTCAGGTTGTTTTTCTTGGATCGAGGGTTACTCGATAAAATCGATATTCAAATATCGATCATATCGAGGCTGGATCGATGTCATTGAAATTGGACAAAAACTGTCCAGCAAGCCTATAGGAAAACTCCTTGGAATTATCGATGAATCAATACTGCCATCGATATTATCGACATTCATATTCCGATGATATTGAGTGATGCTTGATCATATCTTAGACCTGAAATATTTCAAAGGCAAGCGCTCTCACATTTTCAAATGTCGAGGAATCGAACCTCGTGTCGATGAAATCGGAGTTCAAAATCCGATGAGATCGACGCATGTTCGATTTCCTCGACCAGTTGGAAAAAGGCTTCAAAAGCGTTTGACAAATGAGTTCGTATCATCGAGTGGCCGGTCGATGCTATCGAGAGTATATGCTCAATGATATCGACCCTACTCGATGATATCGAACTCTGTAAAAAATCTTACCATTTTATATCCGTTGGAACCTTTTGCCTATTTAATGAGAGCGCCCTTGGTTGTTTGTAGAGAAAATATAAGGTGCTTTTGAGTGTTTAAACCCATATCATATACCCAAAGCCTTTTCTCTCATGGGAGTTCATCCTCAATCCACCCTCATCATTGACATTCAATGGAGTGGATTGGGGAATGAACTTCCGCATTCAAGGATCCTGCAGCTACCATATTAATGGTAAATCATTAAGCTGGGATGCCTTGAATGCATAGATGATTGGAATCGTTTTGTCTCCTTTATAAGAAAACATTTACTAGAGTAGGATTCCATCATAACCTTGACCCAACTCGTCGTCATATATTGTTACATCATCTGAGTTGCGGTTTAAGGGAACTGAAGATTCTTCGTCATCAAAGGAGGAGATCTTCGACAACATGCTAATGAGGCTCATCTACTTATCTGTAAGTCATTAGAGTCCAAAGGACCCTTGTGATCATTCCTTCTGTAGGATTGGGTCTAAGGTGTTTCTCACCCCTTTCAAGTCCTCATAGGAGGCCTCCGACGGGAGTGTACATGGTGGGTGCTTTGTGTTGACCCTTTGTAACGCCCTGAAAATCGGGGGTCGAGCATAAACTCAACTCCCGAGTTCCAGAACATTACTTATGCAACAAAATGAATGATGATTGAATGTTGACTGTATTCGTGCATTGAACATGAGTGAGATTAAGCCAAAACAGCATATCATACCCCAGAGATAGTTAAATTTGCAAGCGGAAGACTGTGATAGATAGATAAAATATATAAACTATGATGAGTCTCCAGAGTGTGATAACATTACCAGGTTAAATAATTACAAGTACAGTGCTAAAATATACCAAATGTGAGGAAGTGTAATGTCTCTTATCCCAAGTACCGTAGCCCCATCAATACAATACCAGGTCTTCATAGACCTGTCAGAGATTACATGTAGGAGAACTCCTCCTCAACATCATAGTAGTAGTTCGGTTCTGCTTCATAAGCATCGCCAACACCTGAAACTCAACAAATCTGGTTGGTGTTGCAAACACCGTCCCGTAACGTGGGAGTGAGTGATCAACTCAGTGGAACAATAAAGCATAGGTTAACATTTTATCAATTCAGTCAAGCAGTAATGATCAAGCAGTACAGCCAAACAATTTTTAACTACTCCTATTTAATGCAAGTATGAAATGACATGATGTATGCCCTTGCCAAACCACCCTCATGCGACATCATCTTACATTCGCGGATGCATACCTCCCTCAGTGCTCCACATCTACCAGGCACATGCAGTGCAATGATGAGCATGATTACCGAGTAGTTATTAGTCCATTTCAAACAGTAGTATTGGGAAACTAAGGTACCTCCCTTGTATCATTCTCAAACATGATCCATTCTAGGGTCGTCAGTCCTAGTTAATCTCATACGATATTATGGTTTGAGAGGCATCGTGAATGCATCGCAAAGGGCTCGTCACCCGTCAGCACGGATAAAGATCTCACCGTATGCGGCTCAATTGCTGCCCGTCAGCTCGAGTACAGGTCTCACCGTACTCAGCTCAATCGCTGGCCGTCAGCTCGAATACAGGTCTCACCGTACTCGGCTCAACTCATACTCTAGTTGCTGTGAAGGGCTCGTCGCCAATCACAGACCTTGGAGTATACTCGAAGACACTACAAAGGACTCGTCGCCCGTCAGTACGAGTACAGATCTCACCGTACTCGGCTCTTGCCGTAAGTGTCTACAGCTCGAATACAGTGTCCCATACCACCGTATTCGGCTCACGAGTTTGGTTGCCCAATGGTCACTACGGGGAGGCACGTGGCCCCAGCATAGGTCGACAGCTCGACCACGGTGTCCCATACCACCATGCCCGGCTCATGAGTCTTAGCGGATCGAGGTACCATGGTTAAAAGGGATTTCACTGGTAAGTTTGGTACTCTAGGTTCAAGCACATGGTGAACATACATTAGACAGATCGGGTTACTTGACGAGCTCGGCTAGCTCGAGCGCACAACAAGTTGGACGATATGAAGCGCATAAGCACTTCGTGTGGCCAACCACTATCGCCAACCGAAGTACGACTCGGGTTCGTCGAACACATCACACGTGGCAAATGAAACTTAGCCACGAATTCAATTCTGGTACCGATTATCTGGACTATAATCATAGCCCCAAACACAATCAAGTGCAGATAGATAAAACAGTAGTAGATCAAGATTCAACTCATACAATCAAGGTCTGGTATTATCCGTTTAGGGCTGTCAGGGCTGTTGCACGCACTCGTTGCTCCACTCCCCCATCACCCATGACGGATCATACAATGTAAATATAAATTTAAACATATGCAATACATAGTTACAATCATAAAGCAGTTGAGCATGTTATGAAGCACAACACAAGCATGAGTTTGTACATGTTCAATTCCTAATCACACAACTATCCAAGGAGATCATACACATAGTTAAAAGAGGTTGAGAATCATATCTCAACACCCTTATACATTACAATTTGCTAACTACTACTCATTCAGACATTTCAAGAAACACTTAAACAAACATACATCAACATACATGACATATGTCGATCACATAGGCATTAGGCCAAATCCTTTCACTAGGGAGTTGCCCCAATCATAACACGCGTACACCCACGACGGATAGTCATGGCAAGCAGGAATTCAAGTTCTATATTCATTTAGTCATTTCCACAAACACTTGGGCCACACATTTTAGCATATATAGTGTATATTGGCCGTGGCGTGGCTTAGGGCAAATCCTTTCGTCAAAGGGGTATCGCCAATACATCAATCATGAATCCATGACAATTAGTCATGGCGAGCACCAATGAGAATTCTATACTCATTCAGTCATTTTCACAAACACTTAGAATACACTATTACAACATACGTGGTGTATGTTAGCAAAACATGTATTAGGGCTATCCTTTAGCCAAGCGAGTATTTTATCCATGTATAATATATTACTACAACAAATAATCATGATAAATACATCTCCAAAATATTTACGTATACGGTACTTTCTAGAATACACAATTTCAACATACATAGTGTATATAAGCAAAACATGTATTAGGGCGAGTCCTTTCGCCAAATAAGTAATTTATCCACATATAATATATTCATACAACAATTAATCATGTCAAACACATTTCCAAAATTTGTATGTATACGGTACTTTCTACAAATACCTAGAGTATGTAGAATTCCATATTTTTCTTCTTTAATCGAAACGGAAAACAGACAGCACTTTGTACATGTGCAATTGCATGCAGATCATGAATCTATCATTATCTGACATTGAAAGTATTGAAAACCATAACCTATACACCTAAAGTCCGCACCTTTTGTCGTAGAATCGTAACGGAGTCGATAGGTTTGCTAAGCTTCCGTATTCGGCAGTTTGGCAACCTATAGAACGAAATAGGTTAGCTATTTCACAACCTACAACTGTCTAAACCCCAAAACAGATTAGGGTTAGGGTTTCATACCTAGAAATGATGCCGAAAATGCCGGGAAAGCGATGAGAATCAGGCGGTGGAGCCCGAATAGCGGTAGGGGAGAGTGGCAGGGAGATTCTCCCACTGCTCCCACACTTTCTCTCTCTTTTCTTTCCCTTTTCTCTCTCTCAATCTCAAATTCATATGGCTGCCATGAGAGAGGGCTTAAGGTCCTTATATAGCCTAAAAATTCACCGAAATAGACTTATGTTCAAGGTATACTTACATTATAATCAAATCGGCATTGTTTCATCTCAAAAGAGGGTTTCTGGCGGGCCTCCTTGAGCCAAAGGTCGGACTTAAGCTCACTAACGCTGGATCTACGTTCTATTAAGTTTTCGTTTTAGTGGGATTTCCAGATCACGCGTGTCGGACCAGTTTCAGTTCAACGGTCAGCGGATCTCGATCGGAGATTCCGAGTATATGTAAATGTGTATGAAATTTCTCTTGATCCGAGGGTGTAATTTGGTCTGATTTTGACGGTCTGGTTGCTTAATACTGATCCGCAAGCGAGTGGTGCCAGATTACTATTCAAGATATTTTATTTTGAATTAATTTCACATTTCTCACACCCTTCACTCCGAGCTCAAGCGAATAGCGCTGGGACACTATCTGGATTTAATTTCCGAGATGGTTGTCAAGCCCAGCGAGGCGGTCCTAAGTCCTTAACTTCGTGTTAATCGGACTTCCGACGTGCGGTCCAGATCTGATACGGAGTTTCGAGATGCTCCCGAGAGCAGCCGGGTAATGAGATTGATCCTAGATTTTTGGGTAACCTAGCGTCAATGATTCTGCAAGTTTTGGGTCTTGCAGATCGTATTTAAAGTGATTGGTGCTAATTTCACAGGTACTCTAGTTTAGCACTAGCTAATTCTCGCCTAATTTCTAAAGGATTTAGTCCTGTATGATTTCTGTCTGAGGTGGTACCTGGGCCTTTGTAGTTTGTATATAAAGTGATCCAAGTTATACTACTTAGCTAGTTTAGGATAGTGTCTAGGATGAAAGTGCTTAGAAAAATTGAAAGAACAAGGTAGTGAAGGGTAAGATTTGTGAAGGAAATGGGTTCAGAAGCGATTTTAGACTGTGGGGTTCAGTTCTGACAAGTTAATAAGGTGTTAGGATCGACCCATCGCCTAAGGACGTCTAATCCCAGGTTGACAAAAATCCGAGATGTTACACCCTTACTCTGTGGAGAGCATAAACTCTTAAGTTCTTGTGTAGGTCCTTGACCTGTGTGGTCTAAAACTTGGATGCTTTGTGTTGACCCTTGCTCATGGGAGCATAAACTGGTGAGGTTTCTTGTGTGGATCCTTGGCCTGTGTGGCCTAAAAGTGGGGTGCTGTGTGTTGACCCTTGCTCATGGGAGCATAAACTTATGTCGTGTAGACACGTTGTGTCAGCCTAAGTGTAGGTTGTACCAGTTGGAGGTGAACTTGATTTAAACTCTCCGGTTTGAGGTGAACCTGTTGTGAAACCTCCGTTAGTGAGATCCAGTAACTCAAGGGTTGAGTGCGTCCGCCGGAAGTGGAGTAGACAACTAGTCAAACCACTATAAAAATAACTATGTATGAGATTGTTATTTTCTTCTATTGCTCGTATGATTTCTCTAAATGCTTTTATATTTGATTATCTGAGATCACACCTCACACACAGTCATGTCCATCATAAACTATGCTCTGCATTTTATTTATCTTTCAAATAGTGTTATGACTGGATCCTCTACTTGGCTTGGATGCCATTAGAGTTACTTTGAAGTAATCTTGATACATACATATTCTCTCAGGATAAGGTTGATAGGATTTTAAAATATCATAAAATACTAAAATGTCCTATTCACCCCCCTCTAGGACATATTGGCGTATTCCTACTTCAACTAAAGCAGTTATTACCGTAATTTCAACATCTTCATGAGTACTTGTGATCCATTCAGGACTACGAAATTTGACAATCCTAACTATGCTTTAAGTATAAGCACTAACAAATTGAATCTAGCGTATGAGCATAGATTCGAATTACAGCTAAGGTTACTAACTATTTGATTATTGCTACAGATTACAATATGGAATGGATACAGCAAGAAGAAAGTAAATGATTGCACTAAGAAATGTAATTGACTTGGCAAGAAAAGTAAAGAGATTTACACTACAGAATGTAAAAGGACTGGTAATTAAAAGATAATGCTTGGTTTTGATTGGGTTGGTGTGAGACTCTTTCTTCTGTTGAATTCATTTTCTATTTATAACTTTGCCCTGGCCATCTAGATCCTTCCCATATTTTAATAGTTGCTATAACTGCTCGACACTTGGTGGCCTACTCTTATCCTACTCTTACCACTTATCTATAATCACTTCTACACGACCCATTCCTTCATCAAATCCCAACGATTGGAATCTTTTTATCGTATTGGACCGACGACATTTGGGCATTTATGATCGACGACATTCTCTCCGACAAAAAATCCCGACGAGGTTAGCATGATGGATCTGTTGTTTCTCATCTTCTTGGGTAAAACTCTGCTAATCCAATCTGGATCTATCCCCGATCTTGCTAATGCTCTAAAGAATCCCTGGTCATGGCTGAAGCCACTACTAGAATGTGATGCTTGGTTCACTTGTGTCTCATCTCAATATGAGGCAACATATAGACATTTGGGCATTTATGAATGCCTTAAGCTACTATCCATGACTATCCATAAGATCCCGCTCTTCTTACCACAAATTCAACATTCTAGAGCTCTTCTACCAATACATTTTTCTTCGGTTCCAGCCCCATGAGTCTAACTATCTTGGATATCACATCTCTAACCCAACTTCTTCCCTTTAATGAGGATGTCTTCCCCGGGTTCTCTCAGAAGGAACCCAAACACTTCACAAATAAAGCTAGTAAGGCGTATTCTAACTTTATGCAAGCATATTGTAAATGTAGTGGACCGATCGATTACAAAGAGCATACAACTTTCCTATTGTTCTGGATTTGCTGACAATTACTCTGCATGAATTCTCTACAAATTATGAATAAGTACGTCCACCTGGAGGAGGCACTTGCTCAAGGTTGAAAATTTGCTCCTCCACCTTTTGTACTCGACCACCTGTACAGAGGAATCTACGAAATCACCACCAAAGGTCTATATCTCGAAGGAGGACCACTATGGATTATTTAGATGTGAATCTATGAATACTTTCATCCTTCACTTGTGCATGATTCCATCCACTCCGAAGCCGTTTATTCTTTCTACGGCAAACTCATCATCAACTTTCCTCAAGAAATTCGATTAGTTTTTGTGTATATGAGCACTTTATTATTTTCTTTGGATAGAGGCAAGCAGAGTTGGTCATTCATTCCATTCCATGGCGAAGAATACGCCCCTGCTTGGTTCACTGGCTGATACGATCAAGAGGACGATTAAGAGGTATCTTAGATGCACCTTGCGTGGGAAAGCTACCTTATTTGCAAGGATCTTCCTTATGGTGGTACAATTGAGATTTAAAAAATAAATAAATTCTAAGGCAGGGATCGAACAGTATTGCCTGAACTTGCTCATCAATTTGGCCTAGTCCAATGAATTCTTTGCCCATTTACTTAAACAACTTGCAATCAATCTCCTTTCAGTCGGTCGATTACCAATCGTATAGATCACTATCACTCTCTCCATTTCACTTTTCAGTTTGCTAGCCTGACACTCGATCTCTCCTACTATCCAAATCAGCCTCAAGTAATGGATAGTTTGCTATCTGATGGGATAGCCACTATAAGAAACTAATTAATAAATCTTCGCAAGATATCATAGCTCAGCTCTCTTATACCATTAAGCTTCGAGGAAAGAAAAGAAGTGCACCTTAATTGCCCACAACTCTAGGCCAGAAAACAAATAAGCCGAAGACCAAATCGGCCACTGCATCTTCCTCGTAAACTTCACCAACTGAGACCGCAACTACTCAAGTAAAGAGCCAAAAAGCTATGGTGAAAGTACATGTTGCTCCCATGTCTCCACTAGCTCACCAGCTTCCATCAGCTCCAAAGAGGATTCTTGAACTAGGAGCTCCTCTTGGTCTGCCTCTTCAATCTCCTACTCTAGTTTTCAAGTTCTCCAACTCACCTTCCCAGTCGGTCTTAGTAAATCGGTCGTAGTCGATCTCATCGAAGGCACGACGACAATAAGGTATTTCCTCGGTCGAGGCCATGTCTTCATTTGAAAAATACTTCAAAACTAAATACTGGCCAGGATTCTTCGCTGAAGATTACTCTAAAGAAATTGAGGAAGATTTGAAATGTACCAGGAAGCTCATTATAGTAAATGTTGGAACAAATGGTACCAGGATAGGGAAAGATTAAATAATTTTGATCTTCCATTTGATGAAAAATATCTTACTTCTTATCATCCTAGCCCACCACCATTCCCCATTTCAACACAAGCGATGACGATGATTATAAAAAAAATCCTCGAACTGTGGACAGACGATTCATCACCTATGTCATTTATTCTTATTTAGGTGGAGGTTACTTGTATAACTACTCTGAACTTTCTTTCTTATACATTGACTAACTATCTCTTCCTTTTGTAGTTACCTGAAAGTTATCGTGTAAGGCCCATATCATAGTTCGTACCGTTCCTTAGGATCCCGTGGTCCTCCCGATCGAATTCCAGCAACCCGTAATGCTAGATAGCATTTGCGCACAACCTTGAGTCACACCCTGTCAACTCGAATCTGCTCGACTCGAACTTGGACCCTAGTAACCACGCCATTGCCCTGTTCCAACGCCACGTCTTGCACGCCGATGCGATACCCAGGCCAGGAGTTATGGGCCCGCGTATATTCTGAAGAAACACTGCACGTTGTAAATTACGAGAGAATATGTACAACTCATCACATCAATCAATCACATCAAGTCAAGTACACATCCCATCACTCCCCTTACAACACCCATACCTCTCCCATTCTCAAAGTCAACTCTCTCTCTCTCTCTCATTTCTCTCTTCACTCCCAAGCAACCAACGTCCAAGCCATTCCAAAGAGCTAGGTGTGGCCCACTTCTTACCCCCCCCCCCCCCCATCTCACCATCCAACCATCCTAACTTCATCATCCTCCATTAAAGAAGGAGCTTAGGAGATTAGCATTCCAAGGAACTAAAGAAGAAGGCTAATCGGTGGGTGATCGTAGCGTAGGACCTTGATTTGTATGTAGGGCCCACTTGTGGTGGGACCATCTTGATGTTTGTGTTGTAACAAAGAGGGGCCCATGGTGGCGGGGTCCCTCTAATGTGTCGATCTCTCTCTCTCTCTCTCTCTTGTGATGGGATGTGGCTCACTTGATCTAGACCGTCCATGTGTTAGGCTCCATCCTGTTGCCATGGGTGAAGTAAAAACACAAATATCATCTTCTCCAAACTGATGGGTCCCACACGTGTGGACTCACCTTGATAGTGTGATGGATCCACAACGTCCAAGCAGGACGATGGGTCCCACGTAGTAGACAGCTGCTGATGCCCTAGACGTCAGCCAGTCAGTGGGTCTGACCATGAGGTATTTGTTATATCTGCACCGTCCACTGTTTGGACTGTGAGATCCACCTAACATGTGTGGTGTCCTCACCGTCCAGCAAATGGCACGGTGGGTGGGTCCACGTCATATCCATGTTTCATCCAGTCGTTCATCAATGGATCTCACCATGATGTGGTGTTGTATCCAGACCGTCCATTGGACGGACGTCCAACCTTCTGGACGTTGGTTCTTTTAAAAACTAATAATAATAATAATATTATTATTATTATATATATATCTTATGTATATATGGTGGGCCCCACGTGGGACCCACCTTCTTATAAACGGATTGGCTGGTGAGTCTCACACCAGCTATATAGCTATTGTATTGACATCCCAAGTTCCGTGGGTTTCATCCACACTGTCCAGCTTGCTGGACGGTAGGACCCACCTTGATGTATATACTCTACATCCACACCATCCATCTGGATGGGTGGTGTGAGGCCACCATGATGTATCTGTCCCATCCAGCCGTCCATCTGGATGTTTTGCTAGGTGGGGCCCACTTGATTTATGTGGTGTATTCCACGCCGTCCACCTGTTTTACATCCACGCCGCTCATCTGTTTTACATCCACACTGTCCATCTTATATGAGGCCCACCACTGATGTATATGTCTTAAATCTAGACCGTCTATCTGCTGGTGGGCCAGCAATGGCCTGACCATGAGGATTGTGTTAGATCCAAACCGTCCACCCACCTGTGAGCTCATCTTAAGGCCTGAGATAAAAAAAATGAGGCAGATCTATCAGGTGGACCACACTACAGAAAATAGTGGAGAATTGAACGCCTACCATTGAAATTCTTTAGGGATCGTAGAAGTTTCGGATCAATATGATATTTGTTTTTCCTCTTAATTCAGGTCTTTGTGACCATATGAATAGATTGGATGGAAAATAAACATTATGACGACCTTATGAGGATTAGACAGTGGAAATCATTATCTCTACTGTTATTTGTGGTATGGTCCAGATGATCTTCTGATGTGATTCATTTTTGGGTAATGCTCTAAAAAGATCTCTAAAATAGATGAATGGTGTAGATAGTGAGGCCCATTGGTGTGACCCGTGGATGTGGCCCACTTGATGTATATAAGGCCCATTGGTGCAGCCCATGGCCCACCTTGATGTATTTGTGGCCCATCCATAAGGCCCACCTTGATGAATTTGTGGCCCATTCGTTAAGGCCCACCTTGATGCAATTGCGACCTATTTGATGAGGCCCGATGTGATATATATTAGCCCATATGATGAAGCCCCCTTGATGTATATGAGGCCCATTGATGCAGCCCACTTGATGTATATGAGGTCCATTAGTGTGACCCACGTGATGTGGCCCACTTGATGTATATGATATGAGGCCCATTGGTGCGGCCCATGTAATGTGGCCCACTTGATGAATATGATGCCCATTGGTGCGGTCCATGTGATGTGGCCCACCTAATATATATGAGGCCCATTGTGATGTATTTGAGGCCCATGGGTTGAGACCCGATGTGATGTATATAAGGACCATGAGTGAGGCCCAATGAGACATATATGAGGCCTTTGTGTGGGGCCGAATGTGATATATATGATGTCCAATGCAATGTATGATTCTACCATGATGTATGTAATGATGTTTATGGCGGGTCATGCCTTGGGAGCAATGATGTTTGACATCCACATTATAAGATCAATGATGGTTAAATGTCCACATTTTAACTCTCCCTAGGGCCCATTGTTAGGCCCATACTTGTTGTGTGTAGGCCGTCTAGGCCCATCTTCGTTATGAAGATAGTTCATCACCATATAACATGCTTAGTATAACTCCATGATTCATGCCCATACGCATCATATGTATGCTTGATATGAGGAGTGACTGATTATAACATATGTCATTGGGCAGATTGTTTATGGAACTAACTGATAAGAGTTGCCCACATGAGTGCGCGGTACGCCCAAGATTGATGTATGACTAGACAGTGTGATTCATGCATCTTGCATCTGTGTGACATAATTACTATACACCCTAGCAACATCAGAGCTCTGGCCTACACAGGCATATTCAGACATCGGAAATACTGTTACTAGCATCGGGAAGCCATAGATGTCCCTGGGTGAAAATCCCTAAACCCAATGGTACCAAAGGATGATTCCAACGTTGAGACCGAGTGGATACATGAGTGCACGAGGGCCATATACTAGTAGGCCGCATCTCCCACTGTGTCGTGGTAGGTTGAAAAAGGGTGTGACCTTACCCACCTAGGTGAGGGGGCAATACCTACGTTGAGTTTGACCAGCTTGAGGAATGGGTCTACTATCGACGAACCGGGCCCGATATTGGTAGGTGGATAGTGAGGTCTCTTCCACTTACCCAGTTATGCACTCAGATAGGGGCTGCTAGCTGGCACAGAGTGTACTAGACCCCGGTGATTGTCCAATGTGAGAACTATACTGATATTTGATGCCCTAGTGATGAGCTGCATTGATATGCGGATTCAGATGAGGATTGTTATACTTAAGTTGCATGTCACATCGCATAGCCTTGGTATGGCCAACATCATTCATGCCTTGCATCGCATGGCCTTGATATGGTTGATATCATTCATGCCTTGCATTGCATAGCCTTGGTACAACTGATAGTATTCATGGATTCATTAGCATATTCCACATTACTCTGATATTGCATTCTGAGCACGCTTATATTGCGCACACACTTTCACCACCCTTTAAGCTTTCCATAAGCTTATGTACGATTGATGCGTGCAGGTGACGCTAGACTATAGCTGAGCAGGAGCAGGACCGTGTCGCAGAGATTCTAGAGCTTTTGATTATCGATATTATATTTCCCTTTATGCGCATTGTACCTTAAAGCTTTTGATCATAGTGGATTTTGTGATGGTGTATTGGTTATTATTCATGGGTTATGCTTATGGTTATGCTTATTACGAAATAAATTCACATTGAAAATCCTTCTTGTAGGATCCCAGGATCGGAACCTGGTATATGGGTGCCGGGAGCAGAGAATGGGGTACTATGGAGGCTGTCGATGCTAGATTCGGTGATCGAAAATTTCGTGAGCCGGATTTTCGAGTTTGGGGCATGTCATATCGACTGTAAAACAATAAGTTTTTATGGCACAACCACTACAACAACATCAGCCAGTGACCGATGCTCCTAAAGTCCCTAATGTACAAGTCATCGATTCTGAGGACATAGTCGGCGTTGGAGCTCTTCCTTCCCATAACTCTCCTGAAACCACGACTCTTATCACTGAGTCCAACTATATGGTTAACCTTCCCCAAACACCACTTGCTGATGTCAACTAAGAACTGGAAGAAGAAGAAGAACCCTTGAGTGACACTCCTCAAGGTCCTGGTAGAGGATCATCTCCTCTACTTGTTCCCTCATATATTAAGCAATTTCCTTTAAATGTCGAAGAATCTTCACCTCATGAAGTGACCGTGCATGAACAAGCCATAGAGGAGACTCTTGCGACTGATGCCTCTCTGCCTATCTCACCCCCAATACCTGCATTAACGATAATACTCGCAGATGATGCCTCAACCCTTCCTGCTTTTGTCAAAGATATACTTCCGGCCGACGACATTCTCTCTTCCCCCGAACGAGCCCTTGTCAATGATCTCAATGTGGCTAAATCTCCTTCTCTCTCAACCGACTTGTAAAATCTCAAAGAAGAACTTCAGAACCTTATATAAGTAGGGTTATCTGGAACCATGTCAGTTGAGATGATCGAAAGGCTTGCCCAACTGATCAAAGCATATAGTGCTTTCTCTTGTTTGGATTCAAGCCTCATGGACAAATTACCAGATCTCTAGGAATTCTTAGGATTCGTCAAAGAGGAGCACAAGTGGTGTACCATCATTGGTCGCTTCGAGATAGAGCACACAATAAAAAAAATCCCAAATGGCCTCTGCCAAAGACATTGCAAGTAAACTTTCAATCAGTAATGTTGAATTAAAAACATCTAGGGCTGAGTTGGATGATATGGGCATCAAAATCATAGCTCTGGAAGCAGAAATAATGACCCTGAAGGGGAGCTGCGAGGAGAAAAATGTTGAGTTCGACTAACAGAAGAAAATGGTTGAGGATTTAGCGATGTCTGCTAGAGTTTAGATGAAAAATATCGATCGCCTTCACCTGGATGTTGTCAAACATGAGATTTCTTTACGCGTAGTAAAGGGTCGGTTGGAAGAGGTTAAAGCATCGATCCAACGCTTTTCTTCCTTGGACTTGTAACTTTTTGTAATTGTAAATGCTTATTAATACAATGAACCATCGAGCATCCTTTTTACTATCAAATGCCTTAGTGTATTTTTCTCTCATTTTGTAACAAACTGTGACCTAACCCCCGAAATATGACGGATCGTGCATTATCCTTAAAGGCCTGGACAGCCACACGTCCCTAATTTCTTAGGACATGATGCATCTTTTCTTCAATAACCGCTCCAAGCGTGGGCTCTTGAATCATTTAATTAAACCATTTTGGATCATATCTGAATTTGCATCGACATCGCCATAAATTGTCTAATCTTCCCTACTTGCTAATATGGCTTCCAACCCTTCTTTATTCCTTATTAGTGCCAACAACTACCCATAAGAAATCTTTGACTGGGGTTTATCTAACTTTTGTCAATCTTCACTACTTTTCAATGTTAATTATTTCATCAGGGAGGGTTCGGCAACGGCCGAACCAGAGGCTGCTGGAAGATTTTCTTTAGACGTTAAAGCATTTGTACTCGATTTGAACTACTATTTCAAACTCATCTTTGAATCTGACCAGCTTGTCGGATACCTTCGGCAACAAACTGCATCTAAAGAAGATTCTTTAGAGGTCAATGAAGCTCATGAGCTAGCTTGGAATGAACGACTGTGATGGGCCCAAACCTGTCAATTCAACCAATCTATGCTCCACATACTACAAGCACAATTTAATGAATTTTTAGAAGAACTTAAGGAGAGGGAACATTCCATCTTTGCCAAAGATTTGCTTATTCCTGAGGATCTCTCCTTCCTTGACTCGTACATCGCCATTTACTAGGCTCGATTAAAAGTGAGCGTAGTCGAAAAGAAGAGGCCAAGAACCGAGTCTCCACTCATAACATCCACTTTGACTAGCTCCATCTCCTCCCAATCCTTATTGAAAAAGGAACTAACCGAAAATCTAAACAAGAGCAAAATGAGGCCAAGAAGCAAACACTCCTTAAAGAGTTCGAGGAAATGAAGGCTAAAATTGCATGATTCGTTCGACCGCTTTATTCCCTTTCTTTTTGAAAGAGGCGAGCTAACGGTCCTAGAGGGGAGGGGGGGGGGTTGAATAGGACTATGCCAAATAAAAATTTAAAGTACAGAAATAATAAATAAATCATTGATCTCAATAGTAATAGTTGAAAAGGCCGAGCTAAATGTCCTAGAGGGGGGGGGGGGGGGGGGGGGGAGGGTGAATATGACTAAGCCAAATTAAAAAATAAATGCGAAAATGAAAGAAAGATAGCACAATCAAATAATAAAGAAGCACAAGTAAATAGTAACCTCAAATGTACTAGTCTTGAGAGGTTGATACAAACTTAGTTCTAAAGACAACCTAACACCAAAAACCAAAGGCTTATGGTAGGACAACTTTACTAGAATGTTTGTAAGTATCAAAAACTCAAACCAATAAAGAGGCAAAGGAAATAGCAAAGGAAATCAACTAAGTTATTACAACATTCCCACAAGTGCATAAAATAAATTACACCATTCACCACAAATGCTTAAAGTAAATTACAACATTCACACACATGATCACATTCAATCAATCACCTCAACTCCAGAAATTATAGTGGTTCGCTTGTGTGTACACCAATTGTTAGGAAATAGCCACACAACTACTCCCACTCCTAATATCCACTCCCTCGGGATATTAGCGTTCAATATGAAGAAGGTTTTCCAAGGTTCACCTTAAAACCTTCACAATTTTGTCTTTAGTTGGGCTTATACAATTATAAAAACCCCACACTTTGAGATTTTCTGGATTACCTTAGACAAAACCAAAAAGAGATTTTTCTGCCACAACCTCAAAGACCAAAAAGGATATACAAAATGTAAATGTACTTATCTAGAATTTCTCCTTTTGAAGAAGCCCGGTAGAACCAATTCGATGTATACGAAGATGTTCACTGTCCAGTCTCACAGATCAAAAGGTTTTAATCCTAAATGATTTTTAATTAAATGAACCTGGGCTAGCTTAATTTGATTTTGATCTTAAGAAATGGGAAAACTCAAATCCCTTCTTAAAGTAAGATTGGAATAAAGATCACAAAATCCAATTACAAAAGCTAATTAAAGAGAATCTAAAATGAGCATAATATAGCTTAATAAATTCATAAACTTATCTCTCAAAGTGGTGTCTTGATTTAGATTTCAATGAATGAATAAACTCTGAAATTTGTGCTCTATTTATAGGTGAAAATATTGTTCACTCGACTGGCCTAAGGGTCGGTTTGACTGGTCGAAGGACCAACAAAATTTCAAATTTTCTGGCACGATAAGATAATTTTTAAGGGGGTCGGTTTGACTGGTCGAAGGACCCAATTCTCAATCCTGGGTGACTACCAATGGACTCACTGCTTGGCCAAGCAGAAGACCAAGATCTATCAGGACTAGGAAGGGATACAATGAGCTTTCTATAAGTGCTATAGTTTATATCCCTGTCTGTTATTAAATTTGTGGTGCCAAAATCACTGTTATATATAACTTGCATATGTGAAGCTCTCTCAAAGATCAACATTCATGAACAAGCAAAGCTCACAACAAGCAAAGCTCACAAGTATAAAGATCAACCTTGACTGCAAGAACTGCTCACAAGACATGACTCAAGCTGCAAGACTTCAAGAAGAGTACAAGGCAGTTCGTAAAGAACTCAAGACACTTTCAAGATTGAGCTACATCAAGATTTCAAGATTGAACTACATCAAGACTTCAAGGTCACTAGTTCCTAATGTTTCAATGTCCTTACTTCATGGTTGACGTTTGACTGACCTTAGGTTGACCTTAGAAGTAGGTCACTTTGGATACATAAATCGGATATTTATTTTACATAAGATTGGTCTGTTCTTCGACTAGTCTTAGGCCTTCTTCGACTAGTCCTAGATTTGCTTCGACCAGTCTAAGAAATTCATCGATCAGTCGTGAGTTTGTTACAAAAATTAGATAATTTCTGTTAGGCTTCGACTAGTCCAGGAGTCTGTTTGACCAGTTAAAGGAACAGTGTCGACTGTATCTTCGACCAGTCGAAAGTCTTCGACTCAAAGTCCAGCGATGAATTTTAAGTTCTTCAACCAGTCGAAGGAGACCTTCGACCAGTCGAAGGAGACCTTCGACCAGTCGTAGAACGGTCAAAGCTTATCGCGCCTAATTTTTCAAATATCTGTTATTGCTTCGACTAGTCGAAGAGCTCTCTAGACCAGTCGAAGACGCGATCTGCTCACCTATAAATAGAGCACGAATCTCAGAAGAAATCATTGAATTAATTAATCCATTTAAGCCAATCTTCATCGAACGTCTGAGAGATAATTCTGTGCTCCATCTAAGCTAAGTATGCTTATTTAATATTCTCTTTCTTTAGCTTTATTTGATTGATTTTGTTTCTGCTATTCCAATCTAATTTGATAAGAGGAATTGTTATTCCCTTTCTTTGGAATCAAAATCAATTAAGGCAAGCCCTACTTGGTTTAATTTAAAATCTATTAGAATTAGAACCATTGTAATTGAGTACTGGACATTGAACTTGGACATTCAATCATCTACTCTGACTTGGTTCTACCGGGCTGCTACAACGAAGGAGATAATCAGGTATTTTACATTTAATTGTAAATTCCTTTCTGTTTTGGTTTCTTTTAAGATTTGCCAAAAAAATCTAGTTGTATTGGTTATTTAAGGAGAGCCAGGAAAACTCAGAAGTAGGGTTTTTTTAATTGTGTAAGCCCACAGACAAAGACACAATTGTAAAGGTTTTTGGTGAACCTGTGAAAACCTATTTTGTTAGTGAACGCTAATATCCCCTGTGTGAGGATATTAGGAGTGGAGTAGCATTCTGTGTGGCTGTTGTTTAACAGTTAGTGAACACACAGGCGAACCACTATAATCCCTTGTGTTGTGGTTGAATGATTTATACTTCTAATCTTTAATTATTCATTTGTGAGATGTATGTATGGTGGTGAATGTTGTAATCATTTAATTCAAGCATTGTTGGAATTTTGTAATAGTTTAGAATTTATTTTCTGTTATTCCTTTATCAGCTTGATATTCAATTTCCTTTAAAAGTTGTTCCAGCAAGGTTGCCCTGCCATTTTTATGGTGTATGCTTGTCCCTAGAATAATACATTTGTGATTACAATTTATTTCAGTTCAGGTTGTGTTTATTTCTGTATTCCTCTTTGGTTTGAGATTTGATACAAAGATCTTTCTAGAAATAAGGTTGTCCTACCATAAACTCTGGTTTTTGGTGTAAGGTTATCCTTAGAACAACATTTGTATCAACCTCTCGAGATCTAAATTTTGAGGTTGTTTTACTTTCCTGCATTGTGATTTATTTTGGCTATTATATTCTTTTTAATATTGCTATTATAAGTTTTATTTGGCATTGTCCTATTCACCCCCCCTTTAGGACATATAGCTAGGCCTTTTCACTTTCTACCCTGGCCAGGTAGATGATTGATGTATCGGGATCAAGCCCACTATAACCGTCTCTCCATGTTGGTCCAACATTGAAAACAGCTATCTTACTCTAACTAGTTGGGAATCGCTGTCAAGACTCCAAATAAATAAAGAAATCCATTATATCAAACCATCAGTATATAAGTAAGAGATAAAGAAGTAAATTTTTAAGGGGGGTAGTGCCTAAAATGTACTAGACTAGCATGCACAATATACACCCTACCGCGCATATAAACTTGAAATCAACAAGTCTTAGGCAAATGAAATAATAGAATTCTTACTTATTACCCTTAGCCAATTTCGGGGACGAAATTATTTTTAAGGGGGGTAGATTGTAACATCCCGGATTTTTGCCAACCTGGAATTAGACGTCCTTAGGCAATGGGTCGATCCTAACACCTTATTAACTTGTCAGAACTCAATCCCACAGTCTAAAATTTCTTTTTAACCCTTTTCCTTCACAAATCTCACCTTTCACCACCTTGTTCTTTAAATTTTTCTAAGTACTTTCACTCTAGACACTATCTTAAACTAGCTAAGTATTATAACTTGGATCACTTTATATACAAACTACAAAGGCCCAGGTACCACCTCAGACAGAAATCATACAGGACTAAATCCTTTAAAAATTAGGCGAGAATTAGCTAGTGCTAAACTAGAGTGCCTGTGAAATTAGCACTAATCACTTTAAATACGATCTGCAAGACCCAAAACTTGTAGAATCATTGACGCTAGGTTACCCTAAAATCTAGGATCAATCTCATTACCCGGCTGCTCTCGGGAGCATCACGAAACTCCGTATCAGATCTGGACTGCACATCGAAAGTCCGAATAATATGAAGTTAAGGAATTAGGACCGCCATGCTGGGCTTGGCAACCATCTCGGAAATTAAATCCAAATAGTGTCCCAGTGCAATTCGCTTGAGTCCGGAGCGAGGAGTGTGAGAAATATGAAAATAATTCCAAAATAAATAAGGATTTATGAAATCTGGCATGTGACGCTTGCGGTTCAGTATTGAGCAACCTGACCGTCAGAATCAGGCCAAATTACACCCTCGGATCAGGGATATTTCCCCAAACATATCCATGTACTTGGAATCTCCGATCGAGATCCGCTGACCGTTGAACTGAAACTGGTCCGCCACACGTGATCTGAGAACCCTACTGGAACAAAAACTTAATGGTACCTAGATCCAGTGTTAGTGAGCTTAAGTCTGACCACACACAGAAAATGGGCCGTCAGAAGTCCTCCATTGAGCTGAAACTGGCTCACTTTGGATATAACGTAAGTATACCTTGACCTTAGGTCTATTTTAGTGTAGTTTTAGGCTATATAAGGACCTTAAAACCCTCTCTCATTCAGCCATACGAATTTGAGAATACCCTAGGAGAGAAAGAGAAAAAAGAGAGAGAAAGTGTGGGAGTTGTGGGAGCATCTCCCTACCACCTGATCCTGCCGCTCTGCAAGCTTAACCACTCCATTCTAATCACTTTCCTGGCAATTCCGGCTCCATCCCTAGGTAAGAAAACCTAACCCTAACCTGTTTTAGAGTTCTAGGTAGTGTGTCTTGTGGAATAGCTAACCTATTCCCTGTTGTAGGTTGTCAAATCGCCGTAGACAAAGGCGTTGGGTTCAAACTGGTTTCGGTTCAAGCTTACCGACAAAAGGTGCGGACTTTAGGTGTATAGGTTATGGTTTTCAACACTTTTAATGTCAGATAATGATAGATTCATGATCTGCATGCAATTGCATATGTATAAAGTGCTTTCTGTTTTCCGTTTCGATTAAATACGAAGAATATGGAATTTTATGTATTCTAGGTATTTGTAGAAAGTACCGTATACATATAAATTTTGGAAATGTGTTTGCCATGATTATTTGTTGTATGAACATATTATATATGTGTATAACACTTACTTGGCGAGAGGGTTCATCCTAATACATGTTTTTGCTAATATACACTATGTGTGTTAAAATAGTGTATTCTAAGTGTTTGTGAAAATGCTTGTAAGAGTAAGTGCTTAGATAATCATGCTTCAGGTAGGAGTTGAGATGGGATTCTCAACTACTTTAGAAACGTATATGATTTCCTCCATGATGGTCGTTCAATTTAATCGCTTACTATGAAATATATGTGTTTGCATTCCCTATTTACATTGTGCTTTGTAACATGCTTTATGAGATGTTTGTTAACATGCTTGAATTACTTTGTTTATTATGCTTTACTCCACATGCTTTGAATGAGGATTGATTGTGATTGGGACTATGATTATAGTTTAGACAATCGGTACCAGACTTGAGTTCGTGGTTGAGATTCATTTCGCCACGTAGGGTGTGTTTGACGAACCCGAGTCGTACTTCGGTTGGCGGCAGTGGTTAGGCCACGCGAAGTGTTTATGCACTTCATGTCATTCAATTGATAGTGCGCTCGAGCTAGTCGAGCCCGCTAAGTAACCCAATCTGCCTTATGTATGTTCACCATGTTTGGACGCCTTTGCTTGAACCTAGGGTACCAAACTTACAAGTGGAATCCTGTTAACCTTGGTACCTCGATCCGCTAAGACTCATGAGCCAGGCATGGTGGTATGGGACACTGTGGTCGAGCGGTCGGCCTACGCTGGGGCCGCGTGGCTCCCCGTAGTGTCCATTGAGCAACCAGACTCGTGACCCAAATGCGGTGGTATGGGACACTGTATTCGAGCTGTCGGCCTACACTGATTGGTGACGAGCCCTTTGTAGTGATCTCGAGCATACTCTGAATTTGTGGTGAGGCGACGAGTTTTGCCGTGGTGTATAGAGTATGAATTAGGCCTATATCAATTTAGTGATGAACCGTTAAAAAGGTGATGGGGGAGTGGTGTAACGATTGCGTATAACATCCCTGACCGCCTTTGTAGCGCCCTAGAACCACACTATCATATGAGATTATCTAGGTTTGACGACCCTAGAATGGATCATGTTTGGGAATGATACAAGGGAGGTACCTTAGTTTTCCAATACTGCTATTTGAAATGGACTAATAACAACTTGGTAATCATGCTCATCATCGCATTGCATGTGCCTGGAAGATGTGGAGCATTGAGGAATGAAAGCATGCCACGAACGTAAGATGGTGTCGCATGAGGGAGTATGTCGGTGAGGGCATGCATCATGAATGCATTCATACTTGCACTAATAAGAGTAGTTAGGAGTGTTTGATTGTACTGTTTTATCATTAGAGCTTGACTGAATTGATAACATGTTAACCTATGCTTTATTGTTCCACTGAGTTGATCACTCACTCCCACGTTACGGGACGGTGTTGTACACACCAACCAGACCCTATTGTAGCTGCAGATGATGGCGATGCTGCGAAGCGGAGCCGAACTTTTATGAGGATGAGGAGGATTCCTCCTTTATGCTGTTTCAGGTAGGTTCCTGTGAGCCGTGTCCTCATCGCCGGGGCGTTCTGGGATATTGACTAGATGACCTTACACAACTTGGTATAATTTGAAATTATACTTGTAATGAATTAACCTGGTAACATTATCACACTCTGGAGACTCACCACAGTTTATATATTTTACATATCTATCACAGTCTTCTGGTTGTAAATTTAACTGTCTCTGGAGTATGATATGCTGTTTTGGTATAATCCCATTCATGTTTCAATGCTCTCATCATAATCATCATTATCTGTGTTGCATAAGTGATGCGTTGGAACTCGGGAGATGAGCTTTGCTCGACCCCCGATTTTCAGGGCGTTACACCCATTTCATTACAATTTTGGATTTTGGAGTATAGTTGGTTTTTCTTTGCTTGTAGTTGTTGTATATTCTACCATTCGAGTTAGATTTTAGAAGCTCCTTGAGTAAATCCACAATTTTCTCAACTAAGGAGTTATGATTTTGATTTTTATAATTGATATGGTTGCTTTTAGGTTTCATAGCCTGAAAAATTTTAGGATTTTTGAAAGTATCTTGATTCAGACTTTTCCCTTTTGAGTTAGAGGACTCCTCTATAATAAACTTAGGAGGAGCGGACTTACTTTTAGGAGGTGTATACTTATCGTAGCCCAGACCAGATCTATCACCACATTTCCTTGATCCGGTTAGTAGTCTTTCTAGTTAGGATCACCCTGGGCATACCCTTAAGTATTCTTCATACTCAAGAGAGAAGAGACTTCTAGTTTCAGTTTTTCATTTTCAAATTTTAGGGAAGTTTTAAAATCTAAATCACACTTGGTTTTTTCAAAACAATCTGAAAGGTGGGATTTTTCTAAAACTAGATTATCAAAATTTTCTTTTAGTTTCAAAAACTTTTCCTTTTGAAGTTTTAGTTTTACAGTTATCTTGCAATTTTTCCTGTATAGGGCATCATAGGCATCTTGTAAATCCTCATCATTTTCAGGATCACTTCTCAGATTTTCAACACAAGTTGAATCACAACTGTCTGAGTAAGTGACTTGGGCTAGAGTCATTAAGGGTTTAACCTCATTAGCAGACTTAGGTTCAGAATCTTCTGACTCAGAAGAGGCTTCAGAGCAAGACGATTCATCCCATGTAGCCAATATGCCTTTCTTTTTAGATTTGTCCCTCTTTGGAAATTTGTTTGTCAGATGCCCGTATTCATGACAGTTGAAACATTGGCTATCTTTAATATATTTCCAAGTTTTTGATCTAGTCCTTTTCTTTTTAGAAGGTTTTTGAAAATTTACCCTCTTTTTGCTTTTGAAAATTTTATAAAACTTCTTGGCTAATAATGCCATATCATCTTTAGAATTTTCACAATTAGAATTACTAGCTTTATCATGATAAATATTTTTAGAAGACTTAAGGGTAATGGACTTACCTTTATGAGCCTTAAAGTTTAACTCGTAGGTTCGTAAGGAACCAACCAGCTTTTCAACCCTCATATTATCCGTATCACGAAGTTCCTGGATCATGGTCACTTTAGAATTGAACCTATCAGGCAATGAGCGCAATATCTTTACACAGACTTTGCTTTCTAGGATGCTATCACCAAGATCCCACATAGAGTTGACTATGTCATTTAACTTAGTATAGAAGTCTATGAAAGTTTCACTTTTTTCATTTATCTCCTCAAACCGAGTGGTGAGGATTTGAAGTTTAGATTTCTTGACAATAGTTGTACCCTCGTGTGTCATTTCTAGAATGTCCCAAGCTTGCTTTGCAGTATCACTAGATATAATTCTTTTGAATTCATTCGGTGATAGTGCACAAGTAATTGCATTTAAAGCCTTTGCATTGGCACTACTCTCATTGTTTTGAAGTGTGGTCCAAGAAAAATATAGTGTAACCTTTATAGTTTTGGATCCATCAATGTCAGTCACTTCAGTGGTAGGAGGGGTCTATCTAGTCACTGTGTCTTGCCACACGCTCTCATCTATGGACCTTAAAAAGATCCTCATTTTAGCTTTCCAATAGGTATAATTGGAGTTATGAAAAGGAGGAAGCCTAGTGATTGAGAGGCTATCAAAATTTGACATCTTATAAGCTCAGATCGGTTAGCTCAGGAAATAAGTCCAAATAAAAAGAGCTATTAGGCACGATACCACTTGAAAAGGCCGAGCTAAACATCCTAGAGGGGGGGGGGTGAATAGGACTAAGCCAAATTAAAAAATTAAATGCGGAAATGAAAGAAAGATAATGCAATCAAATAATAAATAAGCACAAGTAAATAACAACCTCAAATGTACTAGTCTAGAGAGGTTGATACAAACTTAGTTATAAGGACAACCTAACACCAAAAACAAAAGGCTTATGGCAGGACAATCTTACTAGAACACTTATAAGTATCAAAAACCCAAACCAATAAAGAGGCAAAGGAAATAGCAAAGGAAATAAACTAAATTATTAAAACATTCCCACAAGTGCATAAAATAAATTACACCATTCACCACAAATGCTTAAAGTAAATTACAACATTCACATACATAACCACATTCAATCAATCACCACAACTCCAGGAATTATAGTGGTTCGCTTGTGTGTACACCAACTGTTAGAAAACAGCCACACAACTACTCTACTCTTAATATCCACTCCCTCGGGATATTAGCATTCACTATGAAAAAGGTTTTCCGAGGTTCACCTTAAAACCTTCACAATTGTGTCTTTAGTTGGGCTTACATAATTACAAAAACCCCACACTCTGAGATTGTCTGGATTACCTCAGACAAAACCAAAAAGAGATTTTTCTACCATAACCTCAAAAACTAAAAAGGATAAACAAAATGTAAATGTACTTATATGGAATTTCTCCTTTTGAAGAAGCCCGGTAGAACCAATCCGATGTAGACGAAAATGTTCAATGTCCAGTCTCACAGATGAAAAGGTTCTAGTTCTAAATGATTTTTAATTCAATCAACCTGGGCTAGCTTGATTTGATTTTGATCTCAAGAAAGGGAAAAACACAAATGCATTCTTAAAGTAAGATTGGAATAAAGATCACAAAATCAAATTACAAAAGCTGATTAAAGAGAATCTAAAATGAGCACAATATAACTTAATAAATTCACAAACTTATCTCTCAGAGTGGTGTTTTAATTTAGCTTTCAATGAATGAATAAACTTTGAAATTCGTGCTCTATTTATAAGTGAAAATATTGTTCACTTGACTGGTTTAGGGGTCGGTTCAACTAGTTGAAGGACCAACAAAATTTCAAATTTTCTGACGCGATAAGATAAGGTCGTTACTAGACTGGTCGAGTGGCCTGCTCAACTGGTCGAGCAATTCACTCGACGGGTCGAGTGGGACCAAAAAAGCTTGCTGGACTTTGAGTCGAACCTGCACGACTAATCGAGCACTGTTCACTCGACTGGTGGAGCAGTCTCCACGACTGGTCAAGGGTCCAATAGAAAATTTTAAAAATTCACAACAAACCATGGACTGGTCGAGAAAACTCTTAGACTGGTCAAGCCAATACTTGGACTAGTCGAACAAGGACTAAGACTAGTTGAGAAAATGACTTGTAAACTTATGAAATAACCCACAAAAAATATGCAATGAATATGACTCAACCTATGGTCAATCTAGGGTCATCCATACCTTGTTTGTGAGTTGGAACAATTGAAACATCATTTGCTTTAGAACCTTAATTCTTTATGATACATGAAGCTTGAGTTCGATCTCTTAAACTTGAGCTTGAGTTACACTTGAGTTCTTGAATCTTTAGCGTACAGTATTTGAACTTCAACCTTGAACTTGAGTTCCTGAGCCTTGGTTCTTGAATTTGATCTTGAAATTATGAACTTCAACAATCTTCACTTCATCTTGAAAATGCAGGCAAGTTCGACGAAGATGTAGACAACTTTGCAATGTACAAACCTGATCAATTCAACTCAAAGCATGATACAAATTCTAAATGGTTTGACACAAAAAAAAATTGACAACTCTACAGGTACTAGATTTACATAATAGCATTTATAGTAGTATTGAGAAATTGATTCAAACTTTGTTCATAGGACAACCTTACACCAAAAAAAGAGTTTTAGGTAGGACAACCTGATTTCATGAACGTAGTAAGGATCAAGATCATAAACTAAGCAAGAGACAAGCGAGAGAGCTATCTATTACAATCATTCACCATACAAACTTAAATAAATTACAATCATTCACCACATATACAAAAACTTAAACCATTCACCACAAACACCAGAAATTATAGTGGTTCGGTGCGTACACCAACTATTCTAAAAAAGCCACACCTACTCCATTCAAAATAATCACAACCCATGTGATATTATCGTTCACTAATAATCAAGGTTTTTACAGGTTCACCTTAAAACCTATACAGTTGTGTTTTATATGGGCTATCACAAACAAAACCCCATGCTGAGATTTTCTGGCTATCTCAGTCAAAACTAATACATGAGATTTTCTGGATATCTCAAAGAAACCAAAAAATAAAAGTACAAAATGATACTTATCTTCTTCTTTGAAGACGTTCTTAATGTAGCCCATAGAACCGCTTCGTTCGATGTAGAATGTTCAATGTCCAGTAATACAATCAAGGGTTATAGGTTCTAAATTGATTTTAAATTAATTCAAACCTTAGGCTACTTGTTTGAATCCTTTAGATCTCAAAAAGAAGAGTGATTACTCTCTTTTAAAAAGTAAGATTCATAAACCAGAGATCAAAGAATTAAAATAAAAGCTATATAAACAGAAATATAAAATACTATGCAATAGCTTAATGATAGTGGGGACTTCTCTATTTCTAAATAGAGGCTTTTCTTAGATTGGATTGGTAATTTCAGAATGAGAGAAGGCCTCTATTTATAGGCTGAAATTTTGTTGCTTCAACTCGTCTAAAGTCTCCTTCGACTTGTCTAAGGTCTCCTCGATTCGTCTAAGATCCAACCAAATTTTAAATTTTGGGCATGATCAGATAAAACCGTTATTCGACTGGTCAAAGGCCCTGCTCAACTGGTTAAGGGCCCTGTTCGACTGGTCGAGCACAACCTTTGACTGGTCGAGGGTGCTAAAAATCAATCGTTGGACTTCAAGTCGAGCACCCTTCGACTGGTCGAAGGTGTTCCTTTGACTGGTTGACCAGCCTACTCGACTGGTCGAGAAACCACCCGAAATATCTATTTTTTGAGTTTGAATCTTGGACTGGTCTAACCAAAGCTAAGACTAGTCGAACCAAGGCTTAGACTAGTTGAACTAAAGCCTAATTAAAGTATAAAAACCCGTATAAGTTTAACATTTGAAAGTACCTAAGTCTAAGGTCTTTCTAGGGTCATTTATACCTGAGAAAACTAGACATTGAAGTGTATAGGATGAATCTTCTACTTGAAGGTGGAGCTTGATCTTTTACTAGAAAAGTAGTAGAACTTGAATACTCTTTAGCTTGAAGTGCACTTATTCAATCTTCATGGTTTGTTCTTGAAGGTGACTTTTCCATCTTTCCTAAAGGTGAACTTTCCATCTTTCTTGAAGGTCCACTTGCATTCTTGAAGGTCCACTTGAAGGTCCATTTTCCATCAAGGATCCATTTTCCATCACTTAAGATGTTTTGTCTCATCGAAATTTGACAAACAAAAGTGTGCACAACACTTGCAATCTCCCTCTTTGTTAAATTCGTGACAAAACAACAAAACACTTAGTACATCAATCACAAAAATAATGTAGCTGATCATGGCTGAGGTAGCTGAAATTTCTTCCACTTTCTACTCTGCTACTCCCCCTCAATGAGAGCTTTTTCTCTGTACTCTTCTATTTCACCTGTATTATAACATATACTCGGCTACTCCCCCTCAATGAGTGCTTTTCTCTATACTTTTCTATTTCACCTGTATTATAACATATACTCTGCTACTCCCCCTCAATGAGAGCTTTTCTCTGTACTTTTGTATTTCACCTGTATTATAACATATACTCCACATATAGTCCCAATGCAATACACATGCACAATTCTAATTCCAATTCCAACAAATATCTTGTCATTCATTATCATCAAAATACTAAATTCTCCCCCCTTTTGTCACAAATTGACAAAGGAAAGAGTATCAATGTAAACATAGATATGGCTGAATTAACAAAATAAGAACTAGAAAATCATAACTGAACTATGAGATAGGCATTATAATGAAGTTTGGCAAGTGCAGCATATAACGAAAGCATAAAAAGAGAGTATGCTCTAAGAGTGTAACAAGTTATACATCCCTACAAATTTATACAACCCAATATGAAAGAGAATCAAATCAAACTAATCAAAACCAGAGGAGGATGGAGGAGGTATCGATGAGTCAATCTACTGTAGTCCTTTAGTAATGCGATGAAAGTATTTATGCATATACTTCATTGAGCATCTATGACTTTCCGCCAGATTGGCTTGCGATACCTTCAATTCAACAACCTTCTCCTCTAACGATCGAAGCCGATCATCAACCTGAGAAGGCCGAAAATCAGGGTCAGCTTCATCGTCCGAATCTATCTCAGTAAATATGTCATTTATAGTCATGTCTGCAGGCAATGGTGCTTCCTCTTCTTCTACATCATCCTCATCTCACTGACTAGGGAGGTACTCCAAGTTCATTTTATTAACATTTGTGTTATCAAAAGGTAGAACTGCCTCAGGAGCCTCAGTCAAAGGAAGGACAACATTGCAGTGGATAACAAGAGTTGTCATGAGATAGGCAGATGGGATGGAACCATGACCCGGATGTATACGAAATTAAATGATCGAGTAACAGATCAAAGATGGAAGATAAATAGGTAAGCCAGATGCAACGGCATGAAGAACACGAGCCATAAAGGGATTAACTTCAGACTTATTCCTGAAGCGAGGATACACATTTGAAGTAAAAAATGCGATGACGTACTCTGAATCTAAAAATTATCTGGGTGGCACGAAAAGCATTACCAGAACTCCATTTGACATTAAACCGACATAATTTCGGGATAATCTCCCGACGCTCAAGTTCATACATTCTATAAGCAAGTGGAGGAATAAGTATGCCTTCATCATTTACATTTACATCAAGCAATCCTGAAATCAGGTGCCTGTCAACTGGAAATGTCCCTTCTCTAAAGTTAATAGAGAATGTAAGATTTTCAAGAAACAATTCTCCTATGGAGGCATACATTCCTTGATCTATGGAGCGGTATGTCGTTCTGCCCCAACCCAGAATGTTTTCCCAACCGACGGCAGACAAGATGGGTAAGAGTTTGAATGGAGAAATTTGATCAAGATTCACAATCCTTTCTATGATTATACCTTTAGTGCGGAAATCTCATATATGCTCTGAATCTTCTTCGGGAGCTCTCAGGGTTCTCACCCTAACTGGAGTCGTCCGGGAGGAGAAGCCACTAGGGACCTTGCGAGAAGCCTTCCACTTAAACTGATGTTCCATGTAGAGTTTGCAAAAGAAGATGTTATAAGATCTCGGTCTTTTACAATATTGCTTGTGTGCACACGTGTCTCAACTCGCACCGTTGATAGATGATACACTGCACCCTAGTGCACATACAAAATTCAATAAAGTGATTTGTTCTAGATGACCTTGAGACCTCTATCATGTAGACCGCGTCATCGTTGCAGTCGCAATGGTGAAAACCATGTGTCAATCCAACACTCCGTTAGTGAGATATGACCCATCGAATGTACGACCCAAATTATTTATCCAGTAACACAAGCAACCTTTATTATGCTAAGCCGATTGGACTTGAGCCCATGTGGGCCTAAAGTCCACTTTTAGAACATGGAACTTACTAACAAATAGGATAATTGCTATATGACAAAATAAGAACCTAGCACATATAAGACAAGCACTATAAGACAAAATTGGATTCTATCCCAAAACTCATCATTAACTCTCTCTCCCCATGCCTTAGAAACTAATCATAGCTCATGTCCACCCCATCCTATACATGCATCCAATGCATGTCTTGATTTGTGCCACATCACTTCAAACAACCAATTGCAACACTCCACTTCATCATCCACCATGCATCACCTACAACCCATAACCCTTATCCATCCATTAGCCAATGCATGTCTAGATTTCTTCCACCTTGGTCAATGGATGCTTAGTACCATCTACTACCCATACCATACATCACATTCCACCTCACTTTTAACACCAATGAGATCCCATGAACTTGTCACATCATTGTGCTACCTCAACCCCCCAATTCTCTATATAAGAGTAGGAGCTCTCTTGCACTTATTCTTTTCCTATACTTAGAAAAATTCTGAGATTTTAAGAGAGAGTGAGAGAGAGTGGGGCTAAGGTATGGCCCACCATTGATCAAGAGGGAGTGGACCACACATCATCATCCAACCATTCATCCATTAAAGTGAGTCTACACCCCTCCTTCCATCTTCCTTATCCTCCTCTTTCTTCCCCTTTTTATTTTATTGATATATGTGGGCCCCACTAGTGTGGAGTTTTTGTGTTTATGTATTTATATCTATGGTGGTCAGCAAAGTGGCTCATGTCAATTTGGTCCACCATGATGAACATCATATCTACACCCTTCATTTGTAATCCTGTTTTTGTTTCTGGACAGCAAGTTCTAAAAATCATATAAAATCAATTATGCTAAGATCGGAGTTGAAACGTGAGGATATTATGAACCACAATATGAACTAACTCTAGACCAAATTTCATAGCCATCCAACGGTCCAGTCATCCGTAACATCAAGTTTACTTGGATGCTATTCAGCAGCACATGCAGGATTCTAATTTGCCTAAATAGACTCATTTTTAACTCTTTTAATGAATGTATTAAAAATTTACGTTTCATTGGATTCATAGAAAATTGAACCAGCTTTCCAAAGATATATAATAAGCCTCAATCGGAGTTTGGACGGTTGAGAAATTGGCCTTATATGAAAGATGTATTTAGGAGCTTATTATGACCATTCTTGTTTGAGCCATATCCGTAATTCCAACAGTCAGATGTATTTGATATTTGCTATTAACTTGAGATATTTAATAATAATATGTATGGTCCTTATGGTCATATTCCTTCATGATAAATTTAGAAAATTCTGGACCGATAGATATTTTTGTAAGGACAAATCTTGAATTTCTATGTGTGGTCCAGATGGATCCAAGGCTCTGTATGGTTGGAAACCTATAAACGGCCTGAATGACTTGTTCACAAACCATCCATTGAATCAGATCTTCCATCAGAGAATCTGATCATAGAGATTTCATTAATATATATTTCATGTATTACTTGATAAATATGTTGGATCTATGTTATACATAACAATTATCATCTCATTGACCCACTTAAGTGTGGGATCGCTTGTGATTTATACATTTTATTAGTTCATCCAATCTGGGAACCCATGTATATTTTTATATGTATCTTATCTGTGGTTTGCTAGTTTGTGGGCTCCACTTGCCATTGGATCTATTTCATTCCCTTTACACTTTCTGTTTGCTGAAAATTTTCCAAGTAATTAACTGTATTGCATGTAGGCTTCTTTGACACCTTGTATTGAGCCCCATACTCTGTAGTTAAGGGTGTCACTTTGGGGGATGTTTAATCCTTATATAAGTGATCTGGGATGTCCCACCTTTTTGTCAGGAATGATCCCTAAGTATTTAGAAATTGGGCCCTAAGTTGTGACAGACTCCATTTCTGAAAATTGTCTGATTATTTGTGTTTTGTACCAACTTTAGGCCTCTATAGTGGACCACACGCTAGAGGTTTGAGTAGGCCACCATTTAGAACCTCTAACCTACACTAATGAATAGATAAATAATATTTTAATTGGGCCAAATCAGACCCCACATGATCAGGGAGTGGATCCCAAAATGTGGTCAGGCATGGTTGTGCAGAAAATCCAAGTGCCTATGTTTGGCCCTATACCAAATATTACATGTGCACAACTAGTTAGTCCCAACTTATAATTTTTGAAGTGCATATATAGTACAACCAAGGGCACCTGACGGCATACTAAAATGTGGTCCCTTGTGATCATGGGATATACTTAAAATCGGGCCAAAACTAATTCTGCACTATATTTCCTGCACAATTTCTCCAAGTACCAATATTTGGGCCATCACCGTAAATTGTACTCAACCAACCAATGAGGTCTGTCTTATAATTTGTAAAGCCCATACATAAAGCTACCAGGTGGTTATTCTCTTTCACCATATGTAGGGCCCATGTGATCCTGAATATGACTCTAAAATGGCCCAGAACCAACATTGCACAAAAATCTGTTTGATGTAAAATTTATGTGGGGCCACGTCAGTGGGGTCCACCACCTCCCAAAGCATTTCATGCCATATCTAAACTCTGAAAAATAATTCTCAGGTGTTGTCGGGCTCAAAACCTTAAGTGGGCCATCTGGTATGGGCTACCGTGTATGGCCCTTACCTTCCATGTGATGAGGCCCAATAAGATGTATGTGAGGCCCTTGTATGAGGCCCACTATGATGTATATGAGGCCCATGTGAAGAGGCCCAATGTGATGTATGTGAGGTTCTTGTATGAGACCCATTGTGATGTATATAAGGCTTATGTGGTGAGGCCCACTGCGATGTATATAAGTCCCCTGTGATGAGACCCATTGTAATGTATATGAGGCCTATGGGATGAGGCCCATTGTGATGTATATAAGGCCTATGTGATGAGGCCCATTGTGATGTATATGAGGCCTATGGGATGAGGCCCATTATGATGTGATATGAGACCCGTTGTGATGTATGTGAGGCTCATGTGATGAGGCCTATTGTGATATATGAGACTCTTGTGCAAGGCCCAATTATGATGTTGATCCTACCATGATGTATATGATAATGTTTATGATGCTCATCCATTGTTCTAGCTAGTTTAAGGGTCATGGGCCCCATTGTGAGATAGTCTTTATAGCGGGCCGCATTCTAGGAGACAATGGTGGTTAAATGTCCACATTGTAAACTCTTAGGGCCCATTGCTAAGCCCATTCCCCATTGTAAGTTAGAATCTAAGGGGGGACGCACTTTAGGAGCAATGATGGTTGAATGTCCACGTTACAAACTCTCTAAAGCCCATTGTTAAGCCCATTTCTATTTTTCCCTTATAGGGTCCTCATTGAGAATAATGTTTTCCACCATACCTTGTAGTACTACTCAAACCTTAGAACCCATCTTGTGGCCATGATATGTAGGCCTGTTGTGATAAGTAGGCCCATTGTGATATGTAGGACCATTGTGATATGTAGGCCCATTGTGATTGTATGAGGCCCATTGTGTGAGATCCATTGTGATTGTATGAGGCCCATTATAATTATATGACACCCATTGTACGAGGCCCATTGTGATTGTATGAGGCCCATTATGATTGTAGGAGGCCCATTGTGATTGTATAAGGCCCATTGTGATTGTATGGGGCCTATTGTACGAGGCTCGTTGTGATTATATGAGGCTCATTGTGATTGTAGGAGGCCCATTGTGATGGTATGAGGCCCATTGTGATTGTATAAGGCCCATTATGCTAGGCCCTTTGTGATTGTATGAGGTCCATTGTGACTGGATGAGGCCCATTGCGATGTGTGAGGCCGATCATTATTATGATTGATAATCATGCATGGCATACACCATGATTCATACCCATACGCATCATTTGCATGCTTGTTATGAGATGTTGTTAACCATTGCATATGCTATAGGGCAGGTTGTTTATGGGACTCCCTGATATGCGGAGTCGTCCCACAAGAGCGCACGGTATGCGCAGGATTGATGCATGATTGGACTGTGTAACTCATGCATCTTACATTGTGTTGTGATTATTGTACGCCCTAACGACATCACGACCATAGCCTCCACAGGCATATTGTGGATGGCAAGTTTAGACATCAGAAATCTTCTCTTTACATGGGGTGCAAAGGATGTCCTTGGGTGAAAGTCCCTAAACCTAACGGTACCAGAAGACGCTCCAACGTCAAGACAGAGTGGATACATGAGTGCACGAGGGCCGAATACCAGGAGGCCACGTCTCCCACTGTGTCGTGGTCAGTTGGAAGGGGGTGTGACTTTACCCGCCCGAGGGTAGGGGCAATTGTTAGGCTGAGTATGTCCAGTTCATAAATGAGTCAGTTATCGATGTGCCTGCTGGATATTGGCTGACTATTGGTCAGGCAGTTAGTGAGGTCACTTCCGCTTGCATAGTTGTGCATCCAGTGTAGGGTGGCAATGTGGTGCATAATGTATTAAACCCTGGTAATTGTCCAGAGAAGAACTATACTGAGATGTGGATTCAGATGAGGACTGACATGACTTGTGATTGCACCTTGCATATAACATTGGCCACGTAGGCCTTGCATCGCATAGCCTTGGTATGCTAACAACATTGTACTAAACCTCGGTGATGATCCTGGAGATGTATGGTACTGATATGTGGAGTTACTGAGTAGGAGTTGTGTACTCGGCATTTAACTCATTCATTCATTCATTCACTATCCACGCAGGCTGGTGGTGCGCAACTAAATCATTATGTGTACCTTCACAATGATCAGGATTTCAGTTGGGGCGTGCAACTAACCTGAGATCAGGAGTTTACCATATTGAGGCTAGCTATCCAAATTTGGGTATGGGACTGATTTAGGTAGAAGTCCCTTATGATGAACCCCACAGCCTTGTCATTTCTTTTGCATTGTATACTACATTACATCCTCTGCATATGATATATTGTGACACCCCGTCACTGTGGTCACATGTGGGCGGGCACAAGTAGACGGACACTGATGTGGACGGGGCCTAGCGGGCCTGGGCAAGCTACCAGTGGTTGGCAGGATACTGTGCACACAATGTAGGCAGGACCTTGTCCCACATATTCGTGGATTCGTCAGGATTTGTATATTGCATTGTATCCTCAGCATAAAACATTTGGTTTATTATGTCCTTGTACTCGAACGATTACACGTCAGCCTTGTCATTGCCTTTCTACCATATGTCATATAGTAGAAAATGAAATTTAATTATCTTGTTCATGATTATTGGATATTTTAATGATTCATGGTTGCTTGTTGAGTGACATGCCTATTATTGATGTCATGTTCATGATAATCTGTATAGTTATACGACATGCTTGATTGATAACCTACTCACCTATGATAACATGATTGGTTGATAACATGCCTATGGTTGTTTTGGATGTCTTTACAAGAGTGCCCTAATAAGACGTGTTTTACTCCCGGCATGCAGTAGACTCACGAGCTGTAGTTTGCTCATACGTATGACTTACACTTTTCAGAATGCATACAAGAGCTGTTGGAGTTTGCTATTGTTTCCTTCATTACTGTTGAGCTGGTGCACCATATCATGTGTGACATGTCGAACAGGTTCCTCTCTTCGATATGCATTGATACCATGTACAAAATGTGTAACTGCCTATACAGATTAATCTTTTAAAAAAAATCACACTAAAAAATCCTCCTCGTAGGATCCCAGGATCGAAATCTAGCATATGGGTGTCGGGAGCCGAGAATGGGATACTACGGAGGCTATCAGCGCTGGATTCTGCGATCGGGAATTTTGTGAGTCCGGTTTCCGAGTTTGGGGCGTGATAGATGTAAATGATGGGTTTGGGTTAAATCAGATTTTTACCCAAAAACCCTCTATGGAAAGAATGCAAATCTCAAATCAACTACAAAATGAAGACTAACAAGTATCAATTATAAAAGGAAATTGAAAATAAAGCACTTACAATGACTCTATGGAGGTGGGTTCGACAAGTTGAACCACGACTAGTTGAGGAAGAAGAGAGAAGTGGGGTGGAAAATGGGTTTTTCCCTCTTTTAATGCGTTAGCCCGTGGTCCACGACCGATCGAGTGCAGTCCTCTACTCGTCGAGTGGTCGACTGGTCGAGGACGTACTTGACCCATCGAGCAAATGGAAAAGGACATTATTTTTATTTTTATTTTTTAAATATTTTGCAAGTTTTATTTATATTCAAACAAAATAATAAATATGCAAAATAATTTAATTAATTAGAAATACACATACCAATATCATGTTTTAATTTGGAATATCTATTCCTGTCAAGCGGTTTAGTCATAATGTCAACAAGATGATTTTCAGTCTGGATATATTCCAATGAAATGCTTTTATCCTCAACCAATTCTCGAATATAATGATATCTAATGTCTATATGTTTCGTACGAGAATGTTCAATAGGATTCTTTAAAATATTGATTCCGATAGAGTTATCACAATACAAGATCATTGTATCTTGCGCAATTCCATCATCAGCTAGCATTCTTTTCATCTAAACCAGCTGGGTACAAGCTTTACCAGCTGTGATGTATTCAGCTTCAGCTGTAGATAAAGATACGGAACTCTTTTTCTTGCTGTGACAAGAAAATAAGCAATTTCCAACATAGAAACATCCACTACTGGTAGATTTTCTATCATCAATGTTTCCTGCCCAGTCGGTATCGGTATATCCGGCAAGTTGTACATTTGTATCATGCGGATACCACAGACCAAAATTAGTTGTACTTGTTACATATCTGACAATACGTTTAACAGCAATAAGATGAGATTCTTTTGGATCATAGTGATATCTATCACAGATTCCAACACTAAAAGCAATATCTGGTCTACTAGTAGTTAAGTATAAGAGACTACCAATCAAGCTGCTATATAAGCGAGAGTCTATACTCTTACTTGTTTCATCCTTTGAAAGTTTGAGAGTTGTACTCATTGGAGTATCAAACTTTTTACTGTTCTCGAATCCAAATTTCTTTACCAATTTCAAGGTATATTTGGTTTGAGAAATGAAAATACCATCTTCCTATTGTTTTACTTGTAAACCTAGAAAGTAATTCAATTCTCTAACCATACTCATTTCAAACTTGGATTTCATAATCTCTGCAAACTCAATGGACAAGTTAGTACTTGTAGAACCATAGATAATATCATTAACGTAGATCTGTACTATCAGTATGTGTTCATTATATTTTTTTTAACAAATAAAGTTTTATCAATGCTTCTCATGACAAAGTTTTGACTGAGTAAGAACTTAATCAATTTCTCATACCATGCCATGGGAGCTTGTTTTAGACCATAAAGTGTTTTTTTAAGACAATATACATAACCTGAGAGTCTAGGCTCATCAAAACCCTTAGGTTGTTCAACATAAACTTTTTCATGTAAATCACCGTTTAAAAATGCACTTTTAACATCCATTTAATATATCTTGAATTTTTTAAAGCATGAAATTGATATAAACAATCTAATGGATTCAAGGCAAGCTACTAGTACAAAGGTTTCATCATAATTGATTCCTTCTATCTGAGTGTATCCTTATACAACCAGTCTAGCCTTGTTTCTAATTATATTTCTCATTTCATCATATTTATTGTTGAAAATCCATTTGGTTCCAATTATATGTTTATCAGATGGTCTTGGAACCAAATACCAAACATCATTTCTTACAAATTGATTTAACTCTTCTTGCATGACAACTATCCAATTTTCATCGGTAAGTGCTTCTTTTACATTAGCCGATTCAATTTGAGAAGTGAAGCAAACGTAATTACATATATTCTCTAACTGTTTTCTCATTCGCACACCAATAAGAGGATTACCTAATATCAGATCAGTAGGATGGTCTTTGGCTGATCTTAGTTCAGTATTAACTAGATTAGATGAAGAGTCAGGTTTCTCAATAAAGTTGACTTCATCATCATCTAGACTTAATGTGGGTGTGATCAGGTGATTGTCAATTACAACAATAATAGATTCCTTGATCACTCCTGTTCTTTTATTAAGAATACGATATGCTCGGTTATTCAAAGCATAACCCAAGAATATTCCTTCATCACTCTTAGCTTTAAAATTTTCTAAATTTTCCCGGTCACGTAATATGAAGCACTTACTTCCAAAAATTTGAAAGTATTTGACAATTGGTTTCTTATTAAACCATAACTCATAGGATGTTTTATCTTTTGATTTTTCTTATATACATACGATTTATAATGTCGCATGCAGCATTAATAGCTTCAGCCCACAAGGTTTTCGGTCAATTCATGTTATTTAACATAACATTGGCCATCTCTTGTAGCACACTATTCTTCTTTTCAACAACCCCATTCTGTTGAAGTGTTTTAGGAGCAAAGAACTCATGTGATATGCCATGATCTATACAGAATTTCTCAAAATTTCTATTTTCGAATTCAGTACCATGATCACTTTTGATCTTGATTATATTTACTTCTTTTTCAATCTGAATTCGTTTCAGTATTCTTTGGACTTCATTGTGATTCTTAGATTTCTCTCATATGAAAGCTACCCAAGTAAATCTGGTAAAATCATCAACGATAACAGAAAATACTTCTTTCCACCTCTAGTTTTCGTTCTTGTTGGTCCAACTAAATCCATATGGAGAAATTCAAGAGGTTTGGTTGTGGCTAAGGAGTTCACTTTCTTATTACTATTCCTTGTTTGTTTGCCAATGCGCCACATATTTTATCAATCCTTTTTAATTTGGGTAGACCTCGAATAAGATCTATTTTGCTCAATCTATAAAGATTTCGGTAGTTAACATGTCCAAGACGTTTATGCCGTAGTTCCATTTCGTCTATTTGGACCATATAACAGGAAAAATTAGAAGACCATGATTCATTGATAATATAGCAATTTTCAGAAGTCCTACGACCATTTAATATCACACAACTTTTCTCATTTGTTATCTCGCATCCGTGATTAGTAAATTGTATGCCGTGTTTGTTATCGCATATTTGAGATATAGTTAAAATATTGTGTTTAAGTCCTTCAACATATAAAATATTTTCAGAAGGAGGAAGGTTAGAGAGTTAAACAGTACTTTGGCCTATAATTCTGCAGTTGCTTCCATCACCAAAAGTAATTGAACCATCATTCATCTCTAGGAAGTTGGTGAATATCTCTTTGTCGCCTGTCATACATCTTGAACATCCACTGTCCAGGTACCATTTTGAAGGGTTAGAAGCTTTGAAGGCAGTGTAGGCAACAAGACAAGTAACTTTTGGAACCCATTTCATTATAGTTCTAGGTTTAGGAGTTCCATTAGTTTTTCTCTGTTTAAGATAGTTATAATTTCTCTGTCCATTAACTCTGATATTATTAGAGTTAGATTTAAGAAGCTCTTTGAGTAAGTCCACTATTTTTTCAGCTAAAGGATTATTTCTTTGATTTCTATAGCTGATGTTATTAAAATTAATCTTAGAAACTCGAAATGGTTTTGGATTTTTTTAAAATCGTTTGGATTATAATTTCTCAAATTCTTACCTTTTAACTTTGAGGATTCTCCTTTTACAAATATAGGAGATGCATTTTTGTTTTTTATTGAACTATCTTTGATATAGCCCAAACTCGATTTATCGCCACATTTTCTGGATGCGGTTAATAGTTTTTCCAGCTTAGGGTCTCCATGAGCATATCTCCAAGTATCCTTAGAACTCAAAAGATAAAAAACCTCAAGTTTTAAATTCTTATTTTCAATTATGACTTTTTCCAATTTAGAGGTTTTAAAATTTAAATCAAGTTTTGATTTTTCAAAACAATCAGAAAGATGAGAGTTTTCCAAAATATTATTTTCAAGTTCTTTTAGTTTAAGATATTTTTCCTTCTTAACTTTTAGTTTGACAGCTATTTTGCAAATTTCCCTGTATAGGGCATTGTAGGCATCTTAAAGATCACCTTCATTCTCATTTTCAGGGTCACTTCTAAGATTCTCATAATCAGATAAATTACAGCTATCTGAGGTGACTCTGGCTATAGTCATCAAGGCTTTTACTTCATTTGAAGTTTCTTGTTCTGAATCATCTGACTCAGAGGAACTTTCAGAACCGGATGATTCATCCCAAGTAGCAACATGCCCTTTCTTTTTGATTTATCCCTTTTGGGACATTTATTTGCCAATTGCCCATATTCATGGCAGTTGAAACATTAACTGTCTTTTACAGATTTCCAAGTTTTAGATTTTCCATTTCTTTTATTAGACGATTTTTGAAAATCAGATCTTTTCTTATTTTTGAAAATCCTATAAAACTTCTTAGCAAGTAAAGTCATATCATCTTCAGTATCTTCAACATCAGAATTAACACTGTTATCTTTTGAAATAGATTTGGATGACTTAAGAGCAATGGACTTACCTTTAGGAGGTTTAAAATTTAACTCATATGTTTGAAGAAAACCAACTAACTCCTCAACCTTCATTTGATCAGTGTCTCTTAGTTCATGAATGACAGTTACTTTGGAATTAAACCTCTGAGGAAGAGATCACAGTATTTTAAAACAGACCTTGCTTTCTGGGATTCCATCTCCTAGACCCCACAAGAAATTTACTATATCATTTAATTTCGTATACAAGTCCATGAAGGTTTCATTTTCTTTCATACGAATTTCCTCAAAATTTATGGTGAGGATTTGAACTTTAGATTTCTTGACTATAGTAGTTCTTTCATGTGTCATTTCAAGAATATCCCAGGCTTGTTTAGCTGTATCACATGAAATGATTCTCTTGAATTCATCAAGTGATAGACCATAAGTAATGGCATTTAAAGCCTTAGCATTTGCATTGCTTTCATTTTTTTGAGGTGTAGTCCATAAATAAAATGGAGTTTCTTTCATGGACTTGGTTCCATCACTACCTAGAACTTCAGACACAAGTAGTTTCCATTTGGTAACCATGGCTTGCCACACGCTTTCATCTAAGGATTTTAATAAATTTCTCATTTTGGCTTTCCAATATGCATAGTTAGAGTCATCAAAGGGTGGTGGCCTGGTAATAGATAAGCTATCGAAATTTGACATAATGAAAGCTCTTGATCTTTAAACTCAAGGAACTTAATTCAAATAAATGAACAACTTAGCTCTGATACCACTTAAAAGAGGTGAGCTAACAGTCCTAGAGAGGGGGTGAATAGGACTATGCCAAATAAAAATTCAAAGTACAAAAATAATAAATAAATCAGAATAAATCACTGATCTCAATAGCAGTAGTATTGAGAAATTGATTCAAACTTTGTTCATAGAACAACCTTACACCAAAAACAGAGTTTTAGGTAGGACAACTTGATTTCATGAACGTAGTAAGGATCAAGATCACAAACTAAGCAAGAGACAAGAGAGTAAGAGCTATATATTACATTTGAAAAGGCCGAGCTATATGTCCTAGAGGGGGGGGGGGGTGAATAGGACTATGCCAAATTTAAAAAATAACAACGAAATTTAAATAAATTAAATACAGATAGCAATAGACAATCCCACAATGCTGAATTTAAAGACAACCTCAAATGTACAAGTATTGAGAGGTTGATACAGATGTTGTTTTAAGGACAACCTTACACCATATAAACCAAGGGTTTATGGCAGGACAACCTTATACCATAAAAACCAAGGGTTTATGGCAAGACAACCTTACTAGAACAGTTCGTGTATCAAAAACTCAAACTGATCCAGAGGAATAAAGAAATAAATAGCAAGAAAGGAAATCTAAGCTATTACAACATTCTCCACATTTGCATAAAAGAAATTACGACATTCTCCACAATGCAAAAAGGAAATTACAATCATCCATAAAAAAAAGTAAACATTTAAACCGCAAGACAAGAAATTATAGTGGTTCACTTGTGTGTACACCAACTGTTTAGAAAAACAGCCACACAACTACTCCACTCCTAATATCCTCACACAGTGGATATTAGCGTTCACTATGAAAATAGGTTTTTCCAGGTTCACCTAAAGCCCTCACAATTGTGTCTTTCAAGTGGGCTTACACAATTCAAAAACCCCACAGTTTGAGTTTTATGGATCACCTTAGACAAACCAAAACAAGGATTTTTCTAGCACAATCTCAAAAACCAAAAACAGAAATTTACAATAATGTAAAATACCCGGATATTCTCTTTTTTATACAGCCCGGAAGAACCAAATCGAAGTAGAATTTCAGTGTAGAAGTTCAATGTCCAAACTCACTTATGAAATGGTTCTAGATTCTAAATTGATTTTAAATTAAATCAAGTTAGGCTAGCTCTATTTGATTTTGATTCCAAGAAAAGGGCAATCTCAATCCCTTCTTCGAATATGAACGGAATAAAGAATACAAAATCAAATATAATAAAGTTAAATTAAGAGAATATTAAATGAGCGCAATATAGCTTAAAAAGAGTACTAACTTATCTCTCAGAGTGACAAATTGAAGTAGCTTGAATTGAAATTAAAAAACTCTGAAATTTGCGCTCTATTTATAGGTGAAGAAATTGTGTTCATGACTCGTCCTGTGGACACTATGACTGGTCGTAGACCAACAGATTTTCAAAATTTTGAGCGCGATCAGATAAAGTCATTGCACGACTGGTCGTAGGACCTTCAAGACTAGTCGAAGGACCTTCACGACTGGTTGTGTGGAACCAGATTTAGTTGCTGGACTTTGAGTTGTGGTTGAAGGACTAGTCGAGAACAAGTCGATCACTGTTCACACGACCAGTCGAGCAGTCTCCAGGACTGGTCGTGGCTTAACGAAAAAAATCTAAAATTTTGCAACAAACTTAAGACTGGTCGTGGAATTTCTTGGACTAGTCAAGCCAGTGCTAGGACTAGTTGAACAAAGTCTAAGACTAGTCGAGAAATAGTCTATTCGCTTATAATATGAATTAATTGAATTATGTATTCAAAATGACCTATCCTAAGGTCAATCTAAGGTCATTCATACCTTTTTAGTGATGTATGAACATTGAAACTTCTTTTCCTTCAGTTGATAGACGCTCTTTGAAGTTCACAAAGCTTGTGATCATTATGTGATGAAGCTTGAACATGAAACCATTTGAAGCTTCAACTTAAACTATATTGAAACTTGAATTTGTAACTTTAAGAAGCTTGATCGTGAAATATCTTGAATCTTGAGCTTGAGGATCAATGTCTTGACTTGGAGCTTAATCAATGAATCTTGAAATATTGAACTCACACTTGATGTTGTACTTGAACATGGCAATGTAAACTTGAATTTCTTGAAGTAAAGATCTTTGTTCTTGAGTGATGCACAGTCTTCATTATGTAGATGAGCTACACATGACACAGATTCCAACAGAGGTTTTGGCACTACAAAATTTGACAATTAAAAGAGCTAGGGACCATAGCACTTACAGCATTCACCACACAAACTTAAATAAATTACAATCATTCACCACATATACAAAATCTTAAACCATTCACCACAAACAACAGAAGTTATAGTGGTTCAATGTGTACACCAACTGTTCTCAAGCAGCCACACCTACTCCACTCCCAATAATCACAACCCACGTGATATTGGCATTCACTAATAATCAAGGTTTTCACAGGTTCACCTTAAAAACTATACAGTTGTGTTTTAGATGGGCTATCACAAACAAAACCCCACACTGAGATTTTCTAGCTATCTCAATCAAAACCAATACATGAGATTTTCTGGATATCTCAAAGAAATCAAAAAATAAAAGTACAAAATTATACTTATCTTCTTCTTTGAAGACGTTCTTGATGTAGCCCGTAGAACCGCTTCATTAGATGTAGAATGTTCAATATCCAGTAATACAATCAAGGGTTCTAGGTTCTAAATTGATTATAAATTAATTCAAACAACAGGCTACTTGTTTGAATCCTTTAGATCTCAAAAAGAAGAGTGATTACTCTCTTTTAAAAAGTAAGATTCATAAACCAGAGATCAAAGAATAAAAACAAAAGTTATATAAACAGAAATATAAAATACCATGCAATAGCTTGATTGTAAGGACCATATACTAGTCTGTATCGTTCCTTAGACTCCCGCGATCCTCCCCATCGAATCCCAATGACCCGCGACCTGTAGACAGCGTTGGCGCGCGACCCTAACTCACATCTCATAAATCTGAGTCGGCTCCACTTAAAACTTGCACCCTAACGACCGCGCCATCGCTGCGGTTCCAACTCCCTATCTTGTGCACCAATGTAATACCCAGGTCAGGAGTCGTGGGCCCGCATTTATCTCGAGAAAATGCCGCGCGTTGCGAATTCTGAGAGATTCCAGAGAATCTCTACCCACCTTTCACATCAACTAGTCAAGTACACATCTCATCACTAGCCCATGCTTTCTTTCTCCCTAAGATAAGCAACATACCCCCTAAGTCAACTCTCATGTCACTCACACCCATCTCCCTTACACAACAACCACCCTCTCTCTCTCTCTCTCATTCTATACCCATTCTCCAAGCAACCCAAAGAGAGAAAACGTCAAGCTCTAAGAAGAGAAAAATAGCCAAGTGTGTGGCCCACTTCCTACCCCAAAACTCTCAATCTAAACCTTCGACTTTCATCTCTCACCCTTAAAGAGGAAGCTTAGGAGCTAAGGAAGCCAAAGAGTCAAGAAGAAGAGAATTTGATGGGTGATCTTAGGACTTTTGTTCATGGGACAACTGGGGCCTACCGGTTGATGGTAGAGATCCCACTTTAGACCTTAGATGTGGCCAATGGCCCACCATGATTCATATGTTCATCCCATGATGGGGCCATTCTCCATGGACCCCATCATGATGTTTATTTTTCCTATTGTAAGAAGATCATCTAGACCTTGATCTTGTGGGTGGGAAAGGGATTTCCGCTGTTGATTATTTTTATGATTTGAGGTCCCACATGTGGTGGGACCCATTAAATGTATGCCTTGTATCTTCTAAAGGGAGCTCATAGTGGCGGAGCTCCCTTCACCACTCGATTCTCTCTCTCTCTCTCTCTCTCTCTCTCTCTCTCTCTCTCTCTCTCTCTCTCTCTCTCTCTCTCTCTCTCTCTCTCTCTCTCTCTCTCTCTCTCTCTTTCCCTGGTTTGATGGCCCACCATTGATGTACATGTGAGATCCACGCTGTCCATAAGTGGGATAGCTTTGCTGCCACCATCCAGGGTCACCTTGTTGTCCGTTTTTGGGCAAGCTTGGATGGGGGGGAAACACCAATATCGGCTTGATCCTTAGCCGTGTGGACCCCACTTTGATGTATGGGCTTTATCTTCACTGCCCATGTGGTGGGACCACTCCAGCCGTGTGCCCAAGATAGGTCAGGCCCAGCGGCCAGCTGTTGTCCAGCAACAGGCGCTGTGGAAAAGGAAAAGACAAATATCAGCTAGATCATGAGCTGGTGGGCCACCTACGTGGACCCCACCCAGATGTATATGTTGTATAACCTCACCGTCCAGCACGTGGACGGTGGGGACTGCCTTGATGATGTGTGGCGTCCTCACCATCCAACAAAGGATGGTGGGATCCACCTGATGTATGTGTTTTATATTCACACCGTCCAATCCACTGGATGTGGACCCCACCATGACGTGAGAGTTTTATCCACGTCGTCCAGTCCATTGGACGTGAACCCCACCATAATGTGTGTTTTATCCACGCCGTCCAGCGGACGGCTAGACCTACTGTGCAGTATGTGTTTCATTCATACCGTTCAGCAGCAATTTGAACGCCGTTGGACAACAGTGATTAAACGCCCACCATTAAAACCTTCTAGGCCCCACTGTGATGTTTGTGGGGGGCCCAATAGCTGGCCCATTTTTCTGGATGGCCCACATCCAGTGGGACCCACTGTGATGTATATTTTATCCAGGCCGTCCATCAGTGGGTTGTCCCTTATAATGCCCAGCAGGCCCATTCCGATGAGGCCCATTTGTGGCTGTATTTGAGGCCCGTTGTGATGTATATGAGGTCCTTGTGTGAGGCCGAATGTGATGTGTGTGAGGCCCATGTGATGAGCCCATTGTGATGTACATGAGGCCCATGTGATGAGCCCATTGTGATGTATATGAGGCTCATTATGATGTATATGAGGCCCATGTGATGTATGAGGCCCATGAGATGAGGCCCATGGGCTTGCCTTACCACTTCAGTTGTCTGGCGTCGTGGCCTCTAGGCTTGCCTTACCACCTCTATTGTATGACGTCCATAATATTTTTCATGTTTCTATGTTGAGGAAGTGTGGGTTAGACATCATTCCTATTATTAATTGGCACCCGCTAGAGGTTTGTGAGGACGCTTCCAACATTGAGCAGCCAGTTCGTATCCTTGATCGGAAGGAGCAGGTCCTTCAGACCAAGGTCATTCCCTTCGTGAAGGTTCAGTGGGGTCATCATAGTGTAGATGAAGCGTCTTGGCAGCGCGAGGCTGAGATTAGTGACGCTATCCCCATCTCTTCGATGATTGCTTATATGTTGCATCTTGTATGTGGTCTTTGATTATATATGATGCTATGTTTTCTCTTTCCTTATGAGTGATGTCTAATCGCGTGATAGTGTAAATTTCGTCTCCTTATCTTAGTTTGTACCATTCCTTAGACTCCTGCAATCCTCCCATCGAATCCTGGTGACCCGTGACTTATAGACAGCATTTACACGTGACCCTAAGTCAAATCTCGTAGATCTAAATGGCTTGAATCAAAATTTGTACCCTAGCGACCGCGCCGTCGCCGTGGTTCCAACGCCGTGTCTTGCGCACCAATGCGATACCCAGGCCAGGAGTTGTGTTCGTGCATTTATCAAGAGGAAATGCCGTGCATTACAATTTCTAAGAGATTCCAGAGAATCTCTACCCACCTTTCACATCAACCAGTCAAGTACACATCTCATCACTAGCCCATGCTTTCTTTCCCCCCAAGATAAGCAACCTACCCCCCTAAGTCAACTCTCATGTCACTCACACCCATCTCCCTTACACAACAACCACCCTCTTTCTCTCATTCTCTACCCATTCCCCAAGCAACCCAAAGAGAGAGAATGTCCAAGCTCCAAGAAGAGAAAAATAGCTAAGTGTGTGGCCCACTTCCTACCCCAAAACTCTCAATCCAACCCTTCAACCTTCATCTCCCAACCTTAAAGAGGGAGCCTAGGAGCTAAGGAAGCCAAAGAGCCAAGAAGAAGAGAAATCGGTGGGTGATCTTAGGACTTTTGTTCATGAGACAAGTGGGGCCTAACGGTTGATGATAGAGATCCCACTTTGGACCTTAGGTGTAGCCGATGGCCCACCTTGATTCATATGTTCATCCCATGATGGGGCCATTCTCCATGGACCCCATCATGATGTTTAGTTTTTCTATTGTAAGAAGGTCATCTAGACCTTGATCTTGTGGGTGGGAAAGGGATTTCCATCCTTGATTTTTTTATGTTTGAGGTCCCACATGTGGTTGGACCCATTTGATGTATGCCTTATATCTTGTAAAGGGAGCTCATAGTGGCGGAACTCCCTTCACCACTCGATTTTCTCTCTCTCTCTCTCTCTCTCTCTCTCTCTCTCTCTCTCTCTCTCTCTCCCTGGTTTGATAGCCCACCATTGATGTACATGTGAGATCCACGCTGTCCACAAGTGGGACAGCTTTGCTGCCACCATCCAGGGCCACCTTGCTACCCGTTTTTGGGCAAGTTTGGACGATGGGGAAAACACCAATATTGGCTTGATCCTCATCCGCGTGGACCCCACTATGATGTATGGGCTTTATCTTCACTATCCATGTGGTGGGCGTAAGATAGGCCAGGCCCAGCGGCCAGCTGCTGTCCAGCAGTAGGCGCTGTGGAAAAGGAAAACACAAATATCAGCTAGGTCCTGAGCTGGTGGGCCACCTACGTGGACCCCACCCAGATGTATATATTGTATAGGCTCACCGTCCAGCACGTGGATGGTGGGGCCCGCCTTGATGATGTGTGGCGTCCACACCATCCAACAAAGGACAGTGGAACCCACCTGATGTATGTGTTTTATATTCACACCGTCTAGTCCACTGGACCTAGACCCCACCATGATGTGAGTGTTTTCTCCACGCCATCTAGTCCACTGGATGTGGACCCCACCATAATGTATGTGTTTTATCCATGCCGTCTAGCGAACGGCGGGACCTACCTTGCAGTATGTGTTTCATCCATACCATCCAGCAGTAATCTGAACACCGTTGGGCATCAGTGATTAAACGCCCACCGTTGAAACCTTCTGGGCCCCACTGTGATGTTTGTGGGGGGCCCAACAGCTAGCCCATTTTTCTGGATGGCCCACTCTAGTGGGACCAACTGTGATGTATATTTTATCCAGGTTGTCCCTTGTAACGCACAGCAGGCCCATTATGATGAGTCCCATTTGTGGCTATATTTGAGGCCCGTTATGATGTATATGAGGCCCTTGTGTGAGGCTCAATGTGATGTATATGAGGCCCATGTGATGAGCCCATTGTGAAGTACATGAGGCCCATGTGATGAGCCTTTGTGATGTATATGAGGCTAATGTGATGAGGTGTAACGCCCTGAAAATCGGGGGTCGAGCATAAACTCAACTCCCGAGTTCCAGAACATCACTTATGCAACAAAATGAATGATGATTGAATGTTGACTGTATTCGTGCATTGAACATGAGTGAGATTAAGCCAAAACAACATATCATACTCCAGAGACAGTTAAATTTGCAAGCGGAAGACTGTGATAGATAGATAAAATATATAAACTATGATGAGTCTCCAGAGTGTGATAACATTACCAGGTTAAATAATTACAAGTACAGTTTTAAAATATACCAAATGTGAGGAAGTGTAATGTCTCCTATCCCAAGTACCATAGCCCTGTCAATACAATATCAGGTCTTTATTGACCTGCCAGAGAGATACAGATAGGAGAACTCCTCCTATCATCATATAAGTAGTCCGACTCTGCTTCACAAGCATCGCCATCACCTGAAACTCAACAAATCTGGTTGGTGTGTACAACACCGTCCCGTAACGTGGGAGTGAATGATCAACTCAGTGGAACAATAAAGCATAGGTTAACATGTTATCAATTCAGTCAAGCAGTAATGATAAAGCAGTACAATCAAACAATTCTAACTACTCTTATTTAATGCAAGTATGAAATGACATGATGTATGCCCTTGCCAAACCACCCTCATGCGACATCATCTTACGTTCGCGAATGCATCCATCCCTCAGTGCTCCACATCTACCAGGCACATGCAGTGCGATGATGAGCATGATTATCGAGTAATTATTAGTTCATTTCAAACAGCAGTATTGGGAAACTAAGATACCTCCCTTATATCATTCTCAAACATGATCCATTCTAGGGTCATCAGTCCTAGTTAATCTCATACGATATTATGGTTTGAGAGGCGTAGCGAAGGCATCACAAAGGGCTCGTCACCCATCAGAACGGATACAGATCTCACCGTATGCGGCTCAATTGCTGACCGTCAGCTCGAGTACAGGTCTCACCGTACTCGGCTCAATCGCTGGCCGTCAGCTCAAATACAGGTCTCACCGTACTCGGCACAACTCATACTCTAGTTGCTGTGAAGGGCTCGTCGCCAATCACAGACTTTGGAGTATACTCGAAGACACTACAGAGGACTCATTGCCCATTAGCACGAGTACAGGTCTCACCGTACTCGGCTCTCGCCGTAAGTGTCGACAGCTCGAATACAGTGTCCCATACCACCGTATTCGGCTCACGAGTTTGGTTGCTCAATGGTCACTACGGGGAGGCACGTGGCCCCAGCATAGGCCGACGGCTCGACCACGATGTCCCATACCACCATGCCCGGCTCATGAGTCTTAGCGGATCGAGATACCATGGTTAAAAAGGATTTCACTGGTAAGTTTGGTACCCTGGGTTCAAGCAGTAGCGTCCAAACATGGTAAACATACATAAGATAGATCAGGTTACTTAACGAGCTCGGCTAGCTCGAGCGCACAACAAGTTGAACGACATGAAGTGCATAAGCACTTCGCGTGGCCAACCACTATCGTCAACCGAAGTATGACTCGGATTCGTCGAACACATCTCACGTGGCAAATGAATCACAGCCACGAATGTAATTCTCGTACCGATTGTCTAGACTATAATCATAGCCCCAAACACAATCAAGTGCAGATAGATAAAGCAGTAGTGGATCAAGATTCAACTCATACAATAAAGGTCTGGTATTATCTGTTTAAGGCTGCCAGGGCTGTTGCACGCACTCGTTGCTCCACTCCCCCATCACCCATGACGGATCATACAACGTAAATATAAATTTAAACATATGCATTACATAGTAAAAATCATAAAGCAGTTGAGCATGTTATGAAGCACAACACAAGCATGAGTTTGTACATGTTCAATTCCTAATCACACAACTATCCAAGGAGATCATACACATAGTTAAAAGAGGTTGAGAATCATATCTCAACACCCTTATACATTACAATTTGCTAACTACTACTCATTCAGACATTTCAAGAAACACTTAAACAAACATACATCAACATACATGACATATGTCGATCACATAGGCATTAGGACAAATCCTTTCACTAGGGAGTTGCCCCAATCATAACACGCGTACACCCACGACGGATAGTCATGGCAAGCAGGAATCCAAGTTCCATATTCATTCAGTCATTTCCACAAACACTTGGGCCACACATTTTAGCATATATAGTGTATATTGGCCGTGGCGTGATTTAGGGCAAATCCTTTCGTCAAAGGGGTATCGCCAATACAACAATCATGAATCCATGACAATTAGTCATGGCGAGCACGAATGAGAATTCTATACTCATTCAGTCATTTTCACAAACACTTAGAATACACTATTACAACATACATGGTGTATGTTAGCAAAACATGTATTAGGGCTATCCTTTAGCCAAGCGAGTATTTTATCCATGTATAATATATTACTACAACAAATAATCATGATAAATACATCTCCAAAATTTATACGTATACAGTATTTTCTAGAATACACAATTTCAATACATAGTGTATATAAGTAAAACATGTATTTAGGTGAATCCTTTTGCCAAATAAGTATTTTATCCATATATCGTATATCCATATAACAAATAAACATGTCAAACACATTTCCAAAAAATATACGTATACCGTACTTTCTACAAATACCTAGAGTATGTAGAATTCCATATTTTTCATCTTTAATCGAAACGAAAAACAGACAGCACTTTGTACATGTGCAATTGCATGCAGATCATGAATCTATCATTATCTGACATTGAAAGCGTTGAAAACCATAACCTATACACCTAAAGTCCGCACCTTTTGTCGTAAAATCGTAACGGAGTCGATAAGTTTGCTAAGCTTCCGTATTCAGCAGTTTGGTAACCTATAGAACGAAATAGGTTAGATATTTCATAACCTACAACCACCTAAGCCCCAAATCAGATTAGGGTTAGGGCTTCTTACCTAGAAATGACGGCGGAAACGCCGGGAAAGTGATGAGAATTAGGCGGTGGAGCTCGTACAGCGGCAAGGAAGAGTGGCAGGGAGATTCTCCCACATCTCCCACACTTTCTCTCTCTTTTCTCTCTCTTTTCTCTCTCTCAACCTCAAATTCGTATGGCTGCCATGAGAGAGGGGTTAAGGTCCTTATATAGCCTAAAAACTAACCGAAATAGACTTATGTTCAAGGTATACTTACATTATAATCAAATCGGCATTGTTTCAGCTCAAAAGAGGGTTTCTGGCGGCCCTCCTTGAGCTAAATGTCGGACTTAAGCTCACTAACGCTGGATCTACGTTCTATTAAGTTTTCGTTTCGGTCAGGATTCCAGATCACGCGTGGCGGACCAGTTTCAGTTCAACGGTCAGCGGATCTCGATCGGAGATTCCGAGTACATGTAATTGTGTATGAAATTTCTCTTGATCCGAGGGTGTAATTTGGTCTGATTCTAACGGTCTGGTTGCTTAATACTGATCTGCAAGCGAGAAGTGCCAGATTACTATTCAAGATATTTTATTTTTAAATTATTTCACATTTCTCACACTCTTCACTCCGAGCTCAAGCGAATAGCGCTGGGACATTATCTGGATTTGATTTCCGAGAAGGTTGTCAAGCCCAGCGAGGCGGTCCTAAGTCCTTAACTTCGTGTTAATCGGACTTCCGACGTGGGGTCCAGATCTGATACGGAGTTTCGAGATGCTCCCGAGAGCAGCCGGGAAATGAGATTGATCCTAGATTTTAGGGTAACCTAGCGTCAATGATTCTACAAGTTTTGGGTCTTGCAGATCGTATTTAAAGTGATTGGTGCTAATTTCACAGGCACTCTAGTTTAACACTAGCTAAATCTCACTTAATTTCTAAAGGGTTTAGTCTTGTAAGATTTCTGTCTGAGGTGGTACCTGGGCCTTTGTAGTTTGTATATAAAGTGATCTAAGGTATACTACTTAGCTAGTTTAGGATAGTGTCTAGGGTGAAAGTACTTTGAAAATTTTAAAGAAAAAGGTGGTGAAGGGTGGAATTTGTGAAGAAAATGGTTAAGGAGCGATTTTAGACTGTGGGATTTAGTTCTGACAAGTTAATAAGGTATTAGGATCGACCCATCGCCTAAGGACGTCTAATCCCAGGTTGACAAAAATCCGGGATGTTACATGAGGCCCATTGTGATGTATATGAGGCCCATCGTGATGTATGAGGCCCATGAGATGAGGCCCGTTGTGATGTATAAGGCCCTTGTGTGAGAACCATTATATGTGTGAGGCCCATTGTACATGTGAGGCCCAATTGTAATGTGTGAGACCCACCATGATGTGTGTGCAGTACACGCACTATCCATCCGTCCTCATATAAATCTTAAAGGCCGAGGACCCCGTTATGATTCCGATTTCAAACCCAAATGGACCGTACCTTAGGATAATGGTGGTTAAATGTCTCCTGTTGTAAACTTCCCCAGGGCCCATTGTTAAGCTCACTTCCACCTTACCTAGTGGACTAACCCAAACCGGTGCGCCCCCACTTATGTCAGTAATACCCATTGGGCTAACCCAAACCGTTGGGCCCCTATTAATGATGATGCTTTCCACCGTGACTTGTAGTAACCCAAACCTTAGACCTCACCTTGTTGTATGACCGTTCAACTCACCCATGACACCCACTCTTGATGTAAGTACGTCATCTAAGCCATCCGTAGCTTGTATAAGAGTACATCATCACCCTGTACCACAAATGGAAGAATATGTGGTATCAGATTTGGTATATCCACTATTGAACTATACCTTAATATATAGGCCAGTTCCGTCGTCCTTCCGTGGACCCCACCAGGCATTCAGGCCGATTGTTGTCTCCTATGTTTGATAACATGTTAGCATACTTAGTCTAGTAGAATACACTGAGAGCATGCTTAATATTATATCATGATATATGCCCATACACATCATTTGTATGCCTGTTATGAGGAATGATTGATCATAGCATATGCCATTTGGCTGAGATGTTTATGGGACTCCTTGTGAGATGTAGTTGCCCCACATGATCACGCGGTACGCGTAGGTTTGATGCATGACTGGATGGTATGACTCATGCATCTCGCATCTTGTATGAGATGATCATTGTATGCCCTAGCAACATCAGGGTTGTGGCCTCTAAAAGCATATCGTGGATGGTCAAAATGGATACCGAAAATATTAGTTCTAGCACTCTGGGCACATAGGATGTCCCTAGGTGAGACTCCCAGAACCTTTTTGGTACTAAGAGATGCTCTAACATCTAGACCGAGTGGATACATGAGCGCACGAGTGTCGAATACTAGTAGGTTGTGTCTCCTACTGTGTCGTGGTCGGTTGGAAGGGGGTGTGGCCTTATCCACCTGAGTGAGGAGGTTGTAAGCTAAGCTGAGTTTGACCATCTCGCAAATGGGTTCGCTATCAACAAGCTGGGTAGGTATTAGCAGACTACTGGTTAGGTGGGTAGTGAGGTCTCTTCCACTTACTGGACTGTGTGGCTAGGGAGGTGACAGTCAGTGTGGAGTGTACTAGACCCCGGTGATATCCCAGAGATGAACTATACTGATATACGTACTTGACATGATGACTAACATATTTGTGTCGCATCTTGCATATGACCTTTGGCTACGTAAGCCTTGCATCACATAGCCTTGGTATGGCTAATAGAATTCATAGACTTGTCAGCATTTCTGCTTACTCTGATATTGTATGCTTAATACATGCATTGCGCACACACGCACACACCCTCTAAGCTTCGTTGTAAGCTTATGCATGACCGTTGCGTGCAGGTGACGTTAGGTCGCAGTAGCATTGAGCAGGAGATGCGGCAGATCATCTTGGAGCTTTTGACTATCTTTGTATTTCCCTTTCCGCATTGTACTCAATGATTTATTATAGTGGATATGTGGTGATGTTGTTTTGTAACTTGGTTATGCTTGTGGTTATGCTCCATTACAAAAAAAAAATTATACTAAAAATCCTCCTTGTAGGATTCCAGGATCGGAATGTGGCATATGGGTGCTGGGGGCTAAGAATGGGGTACTACAGAGGCTGTCGGAGCCAGATTCGGCGATCGGGAGTTCTGTGAGCATGGTTTCCGATTTTGGGGCATGACATTGATGATAGTGGGGACTTCTCTCTTTATAAATGGAGGATTTTCTTAGCTTGGATTGGTAATTTCGAAATGAGGTAAGGCCTCTATTTATAAGCTGCAATTATGTTGCTTCGACTCGTCTAAGATCCAACTAAATTTCAAATTTTGGGCACGATCGGATAAAACCGTTCTTTGACTGGTCGAAGGCCCTGCTCGACTGGTCGAAGAGCCCTGTTCGACCGGTCAAGCACAGCCTTTGATTGGTTGAGGGTGTTAAAAATTAGTCGCTGGACTTCGAGTCGAGCACCCTTCAACTGGTCAAAGGTGTTCCTTCAACTGGTCGAGTAGCTGCTCAACTGGTCGAGAAACCACCAGAAATATCCATTTTTTGAGTTTGAATCTTGGACTGGTCGAAGTTATTCTTAGACTAGTCGAACCAAAGATAGGACTAGTCGAACCAAGGTTTAGACTAGTGGAACTAAAGCCTAATAAAAGTATAAAAACCCGTATAAGTTTAACTTTTAAAAGTACCTAAATCTAAGGTCTTTTTAGGGTCATTTATACCTGAGAATACTAGACATTGAAGTGTATAGGATGAATCTTCTACTTGAAGGTGGAGCTTGATCTTCTATTAGAAAAGTAGTAGAACTTGAATACTCTTTAGATTGGATTGCACTTATTTGATCTTCATGGTTTGTTTTTGAAGGTGACCTTTCCATCTTTCTTGAAGGTTAACTTTCTATCTTTCTTGAAGGTGAACTTTCCATCTTTCTTGAAGGTCCACTTGCATTCTTGAAGGTCCACTTGAAGGTCCATTTTCTATCAAAGATCCATTTTCCATCACTTAAGATGTTTTGTCTCATCGAAATTTGACAAACAAAAGTGTGCACAACACTTACACTTTTCTTTTTCCTTCGATTATGTAATGTGGTCGATGACCAGCATATCATTGAATAAATGACTCTTTCCATTTCTGTTAAAGTTGATTTTTCTACTATATCATAGAAAAACATTCTTCATCAGATCGTCCTTCTAGGATATTGGCCCCTTTGCACTATTACAATCAGTCATAACTCAAGATATTCAGAGTGACTAATTAAGTCGAACTACTTATCATTATGGCATGAGATTCGTCAACTGACTACCCTTGACTGATTAACGCTACAGTGGTACCAATCTCATTGATATCCCTTTTTGGCTAAACATTTTCCATCGTAACTCAGCTACTTAACACTTAGCTTTATATATATATATATATATATAATATATATATATATATATATATATTATATATATATATATATACACACACACACCCACACACACACACACACACCCACACACACACACACACACACACACACACACACATAACCACATGTTGGCTAGACTGCAGTGAATACGTGCTGCTTTCCGAGGAAACTCATTTACTCCCGTTGCTTACTCCAACCTTTTAGGAGTTGAAACGGTAACCCAACCATTTAACTCGGGTTTCTCAACCATCGAACCCTATCTAGTACATGCATTTATTACTCCTAGCAATTCTTATAAACACCTCTCATTCGAATTCACAACACATCCCAACTTACACTTCGACATCAAGCCTTGCATTCCATGGCTTCTTCCCTGTTCTTCTCATAATCATTGTCTATGCTGAAGGGGATCTTCGAGGAGGGGATTGAATACTTCTCTCATTCTCCTCTCATTCATAACATTTATTCATTTATTAAGGATGTCGTCGAGGCAGAAAAAACTGGTGAACCTCTACGGGAGATCCTATAGGCTCTTTTTGAGTTACAACTCCTTAAGGACATCTACTCTAAGGCTGATTCAGAATTACGACAATGTGCCACTCTTCTAGAGGAACGATCATCCATCTGTGCTGAGCACGGGATCTTCTCAACCCATTACGATGCCGCATGGAAGGACCAACTACACTGGACTCACCAACATCGCTTTGATAAAACGATGATGTAATCACTAAAAGCCTCACACACCAACCTCTTCGCTGACCTATCAGAAGTTGCACATCTCCACCCAGGGCGGGATTAGCCAGACTCTTAGGAACTCCAAACCTTTATCGAGTCCTAAATAGAACTCTATCGGACTCATGAAGAATTTAGCAAGTTCGAGAAGCTGAAGACTGAGCAAGAGCTCATAACAGTCAACCGACACCTTAACACAGTCTTTGGCCTTCTTCACTAGTCCACAACCAAGCATTCATTATGTGGAACCAAGAACGCACAGGCTAAGGAGGTGAATGAGTCGACCGCTGGGAAATTCGAAGAGCTCAAAGTAGCCTACCTATGACATGGCCGATTGGCCGAGCATTTCCTTTTTCTTTTTGTTTTCCTCTTTTATTTTCTTTTCTTTTTTTGTAATCGAACGGGCCTTAATTTTAAGGCCTCTTTTACTTATAATACAAATTTGTTTGCATTTATTCTCTTGCCAGTAACATGATACTGTAATTCCTGCCTTTTAAATTCATTTGGCTTGTTCCTGCACCAGTTCTCATAATGAGGGACAATAAGCTTTCAGGAATCAACCGTTAATTAGAGGCTTTGCGATTTTTCCATTTATATATTTCAAGATATAAGCTCCACCTTTAAGGACTTGAACGACGATGTATGGTCCATCCCACGTGGGAGACCACTTCTTACCCAAAGCACAATCTGTATGTCCGATCGGCAACACAACTTTCTAGACCATAGCCCCTTCACTAACGTTTTTTCCTTTTACTTTTTGTTATATGCTCGAGCAATGATCAATTCATTAACAATGATGGAATCAAGGACTTTCATTAGGACTTCATCTAGTCTTTCGAATTCGACCGACAATGCCTCCGTAAACCCAGGAATGGTTAACTCGGCCTGATAAGCGGTTCTTAAGGATGGCACAATGACCTCCAGGGGCACTGTTATAGCATGTTCGTATGTTAATGCAAATGTACTTATCTTAGTACTTGTACGAGGTGAGTTTCTATATGCCCACAATGCCTCTAATAATTTCATATACCATTCTCGATAATTTTACTCGACATCTTTCTCATGATGTTCTTAATTACTCTATTGCTGGCCTCGGCCTAACCATTGGCATGTGCATAATATGGCATTGAGTATAAAAATTTTATTCCATGTTTGTCATGGCCCTCACCTCCCTTGCCGAAAATGATACACCTCGATCCATCGTAATGGACTATGGAATCCCAACAGAAGGATGGTGTTATTTTCGATGAATTCTATGATTTCTTTGTGACAGACCCCCTTCATAGGCTTTGCTTCCACCTATTTAGTGAAATAATTGGTCGCCATGATGATAAATGAATCCATTCGCAATGAAGGTGGTTGAATCTGGCCTATCAAATCAATCGCCCAACCTCGAAAGGGCCAGGGCTTTATGATTGAATGTATTTCAGTGGCAAGCACGAGTTGAATCAGCCCATTATTTAGGAAAGCCTCAGAACCTTTGGCATATCAGATGCAATCGGCCATCATTGTTGGCCAAACATACCTATAATACTTAAGCGTGCGTCTCATTTTCATCCCTGCCTGGTGAGTTCCACATATTCCTTCATGGACTTCATCCATTGCCAATAAAGCTTCTTTTTTAGAAAGACATCGAAGCAAGACTCCATATGCTTCTTTCTGGCAGAGTTCGCTATCAATCATGACATAATTGGCAGCCGATCTCCTCACATTCCTATCAACCTTAGTGTGTGAGCTCTGAAGATAGCCCATGAGAGGAGCTCTCCAATCCTCCTCTTCTAACTCTACCTGACATATCTCCATAATACTCTCTCTTTCAAAAATTGATGGTTGGGATTTTCTATGGACAATAATCGTCCTTTCGACTAATCCCCTCAACACATAGAGCCTCACAGCTAACCGTGAATTTTCGTTAGTGTCCATGTTATAATTCATGGTAATATGCATTAGCTCTACTTCTTTAAAATTATCCAAAATCTGAGTCACTAAGGCATAGTATGAAAAAATGATTGTACTAGTGCATTTGAAAAGCCCTGCTATCTGGCTGATCACTAACTATGAGTCTCCCATGATCACACATTCTTGGCACCTAACTCCATCAATAACTCCAGGCCGATTATTATAACTTCAAATATGACCTGATTATTGGTGTAGTCGAATTCCAATTGGAACATAAACTCCCATCTATTTCCATTTTGTACAATTAAGATAATGCCAACTCCTAATGCTTTATAAGTGTTTGATCCATTGAAGATCAATTTCCATGGTGTTAACTATATACATTATAGATCTAAAACCTCTAAAGAAATTTGACCTTCCAAATTAGACGGATAATCAGCCAAGAAATTCGTTATGGCCTGACCCTTCACTACCTTATGAGGATATAAAAAAGGTCAAATTTGGACAAGGCCAACACCCATTTTCCAATTCGGCCATTCAAAATCGGCTGATTCAACATATATTTCACTAAATCAGTCACTGCTATTACATTTTCTCTTTTGGACAACAAATAATGCCTCAATTTAGTGGTCGCGAAGTAAAATGATAAGCATAACTTCTTTATGACTGAGTAGTGTCTCTTAGTGTCAAGTAACGTTCGGATCAAATAATAAGCCATACACTCTTTTCAGGCATTGTTGTCCTAGGCTAAGAGGGCTCTGAATGACTCTGTTGATGCTACAACATATAGATTGAATGGTTAACCTTCGACTAGTGGCTTCATCAGATATTCCTTGATTTTATCAAAAAATAGTTGATGCTCTTTCTCTCATTTGAACTTGAACCCTTCAATTTTACCAATGGTGAGAATATGTTGGTTTTCCCTGCACAATTAGATACGAACTTTCTCATGAAGTTAACTTGCCCTAGGAACCATTGCATCTCTAATTTATTTCTTAGCAAGTGACCATTTATAATCGTTCGAGCTTTGTTTTAATTGACCTTAATCCCTCGCTGATGCACCAGGAATCCGAGGAAATTACCGACCAAGACCCCGAAAGCACACTTTAGGGGGTTTATTTTTAGCTTATAGAGTCTCATTCGTTCGAATGATTTACGCAATTGAGCAATATGGATCTCTACATCAACCGACTTTACTACTATGCCGTCAACGTAAACCTTCATAAATCAGCCAATCATATCATGGAATATGGCATTCATTACCCTTTAATATATGTTCCCTGCATTTTTAAGCCTGAAAGGCATCACCACACAACAATAAGTCCCTAACGGGACTGGGTATCTAAATGCCGCCTTTAGTACATGACCCATCGCAATATAAATTTGATTATACCCAGAATGGTCCATGAAGGACATAACTCTATGCCCAACATCCCTATCAATCAGTTGATCGACCACCGGCATTGGATATTCGTCCTTCGGTGTAGCTAGATTTAAATTTCGGAAGTCAATGCAAACCCACAATTTACCATTCTTCTTTATGATTATGACTATATTTAAAATCCATTTGCCATATTTGATCGACTTGACGAAACCATCCTTCAAAAGTCATTCGATTTCTTCCTTTATTTTGTGGGTCACTTCCACCGTCATTCGCTTAGGAGGTTATTTATATGGCCGATATCCCTCTTTTATGAGTAATCTGTGCTCGACTAAATCCCGTTTGAGTCCTGACATATCATGGTAATCCTATACAAAACAATCAGTGAACTCTTTAAGAAAATTAGTCAATTGCATTTTCTCTTAGGGTTTAAGTAAATCACTAATGAATGTGGGATTTGGGCCATGCTCGGTCCCTAAATTGACCTCCACTAAGGGGTTTTGAACTTGGGGCAGAGAGTCCTCCGGCGTATTAGGAGCTTCCCTAAGCTCCATGTTCTCTTCCTCGACTGGGGCATCTACATCAGCCATATTCACTAGATAATTGTTGTTGACATCTTTTAAGCTTTCTTCAAGCCTTCATATTCTAGCCGTAAAATTGGCCCAACATTGGCTATCTTTTAGAGTACCAATCATGGGATTTCTTCAATGGTTCAACATGGAACCGTTTGAAAAGGAATAATGTCCTTCGGCAGATCATCGACCGGATGGATCACTTCTGTGATATCTTGCACAATGTTGTCTAGATTCTTTTTTACAGATATTCTAGTCGATCGACCATACTTATTTCTCCCAGTGAATTGAGTTGTCCCTACTTCTTCACCATAGTAGTAAGCTTCATTTGCATTTGACGTGGCCAAGAAGAGTTTATTATCGGCCAAAATAAGTTTAACTTTATCCTGATTCCCAAAAAATATGAACTGATGCAGAGACGACAGAATACATGCAAATGAATGCATCCAGTCTCTGCCAAGTAGAGCATTGTATCTTGATGAGTTATCATGTAACACCCCGTACCTCTGGTACACAAGTGTTACCTTTTAAACCTGCATCAACCAAGATTAGAAGGATTAACTAATTAGCTTGAACTCAACACATACAGGATGGGAATTTCGATTGACATTAAGGTCATCCATCAGGGTCACCAGGAGCCAGAACATGCCCTACAACAGTCATGAAGGTGAGGTTATTCGAACACTCTAGATTAAAACCCTTATGTCGAAGGATACTGTTACAACACACTTGTCACCAACACTGAAGGGTTTGTTAGCAACAAATCAAGCCTTCATCATAACCAATACCTTATATTAACCGTTGAAAACAAGTATCAGGCCCACCCGATCGACAGATCGCGTCATATAGGCTGATAATAGCCCAAAGAAGTGTGTAACGGCCCACCTGGGCCTCACCATTGGCCCAAAGTGCGCCAGGATCCCTGTGTAGGGCCCCAATGCGAATGGACGGAGTGGATTATGATACCAACATCTCAGAGGGCCCCTACACGGTGCATGTGCACTGAGAATGCTTGTGCACGAAGTGCACTGGAACCACTTGCTCTGTCAAACAAGCTTTGATTGAGCCCTTTGGGAATAAAAGGAAAACAAAAGATCTCCCACCATCTGGAGATTTGAACTGACCACCTTTGAGCTCCAAAGTGGCCCACCCAAGCCACTTTTTGATCAATCTGAACCGTCCATCTTATTCGTAAGGCCCATCCGACCAAAACGGTATAGGCTTTCAGGCTTAAGCATAGGGAGAATGAAGATCGGGTGGGGCTGCTCGGAATCCCTTGTGCGGCATGGATCCAAGATGGTGGGCCTATCTGTGACCACCTTGGTGTCCCATGATCGTGATGATGTGGCTACCTCATCCATCCATCCGTAAATGGATGTTTTTGCCCTTTGCCAGAAATGGCCGGACATCCACCTATAACAAGAAAAGAGCAAGGGAACCTTTCCCCTTTTTGGAAGCCTGCTGCTGACCGTCCGATGGGCCACATCCAACCATTGGAATTCCCTCCTCTATGGCTATATATAGGACCTTGTAGCCCTTGGGATGGGCGCCAAGGAGAGAGAGAGAGGAGAGAGGAAAGAGAGTGGAAAGAGAGGAAAAATAAGGAGGCTGTTTCCTCCTGTTGCAGCTCGAGTGCAGGGGACGGTGTCTACCCACCCCAGGTGACCATCTTTCCATCTTTTCAACTAGGATGAAATAACATTTGTTGGACCGAATCCAGGCCCAGTAATGGTTGTGATTCAGTCCGGCAACAGTGGTGTTAGGTGCTGGAGTCGAGTTAAGAAATGGCCCTGCTTCAGGCTACAACGCTGTCCATCAGGGACACTATTTCAGGCCCCGTTTAGGCTTCGTTTTGAGCTCTCAATAGAGCTTCAAAACAGGCACAGGGATCAAACCTATCAATGGCCGTGAGTCGGACGAAAGGACCGGTCGGGGCAAATCCCTGTTTGGATGAAAACAATGGCCAAGTCTGAGCTAAGAGCAAGCCAACCTATGGCTGTGTCTCAGGCCCTAACAGAAGCTCTGTTTTGAGATGAAATTCAGGCCTAGTTCGGGTTGGAAACCAGCCAAATGATGGCTGTGATCCGGCCCCTCAAAGGTTGTGGGACGAGTTAAGTTATGTCCCTTTTTTTAGTCTGAAGTTGAGCCCATCAGTGACTCGATTTCGGTCTGAAATCAGACCCAACTACAGCGCCGTTTCGGGCTTAAGCCAAGCCAATTAATGGCTGAAGTCTGGGCCAGAAATCTGGCAGGGAATGGACCCTGATAGTAGCTGAAGATGGAGCCTAACAGAAGCTCTGTTTTGAGCCGAGATCGGGCTAGGTTTGGGGCTGTGTTTGGAGCCAGAATTGGACTGAAGTTGGCCCGTGATTGGAGCTGGAGTCATGCTGCATGGGACCCTGGTTCGAATGGGATTTCATGGCTCAGACAGGCCCTTGTCCGGGCTCCATCTTAGGCTACAAATGGGCTTCAAATAGGGCTGGAGTCAAGCCTTAAGCAAGCACGTATGGGACTGAAGAAAATGTCTGTGTACAGGGCCATGCAAAGGGCCTAAGGTGGATTTCTCATTTGTACTCAAAACTGCCCTCTGATGGGCCACGAGAATGGTGAAGACCGGCCCTCAGCTGGGCTGACAAATGGGCAGGAAATTCAAATCACAGTGGGCCGCACCTGAGAAAACAGCTCAGTGGGTTGCACTATATTCAAAGCTGTGAGCCTCACCTTCCACAACCATGGGCCACACCTGAGCACGGCTCAGTAAGTTACACAGGTTGGGCTAGGCCAGGATGCCCCAGCCACTGGTTGGGCCACAAGCTTGGGCCGGACTAGGTTGGGTTTGAGCCTAGTCCTTGGGGCCATCTTTGGACAGTAATAGTGGGCCGAAAAAGGGTACAGCCCAACCCAAATCTGGGCCATGTGCAACTACTGGCCTCACCATTGTGGGTTGCACGTAGCAGTCGGGCCTCACCCATGCTCCAAAAGAAGATCTCTGGCAGGCCGCACCCTATTTGGACGCAGGTGGGCCACGCCATATACTCCTGTGGGCCTCACCACATATGAGGGCCTCACCATTGTGGAAGTGGGCCGGAGCATCAGTCCAGCCGCACAAGGGGTGGGATGCACCACATCTTGGTGGGTCGCACCATGTTAAATGCAGGTGGGCCTCACTGCTAATTGTTGCTGGGCCTAGTCCTTGGGCCACCTTGGGAGCCGATGAATTGGCCAAATCAAACCCAGGTTTAGCCCAATTCGTATATAAAACCTTGGCCCAGTCAGACCTCTTGTTGGAGCAAGCATGGTTGGGCCTGATTCTCTTGGTGGAAGCCCAAACAACACTTACTATGGGTTATCAAACCTTCCACTAACCTCCATGTTTAAGGCCTTAAGACGTATTATCTAATTCTAGAAAAATTTCGTCAGGGAACTATTCGTGTGACGTGGAGCCACTTACTTCTCAAGGACATTCGCACTTAGGAGCACATTACAACCCTTCTGGTGATGATTTTTCTCCCCTTAAGCTTTCCATCCCTAACTAAACCAGAAATAGTAGCCTTATTAATTTTAATGGTTGGTTAGACTAATGATAAAATTGTGTGTGGGAATAAACTGCATTCACTTGACATATCTATTTAACATAATGATTCCCATGCTTACTATTGTTTAAACTCTTGATTATATACTCTGAACTGCCTAGGTGAATGATCTAACCATTCATGTTATGTATCTTATGTTAACTTAGTTAGTGTGTATTGATAGAAATATATGTATTATTCCTTATTCCCTATTCATGTTAAGATTTGTGTTGCTGTTATGATGATATGACACACATATTGCTGAAATCTCTCCATGGGAAAGTCCTGGCAAAGAAGAGTCTGTGCTTGGGGTGTAACTAGACTAGTTGTGATGTAAGTAAACCCCTAACATGGAGGGTGTGGACTGTGGCAATTGATTTTGGGGTTTACTATCCATATGTGGTTTCTCCTATTTGACTATGGAATCCCTGTAATATCTACAATTACCGTTGTTTACTCGTCTTTTAATCATAGATGCCATTATGTTTTAATTGTCATACTTAACAAATCCAATGATTCATTCTAAGTCAGCACATGGTTGTGGCCTTTTACAGTGGAACTGATTGACCACGTGTTGGTGGGTTCTACACACACCTTAAGGCAGAAAACCTCATGGGTCGGGGATGGTAGTCATGGGATACTATGCCCGAGACGTCGGCCTATACTGGGCCATGAGCTCCCCGTAGTGACCGTGAGCTTATTTAAATTGGCTAAGTGTAATTGGATTAATAACAGGTTGGCTAATCATGCATACATCACATTCGGGCGATGATAGATGACTAATTTTGGATGTTGTAGCACGTGCCTAATAGAATTTAGTTGGGGTATCGTTTCGCTAGTTCCCAGACCATCGACCATCGACCATCGACCCACCTTTAGTGAGTTTGGCACTACGCATGTACTACGTACTTTCGCTTGTGACTAGCCATATTGCATGGGTTTTTCCCAACAGCCAACTGGATGAGCATCCCCAGTTGATGTGCACTCATACATCCATGCATTTAATAAGATCGCATTCCTGTATTGTTTTGTATGCTATGTTGTTTTATGTTATATCTTGTCTAGGGCAGCGATGTGTAATCTTGAGGGGAGATCACACTAAGTTGGTCACTCATTCATCAATGTTCAACCGTACAGAGGACGCACGTACAGAAGCCGATGTGTACACGGCAGAATTGGAGGAGGTGGCGGTCGATGAGGAGCTCTATGACGAGGAACCGCAGAAGGAGGTGGCCGCCTATTTTGGGCTAAACCAATAGATTAGCTCCTTATTTTTATTTTCAGTACATTTAGGAACTTAAGAAACTTGAGGCTATGTAATTGGCCCCCAGCTGAGTGGGCCAGAATATTGTTCGTATGTTGGTTCGAATATATATTATGTTTCTTTTCCCACTATCTGTACTTTGATTTACTCGTTGATGACCATTATCTTTAGCTAATTCCCAAGTTCTTGGAATTTGAGTCATGTACTTGGGTTTTGAAAACCGGGGCGTTACATATCAACCACAAAAAAAATATGAAAAATGGGGATAATATTGTTTTGGTCCTAACTGTCAAGTTGACTGGCTGAACCCCATGAGTGTTCATAATATGACCAGTGAAATTGCTGATAGTAACTTCCTAATGGATCAAATTGGCCAATGTTTTCCCCAATTTTGACATCATTTTTAGTGGTAGGAGGTTGACGAAGGCTCCATTGTCGACCAGGATCCTGGTGACTGAGCATCCTTCAAGATGATTATATATTTACAACGGCTTGAGATGCTGCATCATGCCGTGAGTGGGCCTTTCTATGACTACCTTTTCTAACATGGCTCCTGATTCTACCATAACCATATTCACATGTGGTGTTTTTTCTAATCCAGGTTTCCCTTTAACTACTTCCTCTTAATGAGTAGAAGCATGTTGTATCATTATAAGAGGGAGAAATTCCTCCACGTCGCCCACCATCTTACTTGGTTGGTTGGTTTAGCCTGGAAACTAGAAGTCAATGTGAGTATCATATTGCAATGGAACAGAATGGATGGAAATGTCCTAAATACAATCTCTGCACTTGGACATTGCCCCCCTAATATTTCTAAGCTATCTTGAGCATTAGGATTTTGAATGTGCTATGTGCTCTCATTGGCCACAACACCAAGCGATGTGGTTCTTGGTGAGACTACTTGTAATGCTTTGGTGGTCGACACTAGTTCGTTCGCCAACCACTCATCCCCTAGGAAACATTCATCACTACGATAATCAAATAGATTATTACAGTCATCTTTTTTTTTGGTCTTGTCGATTCACAAGGTTGGTTGATCATGTTAGCATCCTGTTCACATAACACATGAAGTAGAACCACTTCAACCGTGTCAATGACAACCTATTTTTCATGGAAAGGGATTCTCCAAAATGATCGCAATTGTACAATTCTCGGTTAGGGCACATTTTCAGTTTTTACCGATTCCCTACTCATGACCACTCTACACCTTTGCCAATGTTGTTTTTGAGTTCGAGTCAATTATTCTATTACTGCTAGAAATTTAGGATAAATGACCCACTTCCAAACTCCCTTCTGAGTTGTTGGAGGTTTAACTGTTTGTTGCTTTGACATTTCACCTTGAGAGTAACGACAAAAGGGTGAAGGTGTTTCCTATAGCTAATGTTGATTGTTACCTTCAGTTCGTGGAGCCATGTATCGGCCTTACAACCTTGGTCGAGGTGGGTCGCCCCATCTTTTAATAGTCCTCATGATACATTGATCGTACAGTTGTGAGCCTACATTTGGAGGAATGTTGACCGGGTAGGAAGGTCGACGTCGCCATTGCCCTGTTCGTCGTGGTGTGCTTTCACGACTAGTTGAGCCAAGATCAACCCTTGGTCGCAGTTGATTAACCCTTCTCAGTTTTACCGCCACCATATTGACCTCGACACTCATCGAGAACGGATATGTATTGATCAACATCGCTTCCTCGCCCATCTCAGGGAATTTCAGTAGCCCATGGTCGATATTGTCCCAGACCATGTTCTTGAATACGACACATTTGTTAGTTGAATGGGAATGAGTTCCGTGTCATTTACAATATTCCATTTTATGAAATTTATCAACTGAAGGTGTCATATGATTCATAGGAATCTTGATAAACTTTCCGGCCAACAAAATTTCAAAAATCTCATTGCCCCATGTGATATCAAAAGTTTAAACTTTTTGGGCCTTTTGTGCAGTCGATTCCACATTGACCAGTGAAAAACATATGAGTGGCTTCTTAAATACCACTTCGACAATTGCAACCTCATAATTTGGGTCATGATAATATTTTCCAATTAACGAGTTCTTTTGCCTAAAACCTTCTTGTTAGAGCTCTTCGTACTTGGAGACCTTCCTAGTCAGGTCGTACAGGTCCATGAACTCTGTCCCAATGAACTTCTTACGAAGTTTGTATTCGATTCCATCCTGTGCAGCTTACACAAATTCAGCTTTAGTCATAACAACCTTACAATGGCTTTTTCCCTTTTAAATTAGATAATATAGATCTTGCATATGTCTCTCGGTAATTGTCGAAAATGGGCAAGGTCAGCCATAGTTATTTCTCTATTCTTAAAGAAAAAATGTGCATGGAATTTTTCTTCCATTTCTTGCCAAGTATGAATCAAATTTGTCAGTAGATTGGAATACCACGTGAAAGTCGTGGTCGTTAACAAATAATTGAATAATTGTATTTTGTGATAGTCATTGCCACGTGAAAGTCATGGTCGTTAACGAATAATTGAATAATTGTAGTTTGTGATAGTCATTATTTGCTAACTCACCACACTACATAGTGAATCGACCAATGTGTTCGATGGTCGATTGACCAAGTCACTTGAAAATAAGGAAAAATTTGGCCAATATTTCGGTGGTAACGAATGTTGCTGATCGATCCATTCAGGGTAAGGCTTATGGTAAACTAGATTAGTATTATGGGCAAGTACTTGGCCTGCAACTTCTTGGACCATTTGCATGATATTGTCACGATACACTCGCTGGGGTTCAACCCCCAGTGGTGGATCAGGACCGAATAGGTTTGGACCCTCTTAGAACAATGAATTTTCAGGGAATTGTTGGGGGTTATATCTTCCCGGTACACCCTAATTCCGAATTTCATGAATGAAATTCCTAACATCCTGCTCCGGTCGTCTAAACTCAGGAGGAGGCGGAGCATTCTGTCTCCTAAACTGGCATTGGTGGTGGATTCCTCTGAGGAGGGGGCACAGATGGTGGCTGAGCCACATTACCGATTGAACTTCCATCGGCATTATACTGCACTGCAGTTTGCGTTCGTTCAACTATCATCGCCATCAATCAATGCATGGCCTTAGTCTAACTAGCCATGTATCTATTGATATTCTCAGTTTCAATACAAATTTTCTCAACTTGGGCCCTCCGTATTCCTAAACATGTTGAATACTCAGCTGTACATCCTAGACTACAACCATTATCTCTTCCGGAGAAACGATCCAAGAGGTCGATGCCCCTTCTTGGTTCCCGGTACCAAGTGTCGAGCTATTGTTCAGATGCAATGCTTCAGAAGCCGCTTAAACTGGCACATCTTCAGTTGGAGGTAGTGCGGTTGGTGTAGAGGGTTCGACCCCAACAATTCAATTACTTCTTCTATTTATAATTCTCATTGGTAGAGTTACGCTGATAAGTTAAAAACAGAGTCTCACCAGGCGTGCCAAAAACTTGTTGGTGCTGGTTTTCGGCTGTTGGAATGCGAGCATTATAGAATTGAATTTGCAGTTAATTCAAACTGAACAACTATGACCTCAAGCGCCGAGATAAGCAAACACGCAATATATGATCGAGATCGGATGAGATCAAACACCTATTCAGTCACTCGCTCAATGTGTAAATAGGATCATGCGGTATTCAAAGGGTATGGTTCATCCTTTAATGATGGATTACACATTTGTCTTCCGTTTGAAAGGACTTTTCGATACAGATAAAATAAAATTGAGAAAAGGGATTTTTACAGTCGGTCATGGTGGACAGCTGCAAAACACCTCTCCTAATGAAGAGCTTAATCTAACGTAATAGTATAGACTCAAATTACAACTAAAGTTACCAGCTATTTGATTACTACTACAAATTACAATACGTAATGTAAACAGCAGACAAAAAGTAAAAATACTGCTACAAATTACAATACGGAATGTAAACAGTAGACAAAAAGTAAAAAGATTGCACTAAGAAATGTAATTGACTTGGCAGCAAAAGTAAAGTGATTTACGTTATGAAATGTAAAAGAACCTATAATTGAAAGGATAATTGAAAGATAATGTTTGATTTTGATTGGGTTGGTGTGAAACTCTTTCCTCTATTAAATTCCTCTTATATTTATAGCTTTGCCTAGCCATTTAGATCATTCCCATATTCTGACCGTTACTATAAATGCTGGACACTTCATGGCCTACTCTACTCGTATTCTTGTCACCCGTCTTATAATTGCTTCGACATGATCATTCCTCCATCGGCCGCTTAAACATTGACATATTATTATTTGATGCACTCCAGCTATATTATTATAAAATCTTCTTAATACGTTTTAGGAATTTTCTAATACACCCTGAATTTATCTAGATCACGCATAACTTGCCCTGATTGGTTACCCAAAAAATGGGACAACAAAGACAATCAATTGTATTCTTTTCAAAATTATCAAGAGATCCCAAAGATATTTATCACACTGGTTGCAGTCACGCATCTCCACGTACCAAAGCTAGCTCGTCAGACGTGTCCACTGATTTATGTGATACTGAGGTGCATCGCATTCGAGATAATTGTGCAGCATCATACAACTTATAGAGCAGCTGCTGATCCGTGTGGCAAACGTTGCCGAGATTTTTAAAATCTCGTGATATTCTTACCAAAATTTCATAAAATGATATTATGTAGATGATATCGTGAGATGTTAGGCAAAATTTCTGAGAAATTGGGATTTTATCGAATAATGCCTCGGTGCTTGGAAACCGTGGGCAAAAGCGGATTGCCCGTGACCACGGGAACAGAGATATTCCTGTGCCCGGGACTGTGTGGGACCCACACAGATGTCCGTGACAAATCCACTCCGTCCACCTGTTTTAAAAGACCGCAATAGGACAGGAGTATAAAAATCAGGTAGATCCAAAACTCACGTGGGCCATAGCACACGAAACAGTGGAAGCGAACGCCTGGCCTAACAGAAGTTTTGTGTCAGGATGATATTTGTGCTACAGTTTATCTGAGTGGTAATAACCTATGAACGGTTTTATGGTCAGCTCCAGAGAGATTTCAACGGTGGATGTTTCTGTTTCCACTTTTTCCTTTGGTGTGGCGTACCCGAGTTTTGGATCTGCTCGAATTCTAAATTTTTGTCTTATCGTGGTCTTTCAAAACAGATGGACGGAGTGGATTTGTCACAGACATCTCTGTGGACCCACATAGCCCCGGGCACGGTTATATTTCTGTCAGGCAATCCGCTTCCACGCTTTCTTTAAAAGTAAAATTACCTAAATACCCTTATTATATTTATTTAAAAAGTGATGCGTGGAGAGCGGTCCACGCCCGCGAAATGATTATCATGTGGACCAAACATTTGGCGAATCCAATGATAACATGGATTATATCATAAAAGCTAGCATACACCGCTCAAAAGTACCCAAATTCATCTATGGACCACCTGGTGATTCAATTGGCTGGATTTTTTTTCCTAGTTTAAATAACATGATGGGTTCATACCTGAAGTCGCAGTGGATGTTACACACATAATGCAATAACTCATGGACCCCATAGTTCCTGATTTCGCTGCCTTTTATAGCAAAGATAAAAATAAAAATAATAAAATAAATAAATAAGCTGGCATTACGGGATTTTCTAATATAATTTTTGTTGGAATTTATTTCCTACGGATCCAAAATTGTGATTAGAAAAGGACATGTGTCATTGTACCGGAAATGTGCAGCTTTGTACAGATCTTTGGAGATACTTAGAAGGCTTCCTGTGAAATCATGGCTCACACTTATTTGGATGATGATATGATGGGGTACCATAGAGAAATCCAAGAAGCAAAAAGAATAGTGAGAGGGACACATGTCAAGAGAAGAATGAAGAATCTCAAAGACCAATGCATTGTTGAATCAGCTACCATAATTGTTGAATAAAGAGAAAAAAAAAATGTTTGAAGAAGATATCCACAAGAGAAGTCTATAAATAGCATAAGGAATCAAAAAAGCAAATTGTCTCACATTAATTAAACAAACCAATCCAATTGATATTATCAAATTTATCTTTACTTATTATAGCTTGGCTCTATTCTAGGAGTAGCAATAATCCAATAGATATAATCGTCATCTATAATCGAAGTTTACACTCATACACTAATTAAACAAACCAATCCAATTGATCTTATCAAATTTATCTTTACTTATTATAGCTTGGCTCTATCCTAGGAGTAGCAATAATCCAATAGATATAATCATCATCTATAATCGAAGTTTACACTCATATACTAGATAATTATCATTTCCAATACAAGCAGTTCTTTTGGAAAGGCTTATTGCAATTGCTCCCTATGACTGACTATAACATTCATTTTTGTTCGATTGCACTGGTATATTAAAAGTCTTTCGTATAAAAGACAAGTGGCAACCCATTTTCTGAGGAAGAACCACACCTTTCAACCATCGCCTGATCATCTTACAATTATTTTGAAAGTGGCTAAATTGGCGACTGAACTTCTAAGACATCGGTCATATACTATCACTGTCAACGTATCTGCCTATCTTAACGCTTGGGGTCAAGTTGTTCAATTTGAATTAAGTCACACAGTTAGTTCTGGCACGCCCGCACGCACCACTTGTGACCGAAAGTAAACTGAAAGGCAAACAATTTTTTCGACACATGCGGTGGGACTCGATGTTTTTGGGTATACATACCAGTGCCATAATCTTGTAAAATTATGAGCTGAAGAAATACTCACAATTCTTCTTGGGCTAATGAACCCCCTACACTAATGAAGGTAATACAAGTGCAGTCAACACCTAAGTTATTAAATCCACAACCAAACCCATAACTTAATCTGCCAACAATGGTGTAACACCCCGAACTTTCAACCCGAGTATTGAAATTTCTCGAGTGTTACCATGAAATTTAACTTAGTTTGTACATGTGTATGATTCCAATTTAGTCAATCCTAACCTTACCTCTAAAATGACCATTGGGAATAATCTTCATCCGTAGATTAAGTCATCCGACCATTGATTTGTAAGACAAATCATCATATATCTAAGTATTCTCACCTATCCATCATTACCAACCTTTCAGTCAACTATTCACCGCTAGGTAAAGATATCTAACCGTCCACTCTGAGTTTGGACCACCCGATCATAGTAAACTAATTACTTGATCTCTACATCCACTCATACACATATCAAATTGAGATTTTGATCTATTCATCTTGTTCACTACCTATGAATATGCTTAACCCACAATTAGAACTATACTCTGAGGAACTTACACATGTGAACAAGTCACTCGAATCTAACGGTATACACGTCTTACCTCTTAATCACTTCAAAAACTCACTTGTATTAATCTATTTACAAAACTGATTATACATAGACCTATATACACGGTTAGAGTACCAACCATCAAGTTTTCTTATTTTTCACATGTCATTTAACCGTCCATCATATTTGGATCCCTTAAACGGGTCATCTGAATATTAAGACAATTTAGTCATTATGAATATCTTAGGTTATATGTCCAAACCATTAGGTAATGTTTTAACTAGATGTGTATAACCACGATTGTGAAGCACGGACTGTATTAGCCATTTATAATATATATATATATATATATATATATATATAATATATATATATATATATAAGGCATCATAGTCATTTATAAGCGATCAAGGGCTAAACTGGGCGATGAAAATAACATAAAAAATAAAGAATTCCTGCCAAATTTAAATGCATTTGGATGGTGTAGTCCGACGTTACGAATTGTGGAAGTTGGAGAAATAAAATATGGCAAAATCGTAATTACTTAATGCCATTAACTAGACCATCAAATTTTAGATCACATAGTTTTCATGAACCATTTGATATACAATTTTATACCATGCCTATGTATCAGAATTTAACCATACATGTCAAATTTCAACCCTTAGATCATTATAAAAGTAGCCCAATTGACAAATCAGCCCCTTAATCGTTTATTTTGGTGTCCATCAAGCGAGGAAAGTTCATAGGTAGTCATAGTAGGATATTTTTCTTCATATGAAATACTTGAGTTGCCTATCATATGGACCGAGTGTGAAATATGAAGACCCCACTTTCATAGGCTTTTCCTTGGCGCGATTTTATCGTTTTAGGGCTTATGGAACTTCCGATTTAACCACTTTCCGCGGTCCATTACAACTCAAACTTGGACCACATTTTGGCCTCATATGACTATGAGATTATACAAATTTTAAACCGTGATCTATGATCCTACACCATTGAATGATGACCGCCTTGACTCAAATTCATTCCTTTTGGCATAAAAGGTGAAATATTAGATTTGGGCCTTTCCTACCATCGATAAACAACCAACTTTTGTCTAACTGTTTGACTATCCTGACTACATATTTCTTCCAAAATTGGGCCCTGTTCATTAAGTATGGAGCGTTAATTGAAATCAAGTCTGTTTTGGCGCCCGTTAGGACAACTTTCAAGATAAGCTTCCGATCAACTCCATCTTTTGGCTCATGGCCTAACATGACCTACTAAACCGATGAAGGGAATGGATTTTCGAAAAATGATCACAATGGACCCCACCTTTTCCATACAACCAAACCAAAGTCAGTAGTTTCCGCCCGCTTGCGACAGCACCTGAAGGGAACACGCGATGGAGAGGATCTCTCCCACAATGTAACGACTCGGAAAATTCCGTACAATGCCCCGAGTACCACCTCAGGCAGAAATAACTTAGGATCAAATCCTTCAGAAATTAGACAAAGTTAACTAAATGCTAAACTAGATTACCTATGAAATCTGCACTAATCACTTTAAATATGATCTGCAAGACCCAAAACTTGTGGAATCGTTGACGCTACATTACCCTAAAATCTAGGATCAATCTCATTACCTGTTTGTTCTCGGGAGCACATGAAAACTCTGTATTAGATTTGGACCGCACATCGAAAATCTGAATAATACGAGGTTATAGAGTTAGGACCGCCTTGCTGGGCTTGATAACCATCTAAGAGATCAAACCTAGATAGTGTTCCATGGCTATTCGCTTGAGCTTGTAGCGAGGAGTGTGAGAACACTTGGTTTTCTTTATAAATAAAAATCTCAAATAGTAATATGAGACTTGTTACTTGCGGGCCTGATATAAGCAATCAGACCGTCAGAATCTGACTCAAATACACCCTCGGATCAGAAGAAATTTTATATACATGGCAGTGTACTTGAAATCCCCGATCGAGTTTCAGTGACCGTTGAACTGAAACTGGTCTGCTACGTGTGATCTGAGAATCCGCCTGGAACGAAAAGTTAACTTCACCTAGATCTAAGGTTGGTGAGCTTAAGTCCGACCGCACGCAGAAAAGCGGCCGTCAGAACTGCTCCGTTGAGACGGAACAGACCCACTTTAGTTATAACCTAAGTATACCTTGACCTTAGGTCTATTTCGGTGATGTTTTAGGCTATATAAGGACCTTAAACCCTCTCTCATTCAGCCCATACGAATTTCAGAAAAACCCTAGGAGAGAGAGAGAGAGAGGGAGAGAGAGAGAGACAAAAAAGAGAGAGAAAGTGTGTGAGTTGTGGGAGAAACTTCCTGCCACTCTATCCTCTTGCTATACAAGCATAATCACACCTTTCTAATCACTTTACCAGCGATTCTGACTTCATTCTAGGTAAGAAAACCCTAACCCTAATCTAATTTAGGGTTTCAACTGATTCGATTAGCGAAATAGCTAACACTACTTGTGCTTTAGGTTGTTATACCGTCGTGGAAGAAAGCTTAGCGTTCCTACCAAGTTCATTGCACTTCTACGGCGTAAGGTGGAGACTTTAGGTGTATAGGTTATGGTTTTCAACGCTTTCAATGTCAGATAATGATAGATTCATGATCTGTATGTTATTGCACATGTACAAAGTGTTGTCCGTTTCATTCTTCGGTTATACGTTAACTATGTTGAATATACTGTATTCCTCGTATTTGTAGAAAGTACCGTATATGTATAAATTTTGAAAGTGTGTTTGCCATGATAAATGACTATATGTATATGTTATATATGTGTATGATACTTACTCGGCGAAAGGATTCGCCCTAATACATGTTCTTGCTAATGTACGCTATGGATGTTGAAAGAGTGTATCCTAAGTGTTTGCGAAAATGCTTGTAAGAGTAAGTACTTAGGGGATTGTGCTTTAGGTAGGTGTTGAGATAGGATTCTCAACTACCTTAGCGATGTATGTGATTTCCTTCATGATGGTTGTTTAATTTAATCGCTTATTTAAGAAATATATGTATTTGTATTTCCTGTTTATATTGTGCTTTATGACATGCTTATTAACATGCTTGAATTACTATGTTTATCATGCTTTACTTCACATGCTTCTGGTTAAGGATTGATTGTGATTAGGGCTATGATTATAGTCCAGACAATCGGTAACAGACTTGAGTACGTGGTTGAGATTTATTCACCACGTAGGATGTGTTTTGACGAACCCGAGTCGTACTTCAGTTGGCGACAGTGGTTAGGCCACGTGAAGTGCTTATGTACTTCATGTCGTTCAGTTGGTTGTACGCTCGTGTTAGTCAGGCTCGTCAAGTAACCCGATCTGTCTAATGTATGTTCACCATATTTGGACGCCTCTATTTGAACCTAAGGTACCAAGCTTACCAGTGGAATCCTGTTAACCGTGGTACCTCGATCCGTTAAGACTCATGAGCCGGGCATGGTGGTATGGGACACCGTGGTCGAGCTGTCGACATACGCTGGGGCCACGAGCCTCCCCATAGTGACCATTGAGCAACCAGACTCGTGAGCCGATTATGATGGTATGGGACACTATATTCGAGCTGTCGGCCTACATTGATAAGTGATGGGAGAGTGGTGCAACGATTCCGTGTAACAACCCTAGCAGCCCTTTGTAGTGACCTCGAGAGTACTCTGAGTCTACATGGAGGCGACGACCCTTCCGTAGCAACAAGAGTACAAAACTAGGTCTGTATTAATAAGGTGATGGGGGAGTGGTTTAACGATTCCGTGTAACAGCCTTGGCAGCCCTTGCAGCGACCTAGAAACAAACCATCGTATGAGATTATCTAGGATTGACGACCTTAGAAGGGATCATGTTTGGGAATGATATAAGGAAGGTACCTTAGCTTCCCAATCTGATGTTTGAAAAGGACTAATAATAACTTGGTAATCATGCTCATCATCGCACTGCATGTGCCTGGAAGATGTGGAGCACTGAGGGATGAACGCATGCCGCGGACGTAAGATGGTGTCGCATGAGGGAGTATGTCGGTGAGGGCATGCATCACGACTGCATTTTATACTTGCATTAACAAGAGTACTTACGATTGTTGATTGTACTACTTTATCATTACTACTTGACTGTTTTGATAACATGTTAACCTATGCTTTATTGTTCCACTGAGTTAGCTACTCACTCCCACATTATGGGACAGTGTTCTAGACACCCACCAGACTCTGTCTTAGATGCAGGTACCAATGATACACAGGAAGCTGAGCCTGATTATTATGATGATCAGGATAAGTTTCCCTTCATGCAGTTCTCAGGTGGCTTTGCTTAGGCTATCCGGATTTACGAGGCTACTGGACTATCACGACAGTTGGACTATTTTTTGACATTTTATTTTTGATTCAGTACATGTATATGATGACTCAGTGAAGTAATCATACTTTGAAGACAGATCGAAATCGTTTTGTTTTTATATACATTTATATACATCTTTCAGTCTTCCGCTTGCGTTTTGTACAATGATCTGGAGTATGGATTACTGTTTTAGTATAATCTCACTCATGTTTATTGCACTAACACAGACAACATTCAATCATCACTCTCTATGTTACATAAGTGATGTTTTGGAACTCGAGAGTTCAGTTGCTATTCGACCCTCGAATTTCAGGTCATTACAAGTTGGTATCAAAGCATGATTTGGATTAAACCGGACCTGAGTTATAGTCCCACGATGTACGCTGATGCATTTTGACTTAGGTGGGTGCGAGAAAAATGTAGAAACAGCCCTAGATTTCCCCGATTTCGCCATTTGGTGAAGTTCATCGAAATTGATCACCATGATTGAGTCCGTACTCATCCGTGGCAGCACGAGGCCACCCCAAACGACTTCTAGACCATCACACAATGGGTCTAGACCACAAGTCACCCCATCTCAGCTGTTAAAAATCAGTAAATGCTGATATGTACCAGAAAACACCCGAACTAACCTAAAACAGAGTCGTGGGCCTACCCACGCTCATCTAGGGGTACCCAGGGTGGGACCCACATGTTTTTGGGGCCTAGGGGGTAGGAGGGCCTCGTTAAAATGGCGAGCCCTCGCCCACTTGTCCAGAGAGTGGCGAGGCCCTTGCCAGGTCGGCAAGGCCTCGCCGGTTTTTAGGCCCAGCCGGGCGGGCCGCTCGGGCCGACGCACTTAGGGGTCTAGCGTAACCCCCCTGATGGTGAGCCGTCCCTTAAAACACCTTCGAACTCACCCCTCCTTCACAAATTTCACCTCCAAGCTCTCCCTTTCCTTCCAAAATCTAATTTTCTCTCTCAAACCTCCCTTCCAATCGCCCATCCCATTGTTTTCTGTTAAAACCCACACCACCATCGTTTGCCGCAACAACCACCCTCTACCCTTTTCATTTTCTCTCGTTTGAGCTCCTACACCCCCTCATTTGAAACTTAAAAACGTGTAAGCTCCCTACCCCTTCCATTTCTTCATTTCCTATGTTTCTCTCCTTTCATTTGGGCCTTTACAACATCTGTTGAGACCCAAGTCCATGGAGAACCAACCCTCCAACCCTTTTTCTTTCCTTTCCTTCACTTTCCATGGCTTTCCTTGCCATCGTTTCGGCCATTTTCTCCATCTCCACCATCCTTTCTCTTATGGGAAAGAGAAAGAGTGATGCGAATGAGGCTGGGCCTAGTCGCCCTACACGTTCAAGGCGACCAAGAGGCGCCACCGCTAGCACGAGCATTGATCGGGAGTTGCGGACGAAGCGGGATCTCGATCTCTGAGTTCCTGCTATGAGAGCTCAATTGGCGGCACTACCTTATGAAATTTATGAGGACCGTAGGGTTCTCTTTGAAGCCCAGGTGGATGGGCGACTATTCGGTGTATACGTCTTATTCAAGCAATTGGAGGTGGCCCATTGGGGTCCGCTATTTGAGGTCAGAGGTCGCGTCAATGCAGGTACTGTCCGAGCCTTCTACGCCAATATTCATGAGCCTACACTGGAACCTTTGCAGTTCCGGCTCTTATGTGGAGTGGATCAGTTTGCCACTGTTGATATTAGATTGATTGCGCGGCTTATGGATATGCCCCTTGGCGAAGTACATGCTAGTGAGCAGAATCTGGGGAGTGTACGTGAAAGGGATCGTCGCACGCGTTTCCTTTGTGGTGGCCGACTAGTCGAGTGGCAGCCAAATAAGAGTCTGCTAGCGTCCCATATGGCAGACGACTTCCGTCTACTACATCACATCTTCACATACAACCTCTACCCTAGACATAGTAATCGTAGCGAGTGTACGCGACTCATGGTAGACTTTCTGTACCAAGTGGGGCAGAGAGCGAACTTGTGCGTGCCAACATTCGTGTTGCGACAGATAGTGAGTACTGCACGCTCCACCAGAAGCTCCGATTCGCTTCCCTTTGGCCGACTCGTATGCAAGATTGCACGGGAGTTTGGCTACAGTCTGGGGATGGAAAGGCCGGCACCGATTCATCAAATCGATGAGAGTACTCTCCATCAGATGGAACTCAGGCACGACGACGACGGGCCCGACATGAGGAGAGTGAGGATGAGGAGGAGAGCGAAGAAGAAGAGAGTGAGGAAGGGAGTGAAGTGAAAATAGAAGAAGAAGAAGAGGAACTAGAGGCCCAAGATACGGAGGAGATCTCCCCTCCTACTCCACCAGTGCAGGGCGCTGATCGGGGCACTTTAGATGCTTGTATGGCTCGACTGGAGGAGGATCATGCTAAGTTACGACAGGGCCAAGCTGTCCTACGACAGGATGTCATGGATCTTCGGGGCCTTGTAAAGCACAAATTCAAGAAATCGACTAGCACGTTGAAGTCTATCTTGTGCTGCATGCAGGATAAAGGCGCCCCTCCTCCATCGCCTGACTCGAATGCCTAGTCATCCATGCTACTGTTTGTAGTTGGTTTTGCTTACCGCTTTAGGCGGTTTATGTTTTTATGTTGATGGATGTAGTAGTTAGTAGTATGTTTTTAGTATTTGAAGCTTGGTTGTAATTAGCTCACATGCATCTTCTATCATGATTCATGTAATCTTGTTATCTATGTATTATGACAATTTTGCTAAATGAAATGCATGCAGCCTCTTTTGCTATGAGGTGTATGGAATGCTTAAGTGGTTGTGTATTGTATTGTTATGCTTCATCTTACATGCGTTGCACCCCATGTTGTATAGGGCATGCCACGAAAGCATACGAGGAGCACGGCACCCCTCTTGCTCACTGATTCGATGGACCGGACTCCTTCCTGTAGAGGTGGTCCTACGGACCTAGGTTCAGGCTCAGATCAGCCTTCTGCTGGTCCTACAGGTGGACTGCCACCTTTTACACCACCGGTTCGTGAGCAGAACCGGGCATCCTCTTCAACACAGTATGAGCCACAAGCTGCTCCACCTACTGATAGGTTTGAGCAGTTGATGTTGATGATGCATCAGCAGTAGATGCAGCAGCAGCAGCTTATGGCCACTATTGTTGGGGCCTTATCTCAGGGTGGAAGTGCGACTCCACCTTCACCATCTACGCGTCCTGTTGAGACTACAGAACCTCCTGCTCAGGCTGAGGATGTGCCTCCACCCACACCTTCTGCGTACCCTACGGGGGACGTGGGTACTCGCAGTCTTCTCGAGCGATTCCAGCGCTTGAGGCCTCCTAATTTCACGGGTTCTCACAGACTCGAGGAGGCTGAATACTGGTTGACTACATCTCCAAGATGCTACGGATGCTCCATTGTACGGAGCAGGAGCAGGTTGAGTTGGCCACCTTCATGTTTGAGAATGAGGCTAGCTTATGGTGGGACAGTGTCCTACGGACGGTGGCAGTTGGATATGCATGGACATGGACGGCATTCGAGTTTCGTTTCTATGAGAAATACTACCCTCAGACCTACCGACACGAGATGGAGAACGAGTTTTTGCGCCTCAGGCAGGGAGGCATGACAGTTACGAAGTACGAGCATCGATTCACTGAGCTGGGCAGATATGTCCCGACTATTCTTGCTGATGAGCAGATACGACGTTTTTCAGAGGGCTTGCGACCGGACATTCGGTCGAAGATGTGCTACGCCAGTATACCTTCCTATGTTGAGCTGGTACATATGTCTATGAGGGCAGAGCAGGATGCTGATCGACTGATACGTTCTCGTGGTGCTATGGTTACAAGCTCACGACCGGATACGCAGAGCATGCCTTTCCTCGGCAAGAGGCCTCGTATCGACTCTCCCCCCAGGGCCACGGCTCCAGTAGTTCCGATGAGGCGTTCAGGTGTGACCTGTACATACTGCGGGAGACCGAATCATCCTGCAGAGAGCTGCTTTGCTCGGATGAGGGATAGCAGGTTTGGTCAACCGCAGAGGATTGATCGCCCTCGCCCACAGGCTATATCAGCTCCACCCCTACAGACTGCCCCTGCTCATCCTTCCTTCCGACCTCCTGCATCTCATTTCAGGCCACCTCAACGGCCCATGGTACCTCAGCCCAACCGATCTCAGCAAGCGCATGTTCATGCGCTTACAGCAGGGGAGCCAGAGACTGCACCTTTATCACTTATGGCCTTTGAGGTCACTGCACGCGTCCAAGGTACTCCCATCTTCTTATTGTTGGACACTGGATCCACTACCTCTATGATATCATGTACGACAGTCAAGCGACTGTGTTTGGACACTGCTCCTACGAAGGGAGTGAGGGTTATCACCGCCACGGGAACCTTCTTTGATGTTACTATGATATGTGAGTGCTGCCTAATAGATTTAGGGGGCAGGATGGTACTAGTTGATCTAATTGTCGCTCCCCTATTTCATTACGACGTCATCTTCGGGATGGACTGGCTCACTGAGATGCAAGCAGTGATCGACTGCGAGACTAGGGTGGTGACAGCCTATGGACTTGATGGCACGGCCTTTACTTTTCCTGTTCAGGTCAGTCATGCTACTCGGTTGAGATATTACGCTTCTTCACTGAAGGATATTAATGGTCCGGCACTTATAAAGACGCTTGTAGTCTAGGATTTTGTGGATGTCTTTGAGACGATCCCTGGTTTACCACCTCGGCGCGAGATCGACTTCACCATTGATCTTATGCCTGGTGCGACACCCATCTCTCTGCGCCGACTTATCGTATGCCTCCGTGTGAGATGGAGGAACTGCGGAAACAAATTGACGGGCTGGTAGAGAAGGGCTTTATATGACCTAGTGTGTCTCCTTGGGGAGCACCTATACTGTTTGTGAAGAAGAAAGATGGCTCACTACGGTTGTGTATTGATTACCGTAGGTTGAACCAAGTCACTGTGAAGAACAAGTATCCTTTGCCCAGGATAGATGATCTGTTTGATCAATTGAAGGGGGCAAAATATTTCTCAAAGATCGACTTACAGTCAGGGTACCACCAGTTGCGCGTCAGATATGAAGACTTGCAGAAGACAGCTTTCATGACCTATTTTAGGCATTACGAGTTCCTGGTGATGTCGTTCAATCTTATGAACGCACCGGCCGTGTTCATGAACTTGATGAACAGGGTATTTCGGTCATTCTTATACCGATTCGTCATCGTATTCATCGATGACATCATGATATATTCTAGGAGTCGGGAAGAGCACGAGGAGCACCTGAGAGCAGTGTTGAGTACTTTGAAGAAGAACCAGTTATTCGCGCAGTATAAAAAGTGAGACTTCTGGCAGGAGGAAGTCAAGCTCCTAAGACATGTGGTGTCCAAGGATGGGATAACTGTGGACCTAGCCAAGGTAGCCACGGTTCAGGATTGGAAGCAGCCTGGCTCGGTTACCGAGGTGAGAAGTTTTCTTGGCCTGGCAAGGTACTATCGACGTTTCATTCGGGACTTCTCGAAGATAGCCAGGTCGTTGTCACAGTTGACACGTGAGGATCTGAAGTTCGCTTGGAATGAGAAGGCGGAAGTAGCTTTTCAGGAGCTGAAGGACAGGCTGACGTCCGCCCCTATGCTAGTATTGCCAGAGCAAGGGGTTAAGTACACGATATACACTGACGCGTCTCGCGTTGGCTTGGGTTGTGTCCTTATGCAGAAGGACAAGGTGATTGCATATGCCTCGAGATAATTAAGGAAGCACGAGGAGAATTACCCTACACACGACCTTGAGTTAGCAGTTGTCATCTTTGCATTGAAGCTCTGGAGACATTACCTCTACGGAGAGGAGTTTGAGCTTTTCTGCGACCACAAGAGCCTTAAGTATATATTCACTCAGCGGGACTTGAATATGAGGCAGCGCCGATGGATGGAGACCTTGAAAGACTTCAAGTTCGAGGTTTCCTACCATCCTGGCAAGGCCAACCTTGTGGCAGATGCGCTGAGCCGCAAGAAGGCTAAAGCATTTGCTGCTCCGTTGATGATAGCAGAGTGGAATATGTTGGAGTTCGTGCGGGACTTTTAGCAGAAACTCACAGTGGAGGAGCCATTTGAGAGTGTCGAGCATGTTTGGGTGTGGCCACTTATTGATGATAGGATTATCGAGGCCCAGAAGGGCGATGAGCGGTTGTCTGAGCTTTGAGAGCAAGCTAGCGACGCCGAGGACTCCGAGTGGAGAGTTGGCACTGATGGGGGCCTACGTTACCGTGGCCGCCTATGCGTCCCTGACATTCCTGACTTGAGACAGGAGCTTCTCGAGACTGCCCACAGATCGAAGCTTGCGATGCATCCTAGTAGCACGAAGATGTACTAGGATATGAGGCGATCGTATTGGTGGGACAACATGATGGCACATATAGCAAAGTATGTTTCCCGCTGTCTCACGTGCTAGTAGGTCAAGGCAGAACATCGCCGACCTTCTGGACTACTTCAACCCATTCCCATAGTTGAATGGAAGTGGGACTTCATCTCTATGGATTTCATATCGGGGCTGTCAAAGTCGAGGAAGGGACATGATTCCATCTAGGTGATTGTGGACCGGTTGACCAAATCGGCTTATTTTCTCCCTATCAGAATCACGAACTCTGCAGACGACTTAGCCAGGTTGTACATCAGAGAGATAGTCCGTCTGCATGGAGTTCCCTTAGAGATCGTGTCGGACCGAGACACGAGATTCACATCTATCTTATGGACTCGTATCCAGGAAGCGATGGGTGTGAAGCTGAAGTTCAATACTGTATTTCACCCTCAGACCGGCGGGCAAACGGAGCGGGTGAATCAGATTTTGGAGGACATGTTACGGGCCTATATTTTGGACTTCAAGGACAGTTGGGATGACTGTCTCCTGTATGCAGAGTTCGCCTACAACAACAACTTTCAGGCGAGTATTGGCATGGCTCCTTACGAGGCCTTATATGGGCGCCCTTGCAGAGCACCGCATTGCTGGGCAGAGATTGGCGAGCGCAGTTTGATTAGCCCAGAGTTAGTATAGGCGACCTCAGAGAAGATCGATATTATCAGGCATCGACTTCTTACGGCCCAGAGCAGACAGAAGAGTTATACCGATATGAGGCAGCGACCACTTGAGTTTGAGGTTGGAGATCACGTATTCCTCAGAGTTTTTCCTATGAAGGGAGTCCTTCGGTTTGGGAAGAAGGGGAAGCTTACGCCGCGATTCATTGGCCCATTTTAGATACTTGATCGAGTGGGAATGGTGGCATACCGTCTCACTTTGCCCACACCACTCGAGGGCGTGCACAACGTATTTCATGTATCTATGCTGAAGAAATACGTCCCTGATCCTTCACACATCATCCATTGGGAGCAAGTGCAGTTGAGCGAAGATGCTACATATGTGTTGCACCCGACACGTAACCTCGACAGGAAGGAGCAGGTGTTGCATAGCAAGGTCATCCCACTTGTGAAGGTATTGTGGACGCATCATATAGAGGAGGAAGCTTGTCACGCCCCAAACTCAGAAATTGGGCTCACAAAATTCCCGATCACCGAATCCGGCGCCGACAGCCTCCGTAGAACCCCATTCTCGACTCCCAGTGCCCATACGACAGGTTCCGATCCTGGGATGCTACAAGGAGGATTTTCAACATCAGTTTAATTTATAATAAGCATAACCAATGGCATAACCCACAAACAACAACCAAAAACTCCATCACATTTCCACTATGATCAAAAACTTTACAAGTACAATGAGCATAAAGGGGAATATAATGAGAATGGACAAAAAGCTCCAAAAGATCTGCTCTGCGCTCCTGCCTCAGCGCCGCTGCGTCCTCGCGTCACCTACACGCAACGGTCGTGCATAAGCTTATAGAAAGCTTAGAGGGTGGTGAAAGTGTGTGGGCAAGGTAGTAATGCAGTATGCAGCATCAGAGTAATGCGAAACATGTTGATGAATCCATGAATACCACTAGCCATACCAAGGCTATGCAATGCAAGGCATGAATGATGTCGGCCATACTAAGGCCATGCGATGCGAAATACAACTCAAGCATACAAATCCTTATCTAAGTCCACATGTCAATACAGCTCAATTCTAGGATATCACCGGGGTCTAGTACACTCTAAACCAGATTGTCGCCCCATCGCGTGCAATAAGGTAAGTGGAAGAGACCTCACTACCCGCCTGCCAATATCAGGCGCGGCTCATCGATAGCAGACCCATTCCTCGAGCTGGTCAAACTCAGCCTAGCATTGCCCCCTCCTCTAGTGCGGGTAAGGCCGCACCCCATTCCAACCGACCACGACACAGTGGAAAGTGCGGCCTTCTGGTAATCGGCCCTCGGCGCTCATGCACCCACTCGGTCTAGACGTTGGAGCAACCTCTTAGTACCATAAAGGTTTAGAGACTTTCACCCAGGGATATCTATAGCACCCCATGTAGAACAAGATTTTCAGTATCCAATCCTGCCAACCACATTATGACTGTGGTGGCTATGGCCCTGATGTCGCTAGGGCGTATGGTAACCATGTCACACAATTCGAAATGCATGAATCACACTATCAAGTCATGTAGCAATCCTGCGCCAATCCTGCGCTCATGTAGGGCAACACCGCCTAACCGGGAGCCCAAAAACAACCTGCCCTAAGGCATATGCTATGATCAGTCACCTCTCATATCAAGCATACATATGATGCGTATGATCATGAGTCATGGAACTATATAAAACATGTAATAAAGTAATGAACTATTCTCACAACGCAGATGGGTCTAGACGGCCTACACGCAACGAGTACGGGCCTATTAATGGGCCCTAGGGAGAGTCGTAATGCGGACATTTAACCAACATTAACCTTGCAATGTGGATGTCAAACCAACATTGCTCCCAAGGCGTAGCCCGTAGTGAATATCATTACATGAACCAGGTTGGGGTTACTGTAACATCCCAGATTTTTTGCTAACTTGGGATTAGACGTCCTTAGGCAATGGGTTGCTCCTAACACCTTATTAATTCGTCAGAACTGAACCCCACAGTCTAAAATCGCTTCTGAACCCATTTCCTTCACAAATCTCACCCTTCACTACCTTGTTCTTTCAATTTTTCTAAGCACTTTCATCCTAGATACTATCCTAAACTAGCTAAGTAGTATAACTTGGATCACTTTATATACAAACTACAAAGGCCCAGATACCACCTCAGACAGAAATCATACCGGACTAAATCCTTTGGAAATTAGGCGAGAATTAGCTAGTGCTAAACTAGAGTACCTGTGAAATTAGCACCAATCGCTTTAAATACGATCTGCAAGACCCAAAACTTACAGAATCATTGACGCTAGGTTACCCTAAAATCTAGGATCAATCTCATTACCCGGTTGCTCTCGGGAGCATCTTGAAACTCCGTATCGGATCTGGACCGCACGTCGGAAGTCCGATTAACACGAAGTTAAGGAACTAGGACCGCCTCGCTGGGCTTGACAACCATCTCGGAAATCAAATCCAGATAGTGTCCCGGCGCTATTCGCTTGAGCTCGGAGCGAAGAGTGTGAGAAATGTGAAATTAATTCAAAATAAAATATCTTGAATAGTAATCTGGCACGTGTTGCTTGCGGATCAGTTTTAAGCAACCAGACCGTCAGAATCAGACCAAATTACACCCTCGAATCAGGAGAAATTTCATAAACATTTACATGTACTCGGAATCTCCGATCGAGATCCGCTGACCATTGAACTGAAACTGGTCCGCCACGCGTGATCTGGAAATTCCACTGAAATGAAAACTTAATAGAACGTAGATCCAGCATTAGTGAGCTTAAGTCCGACCTTTGTCTCAAGGAGGCCCGCCAGAAACCCTCTTTTGAGCTGAAACAATGCCGATTTGATTATAATGTAAGTATACCTTGAACATAAGTCTATTTCGGTGAATTTTTAGGCTATATAAGGACCTTAAACCCTCTCTCATGGCAGCTATACGAATTTGAGATTGAGAGAGAGAAAAGAGAGAGAAAGTGTGGGAGCAGTGGGAGAATCTCCCTGCCACTCTTCCCAGCCGCTATTCGGGCTCCACCGCCTGATTCTTATCGCTTTCTCGGCGTTTCCGGTATCATTTATAGGTAAGAAACCCTAACCCTAATCTGTTTTGGGGTTTAGACAGTTGTAGGTTGTGAAATAGCTAACCTATTTCGTTCTATAGGTTGCCAAACTGCCGAATATGGAAGCTTAGCAAACCTATCGACTTCGTTACGATTCTACGATAAAAGATGAGGACTTTAGGTGTATAGGTTATGCTTTTCAACGCTTTCAATGTCAGATAATGATAGATTCATGATCTGCATGCAATTGCACATGTACAAAGTGCTGTCTGTTTTCCGTTTCGATTAAAGATGAAAAATATGGAATTCTACATACTCTAGGTATTTGTAGAAAGTACGGTATATGTATATTTTTTAGAAATGTGTTTGACATGCTTATTTGTTGTATGGATATACGATATATGGATAAAATACTTATTTGGCGAAAGGATTCGCCTAAATACATGTTTTACTTATATATACTATATATGTTGAAATTGCGTATTCTAGAAAATACTGTATACGTATAAATTTTGGAGATGTATCTATCATGATTATTTGCTGTAGTAATATATTATACATGGATAAAATACTCGCTTAGCTAAAGGATAGCCCTAATACATGTTTTGCTAACATGCACCATGTATGTTGTAATAGTGTATTCTAAGTGTTTGTGAAAATGACTGAATGAGTATAGAATTCTCATTCGTGCTCGCCATGACTAATTGTCATGGATTCATGATTGTTGTATTGGCGATACCCCTTTGACGAAAGGATTTACCCTAAATCACACCACGGCCAATATACACTATATATGCTAAAATGTGTGGCCCAATTGTTTGTGGAAATGACTAAATGAATATGGAACTTGGATTCCTGCTTGCCATGACTATCCGTCGTGGGTGTACGCGTGTTATGATTGGGGCAACTCCCTAGTGAAAGGATTTGGCCTAATGCCTATGTGATCGACATATGTCATGTATGTTAATGTATGTTTTTTTAAAGTGTTTCTTGAAATGTTTGAATGAGTAGTAGTTAGCGAATTGTAATGTATAAGGGTGTTGAGATATGATTCTCAACTTCTTTTAACTAAGTGTATGTTTTCCTTGGATAGTTGTGTGATTAGGAATTGAATATGTACAAACTCATGCTTGTGTTGTGCTTCATAACATGCTCAACTGCTTTTCTGATTTTATCTATGTAATGCACATGTTTAAATTCATATTTACGTTGTATGATCCGTCATGGGTGATGGGGGAGTGGAGCAATGAGTGCGTGCAACAGCCCTGGCAGCCTTAAACGGATAATACCAGACCTTGATTGTATGAGTTGAATCTTGATCCACTACTGCTTTATCTATCTGCAATTGATTGTGTTTAGGGCTATGATTATAGTCTAGACAATCGGTACCAGAATTGGATGCATGGCTGAGTTTCATTTGCCACGTGAGATGTGTTCGACGAACCCGAGTCGTACTTCGGTTGGCGATAGTGGTTGGCCACATGAAGTGCTTATGCACTTCATATCGTTCAACTTGTTGTGTGCTCAAGCTAGCCGAGCTCGTCAAGTAACCCGATCTGTCTAATGTATGTTCACCATGTTTGGACGCTACTGCTTGAACCTAGGGTACCAAACTTACCAGTGAAATCCCGTTAACCATAGTACCTCGATCCGGTAAGACTCATGAGCTGGACATGGTGGTATGGGACACCGTGGTCGAGCTATCGGCCTATGCTGGGGACACGTGCCTCCCCATAGTGACCATTGAGCAACCAAACTCGTGAGCCGAATACAGTGGTATGGGACACTGTATTCGAGTTGTCGACACTTACGGCGAGAGCCGAGTACGGTGAGACCTGTACTCGTGCTGACGGGCGACGAGTCCTCTGTAGTATCTTCGAGTATACTCCAAGGTCTGTGATTGGCGACGAGCCCTTCACAGCAACTAGAGTATGAGTTGAGCCGAGTACGGTGAGACCTGTATTCGAGCTGACGGCCAGCGATTGAGCCGAGTACGGTGAGACCTGTACTCGAGATGACGGCCAGCAATTGAACCGCATACGGTGAGATCTGTATCCGTGCTGACGGGTGATGAGCCCTTTGCGATGCCTTCGCGATGCCTCTCGAACCATAATACCGTATGAGATTAACTAGGATTGACAACCCTAGAATGGATCATGTTTGGGAATGATACAAGGGAGGTACCTTCGTTTCCTAATACTACTATTTGAAATGGACTAATAATAACTTGGTAATCATGCTCATCATCGCACCGCATGTGCCTAGTAGATGTGGAGCACTGAGGGAGGTATGCATTCGCGAACGTAAGATGATGTCGCATGAGGGTGGTTTGGCAAGGGCATACTTCATCATGTCATTTCATACTTGCATTTAATAAGAGTAGTTAAACTTGTTTAATTGTACTGCTTTATCATTACTGCTTGATTGAATTGATAACATGTTAACCTATGCTTTACTATTCCACTGAGTTGATCACTCACTCCCACGTTACGAGACGGTGTTGTACACACCAACCAGATTTGTTCAGTTTCAGGTGATGGCGATGCTCGTGAAGCAGAGCCGGACTACTTCTATGATGATAGGAGGAGTTCTCCTATCTGTATCCCTCTGGCAGGTCAATGAAGACCTGATATTGTATTGACGGGGCTATGGTACTTGGGATAGGAGACATTACACTTCCTCACATTTGGTATATTTTAGAACTGTACTTGTAATTATTTAACCTGGTAATGTTATCACACTCTGGAGACTCATCATAGTTTATATATTTTATCTATCTATCATAGTCTTTCGCTTACAAATTTAACTGTCTCTGGAGTATGATATGCTGTTTTGGCTTAATCTAACTCATGTTCAATGCACGAATACAGTCAACATTCAATCATCATTTATTTTGTTGCATAAGTGATGTTCTGAAACTCGGGAGTTGAGTTTATGCTCGACCCCCAATTTTCAGGGCCTTACAATTACACATTGCAATGGGCCTTAGGTTCATCCCATTGGGCCTTAAATGCATCAAATGGGCCATATCACATGGGCCTTATATTCATCAAATGGGCCGCATTAATGGGCCTCACCAATGGGCCTTATGTACATTGCAAGGGGCCATAACCCATGAGCCTTACATTCATCAAATGGGTCGCATTAATGGGCCTTATATATATATATATATCAAAATGGGCCCCAATGGACTACCACAGATAAATCAAGATGGGCCTCATAACATACCAAGGTGGGGTCCACTTGAACTATGGATCTGGCTCATCTTTAGCTCATGCCATAAAATGATCTTTCAAAATGGATAGACGGATTGGATGCAACACATGTATCATGGTGGGGCCCATGAAATCCCACCATCCGGTATTACCTAATATAATATAATATTTGTATATATATACAATAATATATACATATATACAGTAATATATATATATATATATATATATATATATATATATATATGTATGTATATATATACACAATAATATATATATATATATATGTATATATATACACACACACGCACCCATGTACACACCCACGCACGCACACGCATGCACCCACGCACACACCCACCAGCACACACGGACGCAACCACGCACACAGTGTGGGCCCCACTGTCCAGCGGACGGTGGGATAAAACACGTAAATCATGTGGGCTCCACGTGGGGCCCACCGTAATGTTTACATGCCATCCAACCCATTGACAAGGTCACACGGACCTGAGTGAAAGGAAAACACAAATTTCATCTTGATCCAAAACTTCTGTGGCCCATAGAAGGGTTTTAATGGCAGAGGTTCAATCCAATTATTTTCTGCAGTGTGGGCCACCTGAGCGTTGGATGCGGCTCATATTTGGAGGGGACCCACCTGAGGAGGGGGTCCACCGTATGAACGGATTAGATGGCAAATACGCATCAAGGTGGGGCCCACGGCAGGGGCCGTGGTGGCTGTCAGGCCGTCCATCTTTCGCATGCAGCAGGCGCAGGCAGCGCCTGCCCTCTCTGACAGCGGCAGCGCTGCAGCAGCAGCGGCTGCTTCCTTTCTTTTTTTTATTTTCTTGCGAAAAATCGCATGTGGGGCCCGCTACTGAAGAATCCATTCCGTCCAATGTGTTTTAGGTCTCGAAATACACAAAACGAGTCCAATATACAGCGTATTTGGGGTGCAGATACAGCAAGGTGGGTCCTAAAAACTTTGTACAGTAAGAAACAGGGTTTTTCATGGTATGGCCCGCCTGATTATCTGATTCACCTCATTTTTCGGCTCAACGCCTAAAATGAGGTAAGGAATGGGATGGACGGCGTGGATTGAATACATGTATCAAGGTGGGGCCTACATAGGCAGCCCTTCCTAAAGCCAAATTTATTTATTTATTTATTTTTTTTCTCTGATACCGTTAGCACACCCACTATCGGTTCGCATTTCAGTGTTCGGTAACATCCAGCGTCCCTGGACGTTGGACGGTTGATCACACATGTATTTAAGGTGGGCCCCACCCACAGACATGCAATCAGGGTGGGCCACCAAATGGTTGGATGGCGTGGGTAATTCATATATTAAGATGGGGTTCACCCGGGTGGGCCACATGGCCACTTCATCACACCACAAAATGTGAAAGAGAGAGAGGGAGAGAGAGAGGCACTGGCAATATCGGAGGGGCCCCGCCACTATGGGCCCCTCTTGATCATAAGCATACATCAAGGTGGTCTCACTACAAGTGGGCCCTTATATCAACAAATGATAAAATAAGTGGAGATCCAAGATCACCCACCAATATGGACTGTCACGCCCCAAACTCAGAAACCAGGCTCACAAAATTCTCGATTGCCGAATCTGGCGCCGACAGCCTCCGTAGAACCCCATTTTCGGCTCCCAGCGCCCATGCGTCAGGTTCCGATCCTGGGATGCTACAAGGAGGATTTTTCAACATCTGTTTAATTTGTAATAAGCATAACCAAATGCATAACCCACAAACAACAACCAAAAACTCCATCACATTTCCACTATGATAAAAAACTTTACAAGTACAATGAGCATAAAGGGAAATACAATGAGAATGAACAAAAAGTTCCAAAAGATCTGCTCTGCGCTCCTGCCTCAGCGCTACTGCTTCCTCGCGTCACCTGCACGCAACGGTCGTGCATAAGCTTATAGAAAGCTTAGAGGGTGGTGAAAGTGTGTGCGCAAGGTAGTAATGTAGTATGCAGTATCAGAGTAATGCGGAACATGGTGGTGAATCCATGAATACTACTAGCCGTACCAAGGCTATGTAATGCAAGGCATGAAAGATGTCGGTCATACCAAGGCCATGCGATGCGAAATGCAACTTAAGCATATAAATCCTCATCTAAGTCCACATATCAGTACAGTTCAAAAATTTGGGATATCACCAGGGTCTAGTACACTCTAAACCAAATTGCCGCCCCATCGCGCGCAATAAGGTAAGTGGACTAGACCTCACTACCCGCCTGCCAATATCGGGCACGCTCGTCAATAGCGGACCCATTCCTCGAGCTGGTCAAACTCAGCCTAGCATTGCACCCTCCTCTCGAGCGGGTAAGGCCGTACCCCCTTCCAACCGACCACGACATAGTGGAAAGCGCAGCCATCTGGTAATCGGCACTCAGCGCTCCTGCACCCACTCGGTCTAGACGTTGGAGCAACCTCTTGGTACCATAAGGGTTTAGGGACTTTCACCCAGGGATATCTATAGCACCCCATGTAGAACCAAATTTTCGGTATCCAATCCTGCCAACCACGATATGCCTGTGGAGGCTACGGCCCTGATGTCGCTAGGGCGCACAGTAACCATGTCACACAATGCGAATGCATGAATCACACTCTCCAGTCATGCAGCAATCCTGCGTACCTCGTACGCTCATGTGGGGCAACACCGCCTAACCGGGAGCCCCTAAACAATCTGCCCGAAGGCATATACTATGATCAATCACTTCTCATACCAAGCATACATATGATGCGTATGATCATGAATCATGAGACTATACTAAACATGTTATATGGGATAGATGTTGTTCATAAGGAGATGGGCCTAGATGGCCTACAAGTATGGGCCTAACAATGGGCCCTAGGGAGAATCAGAATGAGGACATTTAACCAACATTATTCTACAATGTGGACGTCAAACCAACATTGCTCCCAAGGCATTGCCCGTCGTAAAACATCATTACATAAATCATGTTGGGATCACACATTGCAATGGACTTTCGGTACATCCCATTGGGCCTTAAATACATCAAATGAGCCGTATCACATGGGCCTTACATTCATCAAATGGGCCACAATAATGGGCCTCACCAATGGGCCTTATGTTCATTGCAATGGGTCATAACCCATGGGCCGTAGATACATTAAATGGCCTAAGGACATGGGCCTTACCTCCACATCAAAGTGGGCCCCAATGATCTACCACAAATACATTAAGATGGACTTCAAAACATGCCAAGGTGGGGTCCACTTGGACTATGGATCTGGCTCATCTTTAACTCATGCCATAAAATGATCCTTCAAAACGGATAGATGGATTGGATGCAACATAAGCATCACGGTGGGGGTCCAATTGAGGGCCCACCATAATGTGTATTATATTACATAATATAATAAATATATATATACAACATATAATATATATATATATATATATATATATATATATATATATCACACTCACACACACACACGCACACACACATGCACACGCATGCACCCACACATGCACACACACGTGCACATACACCACACGCACACCCATCATGCACACGTACCCACCCACGCATGCACGCACACACACGTGCACATACACCACACGCACACTGTCCAGCGGGCTCCACCGTCCAGCGGACGGTGGGGTAAAACCCACGGTTCAAGTGGGCTCCACGTGGGGCCCACTGTAATGTTTACATGCCATCCAACCCATTCATAAGGTCACGCAGACCTAGGAGAAGGGAAAACACAAATTTCATCTTGATCCAAAACTTCTGTGGGCCCCAAAAAGGTTTCAATGGTAGACCCTCAATTCTCACTGTTTCCTTTGGTGTGGGCCGCCAAAACAGTGGATGGGCATGATCTTTGGAGGGGGCCCACTCCATGGAGGGGCCCACCTAATGGACGGGAAGGATGAAACATATGCATCATGGTGGGGCCCACGGCAGGAGCCGTGGGTGTTGCTACCGCCCGCCGTCCGCCTAGCGCAGGCAGCGCCTGCCCTCTCTGACAGCGGCAGCGCTCAGCCGCTGCTGCTGCTTTTCTTTTTTCTTTTTTTTTTTGTTTTTCCTGCGAAAAATGATATGTGGGGCCCTCTACCGGAGAATCCACTCCGTCCAATGTGTTCAGGAGCTCGAAATACACCAAATGAGTCCAATTACCGGTATTTTTGGCATGTAGAAACAGACAGAAAAGCTTGAATAGCTTGGAACAGTAGGAAATACAGTTTCCTAGAGTATGGTCCGCCTGATCATCAGATTGACTTCATTTTTCGGCTCAACGCCTAAAATGAGGCAAGGATTGGGGTGGATGGCATGGATCTCACCCTTACATCAGGGTGGGGCCTACATAGGCAGCCCTTCCTAAAACCAAAAAAAAAAATTTATTTATTTTATTTTTTTTCTCTGATGGCGTAACACACCCACTGTCAGTTCGCACTTCAGTATTGGTGACGTCCAACGTCCCTGGACGCTGGACGGTCGATCACACCCATGTATTTAAGGTGGGCCCCACCCTCAGACATGCAATCAGGGTGGGCCACCAAATGGTTGGATGGCATGGGTAATTCATACATTAAGATGGGTTCACCCGAGTAGGCCACATGGCCACTTCATCATACCACAAATGTGAAAGAGAGAGAGAGGGAGAAAGAGAGAGACACCGGCAATATCGGAGGGGCCCCGCCACTATGGGCCCCTCTTGATCATAAGCATACATCATGGTGGGTCTCACTACAAGTGGACCCTTAAATCAACAAATGATAAAATAAGTGGAGATCCGAGATCACCCACCAATATGGACGGTCTAGATGACCTATCTAAAGCAAGGAAAATCAACATCATGATGGGGGCCATGGAGAATGGCCCCATCATGGAATGATCATGGTGATCAAAGCGGGCCATCGGCCACATCTTAGGGTCCCAAGTGAGATCCAAAACATTGATCGGTTGGCCTCACTTGGCCCATCTTTAAAATATGAAAAACTACTATTATCAAACACCCACCGTCCGATCTTCTTGCTCCTATGGGTTCCTTAGTTCCTTAGCTTCAATTTCAAAGGAGGAGATGAGGAATGGATGGCTAGGATGGGAGATCTTGGGATAGAAAGGTGGGCCACACTTGGAGTTTGAAAGAGAGGGAGAAGCTCATACGTATGGGGGTTTGCTTGGAATGAGATTTGGAAAAGAGAGAGAGATTTGTAAAGGGAGAGAGAGATGGGTGATGTTTGATGGAGTGATGGATGTGGTGGTGATGGGTGTGTAAGAGACTTTTTGACTTTGGAGGCATTTTGTGTAAGAAAGGTATGGGCTTGTAAGAACTTTTTGACTACTTTTGTGGTTGCTTGGAAATGGGTGAAAAGTGATGTGTACTTGACATGATGAGATTGATTGATGGGACATCTTGTAGAGATTCTCTTGGGTTTCGCAACGCGCGGCGTTTTCCTATCACCGAACGCTAGCCCACATCTCCTAGCCAGGCTATCACCTCGGTGCGCGAGTCGCGGCATCGGAACCGCGGCGACGGTGCAGTCGCATTGGTACAAGTCTCGGTTTGAGTCGACATGGGTTGACAGCGTGTGAATCAGGGTCGCGTGCAACGCCGGTTAAGGGTCGAAGGTTGCCGAAATTCGACCGGAAAGACCGCGGGAACTTACGGAACGGTATGGTCTAAGATGCGGGTTTTACATGGACGGTCTAGATGACCTATCTAAAGCAAGGAAAATAAACATCATGATGGGGGCCATGGAGAATGGCCCCATCATGGAACGATCATGGTGATCAAAGCGAGCCATCGGCCACATCTTAGGGTCCCAGGTGAGATCCAAACCATTGATTGGTTGGCCTCACTTGGCCCATCTTAAAAACATGAAAAAGTACTCTTATCAAGCACCCACCGTTTGATCTTCTTACTCTTATGAGTTCCTTAGCTCCTTAACTTCAATTCCAAAGGAGGAGATGAGGAATGGATGGCTAGGATGGGAGATCTTGGGATGGAAAGGTGGGCCACACTTGGAGCTTTGAAAGAGAGGGAGAGGCTCATACGTATGGGGATTTCTCTTGCTTGGAATGAGGTTTGAAAATGAGAGAGAGAGGTTTGTAAAAGGGAGAGAGAGATGGGTGATGTTTGATGGAGTGATGGATTAGTGAGTGATGGGTGTAAGAGACTTTTTTACTTTTGTAGCCATTGGTGTAAGAAAAGTATGGGCTTATAAGAGACTTTTTGACTTTGGGGTTGCTTGGAAATGGGTGAAAAGTGATGTCTACTTGACCCTTGATGATATTGATTGATGGATGATTGATGTGACATCTCGTAGAGATTCTCTTGAGTTTCGTACGTGCAGCGTTTTTCTCGCACCGAACGCTGGCCCACATCTCCTGTCCAGAGTATCACCTCGGCGTGCGAGTCGCGGCATTGGAACCGCGGCGACGGTGCGGTCGCATTGGTACAAGTCTCGGTTTGAGTCTACTCGGGTTGACGGCGTGTGAATCAGGGTCTCGCGCAAGGGGGGTTAAGGGTCGAAGGTTGCCGGAATTCGACCGGGAAGACCGCGAAAGCCTATGGAACGATACGGTCTAGGATACGGGTCTTACAAAGCTACCTGGGAGACTGAAGCCGAGATCCGAAAGAACTACCCTCAGCTTCTCGAGGAGTACGAAAAGGTACTAATTTCGAGGATGAAATTTTTCATTAAGGGGGGTAGATTGTAACGACTCGAAAATTTTTGTACAATTCCCCGAGTACCACCTCAGGCAGAAATCACTTAGGATCAAATCCTTCAGAAATTAGACAAAGTTAACTAAATGCTAAACTAGATTAAACATGAAATCTGCACTAATCACTTTAAATACGATCTGCAAGATCCAAAACTTGTGGAATCGTTGACGCTACATTACGCTAAAATCTAGGATCAATCTCATTACCCGTCTGTTCTCGGGAGAATATGGAAACTCCGTATTAGATCTGGACCGCACATCAAAAATCTGAATAATACGAGGTTATAGAGTTAGGATCACTTTGCTAGACTTGATAACCATCCTAGGAGATCAAACCCAGATAGTGTTTCATGGCTATTCGCTTGAGCCCGTAGCGAGGAGTGTGAGAACACTTGGTTTTCTTTATAAATAAAAATCTCAAATAGTAATCTGAGACTTGTTACTTGCGGGCCTGATATAAGTAATTAAACTGTCAGAATCTGACCCAAATATACCCTCGGATCAGGAGAAATTTTATATACATGGCAGTGTACTTGAAATCCCCGATCGAGTTTCAGTGACCGTTGAACTGAAACTGGTCCGCCGCGTGTGATCTGAGAATCCGCCTGGAACAAAAACTTAACTTCACTTAGATCCAAAGTTGGTGAGCTTAAGTCCGACCGCATGCAGAAAAGGGGCAGCCAAAAGCGCTCCATTGAGACGGAACAGACCCACTTTGGTTATAACCTAAGTATACCTTGACCTTAGGTCGATTTTGGTGATGTTTTAGGCTATATAAGGACCTTAAACCCTCTCTCATTCAGCCCATACGAATTTGAGAAAAACCCTAGGAGAGAGAGAGAGAGAAAAGAGAGAGAGAGAGAGAGAGAGAGAGAGAGAGAGAGAGAATGTGTGTGAGCCGTGGGAGAAACTTCCTGCCACTCTATCCTCTTGCTATACAAGCATAACCACACCTTTCTAATCGCTTTCACGGCGATTCCGACTTCATTCTAGATAAGAAAACCCTAACCCTAATCTGATTTAGGGTTTTAACTGATTCAATTAGCGAAATAGCTAACACTACTTGTGCTTTAGGTTGTTATACCGTGTGGAAGAAAGCTTAGCATTCCTACCAAGTTCATTACACTTTTACGGCGTAAGGTGTGGACTTTAGGTGTATAGGTTATGGTTTTCAACGCTTTCAATGTCAAATAATGATAGATTCATGATCTGTATGTTATTGCACATGTACAAAGTGTTGTCCGTTTCGTTCTTCGGTTATACGTTAACTATGTTGAATATATTGTATTCCTCGTATTTGTAGAAAATACCGTATACGTATAAATTTTGAAAGTGTGTTTGCCATGATAAATGACTATATGTATATGTTATATAAGTGTATGATACTTACTTGGCGAAAGGATTCGCCCCAATACATGTTCTTGCTAATGTATGCTATGGATGTTGAAAGAGTGTATCCTAAGTGTTTGTGAAAATGCTTGTAAGAGTAAGTACTTAGGGGATTGTGCTTTAGGTAGGTGTTGAGATAGGATTCTCAGCTACCTTAGAGATGTATGTGATTTCCTTCATGATGGTTGTTTAATTTAATCGCTTATTTAAGAAATATGTGTTTGTATTTCCTGTTTATATTGTTCTTTATAACATGCTTTATGACATGCTTATTAACATACTTGAATTACTATGTTTATCATGCTTTACTTCACATGCTTCTGGTTAAGGATTGATTGTGATTGGGGCTATGATTATAGTCCAGACAATCGGTAACAGACTTGAGTACGTGGTTGAGATTTATTCGTCACGTAAGATGTGTTTTGACGAACTCGAGTCGTACTTCAGTTGGCGACAGTGGTTCGGCCACGCGAAGTGCTTATGCACTTCATGTCGTTCAGTTGGTTGTGCGCTCGTGTTAATCAGGCTCGTCAAGTAACCCGATCTGTCTAATGTATGTTCACCATGTTTGGACGCCACTGTTTGAACCTAAGGTACCAAGCTTACCAGTGGAATCCCGTTAACCGTGGTACCTCGATCCGCTAAGACTTATGAGTCGGGCATGGTGGTATGAAACACCGTGGTTGAGCTGTCGGCCTACGCTGGGGCCACGAGCCTCCCCGTAGTGACCATTGAGCAACTAGACTTGTGAGCCGATTATGGTGGTATGGGACACTATATTCGAGCTGTCGGCCTACACTGATAAGGTGATGGGGGAATAGTGCAACGATTCTGTGTAACAGCCCTGACAGCCCTTTGTAGTGACCTCGAGAGTACTCTGAGTCTACGTGGAGGCGGCGACCCTTCCGTAGCAACAAGAGTACAAAACTAGGCCTGTAATGATAAGGTGATGGGGGAGTGGTGTAATGATTCTGTGTAACAGCCCTAGCAGCCCTTGCAACGACCTAGAAACAAACCATCGTATGAGATTATCTAGGATTGACGACCCTAGAAGGGATCATGTTTGGGAATGATATAAGGGAGGTACCTTAGTTTCCCAATCTGCTGTTTGAAATAGACTAATAATAACTTGGTAATCATGCTCATCATCGCACTGCATGTGCCTGGAAGATGTGGAGCACTGAGGGATGAACGCATGCCGCAGACGTAAGATGGTGTCGCATGAGAGAGTATGTCGGTGAGGGCATGCATCACAACTGCATTTCATACTTGCATTAACAAGAGTACTTAGGATTGTTGATTGTACTGCTTGACTGTTTTGATAACATGTTAACCTATGCTTTATGATTCCACTAAGTTAGCTACTCACTCCCACATGACGGGACAATGTTCTGGACACCCACCAGACTCTGTCTTAGATGCAGGTACCGATGATACACAGGAGGCTGAGCTTGATTATTATGATGATCAGGATGAGTTTTCTTTCATGCAGTTCTCGGCGACTTTGCTTAGGCTATCCGAATTTACGGGGCTACTGGGCTATCACGACAGTTGGACTATTTTTTGACATTTTGTTTTTTATTCAGTACATGTATATGATGACTCGGTGAAGTAATCATACTTTGAAGACAGATTGAAATCGTTTTGTTTTTATATACATTTATATACATCTTTCAATCTTCCGCTTGCGTTTTGTACAATGAGCTGGAGTATGGATTATTGTTTTGGTATAATCTCACTCATGTTTATTGCACTAACACAGACAACATTCAATCATCATTCTCTATGTTGCATAAGTGATGTTTTGGAACTTGAGAGTTGAGTTGCTACTCGACCCACGAATTTCAGGGCGTTACACACAAAGATCTGAATCCTCCATATATCTGAACCATCCAATCCTCTCCCTAGGTAATTCTGACGCCCTTGACGGAAGGAGTCGTGAGGAATGAAGAAACACAGCTTTACTTCACCTCTTTTAGGAAGCAATCACACCATGTGGAAGCTTTTCTGCTGCGAACCATTGATCGAAGGACCCCCAACCTTTGATTTCTCACATCCATAAGTTTCCTACATCAGATCTAAACCCTCCACTAGAAGTGGAGTGAAGAAAGAAACCTTGGGTTAATTTCTGCCATTAAAGGGTTGCCTCTTCATCAAAGAAAGCCTAAGGTTGTTGATATCCGACTAGCTACATTTTGATGATCTGAATCGTTTATTGGATGGATGTAACACCCCAAACTTTCCAATATCCGAGTATTGAAAGTTCTCGATTGTCACCATGAATTTCAACTTAGTATGTATATATGTATAATACCAATTTAGCTTCTTAACCTTATGTCACGCCCCAAATCCGGAGATCGGATTCACTGGAATCCCGATTGCCGAATCCGGTGCCGACAGCCCTTGTAGTACCCCATTCTCGGCTCCTAGCGTCCATACGCCAGATTCCGATCCTAAGAACATACAGGGAGGATTTTTCAATGTACATTTAACTCATAATAAGCATAAACACAAGATTACCCAATTCACAAAGGCAACATCATCATCACATATCCACTAATACAATCATTTGAGTACAATGCTGAAAGGGAAATACATAAATCGAAAATCAAGCTCCAGAAGACAACTGCATGCTCCAAGCGCAACACCGCTGCAACCTAACATCACCTGCAAGCATCTATCGTGCATAAGCTTATAGAAAGCTTAGTGGGTGGTGCAAGTGTGTGCATAAGGTAAGTGTCAAGTATTCAACGCAATGTCATAATTGTACAATGTCGAAATAGGCGCAAGGTCATGAATCATATGTTTTCAAAGTAAGCGAAAATACTGGCAAGTCCATGAGTCAAGCAATATCAGAATACGCGATACAGATCAACTACACAAATGAGGAGTCATAAAGAGTCAAATATCAGATGCTGTATCTAAACCATATAAATGCATAAACACAAGTAACCCAAAATGTCATATGCCGTGAATGTAATGCAATATGCGGTGCAAATGGAATGACCATGCTGGAGTGTGAAGTCGGGATGATAGTACGTAGTATCGGAGGCTATGGGGTCCATCACAAGGGACTTCTATCCAAACCAGTCCCATACCTAAATTTGGATAGTTAGACTCAATGTGTTAAACTCCTGATCTCAGGTTAGTCGCGCGCCTCAACCGAAATCCTGGCCATTACGAAAGTTCACATAACAAATAGTGTGCACCACCAGTCCGAGTGGATAGTGAATGAATGAATGAATGAATGAATGAGTATGCAAATCCTGCTCAATAAGTCCACATATCAGTACGATTCATCTCTAGGATCACCGAGGTCTATTACACTCCAAACCAGATTGCCACCCCATCACGCGCAACAAGGTTAGTAGAAGAGACCTCACTATTCGCCTGCCAATATCGGGCCCGGCTCATCGATAGCGGATACATTCCTTGAGCTGGTTAGACTCAGCCTAGCATTGCCCCCTCTCGAGCAGGTAAGGCCGTACCCCCTTTCAACCGACCACGACACAGTGGGAGACACGGCCTAACGGTATACGGCCCTCATGCCCTCATGCATCCACTCGGTCTAGACATTGGAGCAACCTCTGGAACCAAGAGGGTTCTAGGACTTTCACCCAATGATATCTATAGCACCCCATGTAGAACAGATTTCCGGTGTCCCATCTGGCCATCCACGAAATACCTGTGGAGGCTACGACCCTGATGTCGCTAGGGCGTACGGTGGTCATGTCACACAAATGCGAGATGCATGAGTTACATAGTCCAATCATGCATCAATCTTGCGCATGTCGTGCTCTCATGTGGGGCAACTCCGCCTATCAGGGAGCCCTATGAACAACCTGCCCTATGGCATATGCAATGGTTAATCACATCTCATATCAAGCATGTAGATGATGCGTATGGGCATGTATTATGATGTTATGCTGTCACATACTCATAATCGGTATCAATAAACAGCATCAACAATCGGCCCCGACAATCAACCTCGACAATGTGGACATTTAACCAACATTGCCCCTAAGGGTTGGCCCACATAGGGCCTAACATATAGTGGACCCCTGGCCTCACAAAGTGTCTGATATACAACACCATGGTTCTCACTCAAAAGCTTAATACACATTACGATGGGCCTTTTCACATGGGTCTAACGTACATCACAATGGGCTCCATCGCCTGACCCTCAACGACATCACAATGGGCCTCATCACATAGGCATCGATAATCGGCCTCGACAATTGCAATCGACCTCAACAATTGGAATCGACACTCGAAATCGGCCTCAACACTCGGTCTCGACAATCGGAATCGGCCTATACAATCAGCCTCAACAATCGGAATCGCCCATCGATCGTGACAATCGGAATCGATCGATAATCAGAATCGGCAAATCGGTCACGTCAATCGGAATCGGCAATCGGTTGTGACAATCGGGATCGATCAATAACCAAAATCAGCAAATCGGTCACGTCAATCGGAATCAGCAATCAGTCGTGACAATTGGAATCGATCGATAATCAGAATCGGTAGATCGGTCACGTCAATCGGAATCGGCAATCGGTCGTGACAATCGGGATCGATCGATAACTAGAATCGGCAAATCGGTCACGTCAATCGGAATCGGCAATCGGTCATAACAATCGGAATCGATCGATAATCAGAATCGGCAAATCGGTCATGTCAATCGAAATCGGCAATCGGTCGTGACAATCGGAATCGATCGATAATCAGAATCGGCAAATCGGTCACGCCAATCGGAATCGGCAATCGGTCGTGACAATCAGAATCGATCGATAATCAGAATCGGCAAATCGGTCACGTCAATCGAAATCGGTAATCAGTCGTGACAATCGGGATCGATCGATAATCAGAATCGGCAAATCGGTCACGTCAATCGAAATCGGCAATCGGTCGTGACAATCAGGATCGATCGATAATCAGAATCGGCAAATCGGTTACATCAATCGAAATCGGCAATCAGTTACGACAATCAGAATCGGCCTCGACAATCTGACTCGATGAGAATGAGCCTAACAAGGCCTAAGGGAAGGTCACAATGTGGACATCCAACCATCATTACCCATCAATGTGGACATTCAACCAACATCGCTCCCAAGCAGTGGCCCACATAGAGCCAAACATAAATTGGGCCCATGGCCTCACACAAAGGCCTAATATACATCGCGATGGGCCTCCTGTACATCACATGGGCCATCAAATACATCAAGTGGGTCGCATCCCCGAACCGCCCCAATGGGCCTCATATACAACAAGTGGACTGTGTCAATGAGCCGCACCAATGAGCCTCATAAACATCAAATGGGCGGCATCAACGGGCCGCGTCAATGGGCCTCATAAACATCAAGTGGGCTACATCAATGGGCCGCACTAACGGGCCTCATACACATCACACTGGGCCTTACCACATAGGCTTCAACATATGTTAGCTCATGGTCCAACCAAAACGGAAGGCAGCATATATCTATATCAAGGTGGCCTGGACAATGGGCCTAAGATGGATGGCCTGAATACAAGATATACATCATGGTAGGCCTGAAAACTAACGATCGGCGAGGATAAAACATGCATATCATGGTGGGCCTCATGGACAACCCAAGGCCCTAAAACGAATGAACCGTCAGGACCCCATGCAACACACCGTCCAACGATTGACGGTGTGGATATAGAATAATTACATCCATGGTGGGTCCCACGGAGCTTTGCGACATAATACAGTAGCTATATAGCTGCTATACAACAGCCAACACAACAGCAGCTGCACGTGCTGGAGGCAGCCCATCTTCAAGGTGGGTCCCACGTAGTTGGAGGTGGACGGCTAGGATGAAGCACATCTATCAATGTGGGCCCTACCGTCCAACAACGATACTGAAACACATACATCGTAGGTGCGTCCCACATGGTAAAGCAGATGGACGGCTGGATATACATCATGGCAGGCCACACGTGGCAGCCACAAGGTGGGCCCCACGTAGGAGAAATAGATAGACGGCGTGGATACAATGAATACATCACCGTGGGGCATGCAGCTGCTGCTGCACATGCAGCAGCATACGTGTGGGGTCCCACCGTCCTGTGGTGTGGACGGTGAGGAATGCAAACATCATGGTGTGGGTGGGCCCCACCTACTTGCTGACGTCAATACATCAGCTATATAGCTGGTGTATGGACGGCCAGCAATCCACCTCAACGTGGATGATTGCCACGTGGGCCCACAGCAATGTATATTATATTATATTATATATATATATATATATAGATGAAGTGTCTGCCCTGGACGGTGCAGATGCTTATGATAAAGGTGGGTCCCACGTGAGAGGGTGGCCCACCGTAATAGGTATTAATAAATAAATAATTAAACAACATATTAAATGATATAATATCATATATTTTATATGTATGCACGTGTGAGTGTGAGAGAGAGTGAAGGCTGCCAGCGTCCAGCGTCCAGAAACGCATGACGGACGGCTGGGATGTAAGGCTGCTCATCAAGGTGGGTCCCATCCCACACGTGCCACGTGTGGGGTGGGCCCCACACGCACCAGTGGATGGACGGTATTACACAAACCTCGTGATTAGACCCGCTGAACTTGGTGACGTCAATGGCAGCTCAGAGTTGCGTGGTACCACCGTCTGATAGACGGACGACATAGATGAAACCTGTACTTCCAGGTGTGGCCCACCGTCCAGATCTGCTGGACGGTGAGGATCTGCACATACATCACAGAGGGGCCCACGTGGCAGTGGGTCCGTACGCCCAAAAAAAATGGATGGTATGGATAAGAACCATACGTCGTAGTGAGGTTGCAGAACTTGTTGACGTCAACCCAGCTAAGGCTGCTGGGACCCACCGCCCCTGGATGATCTGGATTCTCATTATAGGTGGGTCCCACATCTCGTTCATAATGGTGGGGTTCACACATCCAGGCAGACAATGGATAAAACACGCACATTGGGGCTGGCCCCACCGTCCAAGGTCCGGACAGTGGGCAGCCTGGATGAAACGCATACATCATGGTGCGCTCCACCTCCAACATATTGGACGGTGGATGCGAGGCATAAACATCGCGGTTGGCCCCACAGTATGGATGAAACGCGTGAATCATTGGTGGGCCACACATCAAGAGAAAGAGAGAGAAGGATCGGAGTAGCGGAGGGGCCCGCTACTATAGGCCCCTCTATACAATGCATACAACATGATGGGTCCCACCAATATGGGCCCTTAAATCAAAAAAAGGTAAATATAAGATCACCCACCTTTCAATCTTCTTGGCCCGATGAAATCCCTAACTCCTCGGCTTCGACTTTAACGGAGGACGATGAAGTTTGGAGGGTTAGGATGAAAGATGTGGGGGTAGGAAGATGGGCCACACCAAGCTCTTCTCATGGAGAGCTTGGACTTGGGTTCTCCTTTGGTTGCTTGGAAGAGAAGGGAGAAGTAAAAGAGAGAGAGAAGATGGGATGGAGTGATGGATGGGAGAGAGAGAGAAGATGGGATGAAAGTGTTGACTTTTGGGGTTGTTGTGTAAGAGAGGTATGGGTTGTGATGGGGTGAGTGATGTGTTGGGTGATGGGTTGATTGATGTGTTGTACTTGACATGTACTTGACATGTGAGGTGATTGATTAGATTAATTTAACATGTTGTAGAGATTCTCTTGGGATTACAAACACGCGGTGTTTCCTCGAACCGAACGCGGCCCCACATCTCCTGACATGGGTATCGCCTCGACGTGCGAGACGCGACGCCGGAACCGCGGCGACAGTGCGGTCGCACTGGTACAAGTCTCGGGTCGAGCCGACTCTGGAATACGGGATACGACTCGGGGTCGCGCGTAACTGCTGATAAAAGATCCCGAGTCATCGGAATTTGACCGGGAGGACCGCGGAAGCCTACGGAATGGTACGGACTAGGATACGGGCCTTACACCTTACATCTATTCTCCGACATGAATCTAACCATTGAGAATGATCTTTATCAATAGATCAAGTCATTCGACCGTTGATTTTAAGACAAGATTATCATATGTCCAAGTATTCCCACTTGTCCATCATAACCAATCATTCAGCTAACTATCCACTGATATGTAAAGATATCTGACCATCCACTTTGAGTTTAGACCACCTGAGTATAGTAAACTAACTACTTGATATCTGCATCCTCTTGTACACATATACAATTGAGATTTTGATCCGTTCATCTTATTCACCACCTATGAATATGCTTAACCCACCATCAAAACTACAATCCGAGAAACTTACGCATGTGAACAAATCACTTGAATCTAACGGTATACATGTTCTATCTCTTGATCACTCCAAAAATTCACTTGTGATCATCCATTTATGTAACATCCCGGATTTTTGCCAACCTGGGATTAGACATCCTTAGGCATTGGGTCAATCTTAACACCTGATTAACTTTTCAAACGCTCAATTCAAAGCCTCAAATCCCGTCTTAAACCATTTTCCTTCACAAATCTCACATTTCACCACCTTGTTCCCTAAATTTTCTAAGTACTTTCGAATTAGACACTATCTTAAAGTTTAGGTAATGAAGCACAATACTGCAAAGGACTAAGTACCACCTCGACCAGAAATTAATTAGGATTAAATCCTTTAGAAATTTAACAAAGTTAGCTAAGTGCAAAACTCGATTAGCCATGAAATCCGTTGGGATCGCTTTAAATACGATCTGCAAGACCCAAAACTTGCAAAATCAATGACTCTAGGTTACCCTAAAGTTTAGAACCAAACTCATTTCCCGGCTACTCTCAGGAATGAAATGAAACTTCGTATTAGGTCTAGATCGCACATCGGAAGTCCGATTAACACGAAGTTAAAGAACTAGGACCGCCTCACTGGGCTTGACAATCATCTCAAAAATCAGATCCAGCCGATGTCCCACGGCCATTCATTTCGATCCGGAGCGAGGGAGTGTGAAAAACACTATTCCCTTTGAAATTAAAATATCTGGAATAGTGATCTGGCACCATTCGCTTGCACGTCAGTATTAAGCAACCTGACCGTCAGAATCAGACCAAATTACACCCTCGGATTAAGAAAAATTTCAGGAACATTTACATGTACTTGGAATTTTTGATCGTGGCCCACTGACCGTTGAACTGAAAGTGGTCCGCCACGTGCGATCTGGGAATCCGATCGAGTTGAAAACGTAATACCACATAGATCCATGCGTGGTGAGCTTAAGTCTGACATTTGGCTCAAGGAGGGCCACTAGAACCTCTCTTTTGAGCTGGAAAAGTGGCGAAATGCCTATATAAGTAGTCACCCTTGAACCTGAGTCTATTTTGGGAATGTTTTTGGCTATAAAAGGGGCTTCGAACAGCCCCTCTCACAGCCATACGAATTTGGGTTTTGAGAGAGGGAAAAGAGAGAGGAAGTGAGGGAGAAGTGGGAGAATCTCCCTGCCGTCGTTCCCTGCCACCACACAGGCTGCACCATCCCTTTCTTGACGCTTTTCCGGCGTTTCCGTCGTCGTTTCTAGGTAAGAAACCCTAACCCTAATCTGTTTTGGGGTTTAGACTGTTGTAGGTTGTGAAATAGCTAACCTATTTCGTTCTCTAGGTTGCCAAACTGCCGAATACGAAAGCTTAGCAAACCTATCAACTCCGTTACGATTCTACGACAAAAGGTGCGGACTTTAGGTGTATAGGTTAGGGTTTTCAACACTTTCAATGTCAGATAATGATAGATTCATGATCTGCATGCAATTGCACATGTACAAAGTGTTTTCCGTTTCCTGTTTCGATTAACGTTGTAGAATATGGAATTTCACATACTCTAGGTATACGTAGAAATACCGTATACGTATTTTTTTTGGAGAAATGTTTGACATGTTTATTTAATGTATGATTATACTATATATGGATAAAATACTAGTTTGGCGAAAGGAATCGCCGTAATACATGTTCACTTGTAAATGCTACGTATGTTGAAATTGGGTATTCTAGAAATACCGTATATGTGTAAGTTTTGGAAATGTAATTGTCATGATTATTTGTTGTATGATTATGGTATACATGGATAAAATACTCATTTGGCTAAAGGATAACCCTAATACATGTTTTACTAACATACACCATGTATGTTGTAACAGTGTATTCTAAGTGTTTGTGGAAATGGCTGAATGAGTATAGAATTCTCATTCGTGCTCGCCATGACCAATTGTCATGGATTCATGATTGATGTATTGGCGATACCCCCTTTGACGAAAGGATTTGCCCTAAGTCACGCCACGGTCAATATACACTATATATGCTAAAATGTGTGGCCCAAGTGTTTATGGAAATGACTGAATGAATATGGAACTTGGATTCCTGCTTGCCATGACTATCCGTCGTGGGTGTACGCGTGTTATGATTGGGGCAACTCCCTAGTGAAAGGATTTGGCCTAATGCCTATGTGATCGACATATGTCATGTATGTTGATGTATGTTTGTTTAAGTGTTTCTTGAAATGTCTGAATGAGTAGTAGTTAGCAAATTGTAATGTATAAGGGTGTTGAGATATGATTCTCAACCTCTTTTAACTATGTGTATGATCTCCTTTGATAGTTGTGTGATTAGGAATTGAACATGTACAAACTCATGCTTGTGTTGTGATTCATACCATGCTCAACTGGTTTTATGATTTTATCTATGTAATGTATATGTTGAATTTATATTTACGTTGTATGATTCGTCATGGGTGATGGGGGAGCGGAGCAACGAGTGCGTGCAACAGCCCTGGCAGCCCTAAACGGATAATACCAGACCTTGATTGTATGAGTTGAATCTTGATCCATTACTGCTTTACCTATCTGCAATTGATTGTGTTTGGGGCTATGATTATGGCCCAGGCAATCGGTAACGGGATTGAACTCGTGGCTGAGATTCATTTGCCACGTGGGATGTGTTCGAATAACTCGAGTCGTGCGTTGCCTGTCGGCAGTAACTAGGCCACACGAAGTTGTTTATGCACTTCATGTCGTGCAGCTCAACGAGCGATCGTGCTAGTCGAGCTCATCAAGTAACCCGATCTGCCTTATGCATGTTCACCCTGTTTGGACGCTACTGCTTGAACCTAGGGTACCAAACTTACCAGTGAAACCCCTTTTAACCATGGTACCTCGATCCGCTAAGACGCATGAGCCGGGCATGGTGGTATGGGACACCGTGGTCGAGCTTTCGGCCTACGATGGGGCCATGTGCCTCCCCGTAGTGACCATTGCGCAACCAAACTCGTGAGCCGAATACGGTGGTATGGGACACTGTATTCGAGCTGTCGATACTTACGGCGAGAGCCGAGTACGGTGAGACCTATGCTCGTGCTGACGGGCGACGAGTCCTCCGTAGTATCTTCGAGTATACTCTAAGGGTCTGTGAATGGCGACGAGTCTTTCACAGCAACTAGAGTATGAGTGGAGCCGAGTACGGTGAGACCTGTACTCGAGCTGACGGTCAGCAATTGAGCCGCATACGGTGAGATCTGTATCCGTGCTGACGGGTGACGAGCCCTTTGTGATGCCTTCGCTAAGCCTCTCAAACCATAATGTCGTATGAGATTAACTAGGATTGACGACCCTAGAATGGATCATGTTTGGGAATGATACAAGGGAGGTACCTTAGTTTCGCAATACTGCTGTTTGAAATGGACTAATAAAAACTTGGTAATCATGAGCATCATCGCACCGCATGTGCTTTGTAGATGTGGCGCACTGAGGGAGTAAGCATTCGCGAACGTAAGATGATGTCGCTTGAGGGTGGTTTGGCAAGGGCATACAGCATCATGTCATTTCATTCTTGCATTTAATAAGAGTAGTTAGAATTGTTTGATTTGTACTGCTTTATCATTACTGCTTGACTGAATTGATAACATGTTAACCTATGCTTTATTGTTCCACTGAGTTGATCACTCACTCCCACGTTACGGGACGGTGTTGTACACACCAACCAGATTTGTTGAGTTTCAGGTGATGGCGATGCTTGTGAAGCAGAGCCGGACTACTTCTATGATGATAGGAGGATTTCTCCTATCTGTATCTCTCTGGCAGGTCAATGATGACCTGATAGTGTATTGACGGGGCTATGGTACGTGGGATAAGAGACATTACACTTCCTCACATTTGGTATATTTTAGAACTACACTTGTATTTATTTAACCTGGTAATGTTATCACACTCTGGAGACTCATCATAGGTTATATATTTTATCTATCTATCACAGTCTTCCGCTTGCAAATTAATTGTCTCTGGAGTATGATATGTTGTTTTGGCTTAATCTCACTCATGTTCAATGCACGAATACAGTCAACATTCAATCATCATTCATTTTGTTGCATAAGTGATATTCTGGAACTCGGGAGTTGAGTTTATGCTCGACCCCCGATTTTCAGGGCGTTACAATTTACAAAACTAACGATGCACCCACTTACATGCATAATCGGAGTACTAACCATCAAGTTTTTCTATTTTTAACATGTCATCTGATCATCTGTTATGTTGGTTGATATATGTACATTTCCTAATTACTTTGGTGAATAATTCTTTATTCATAATGATTTAGATATAAGTTCTTTTGTAAGAATCGCTTAGAAACGTGCCTATAACCATGTAGAACCATTAGATTTCTCAAAACTCTCAAATTAGCAATAATTATGAAAATGTCATTAACCTAGACCCTTGAATTCTAGATCACATGGTTTTCATAATCCGTTTGATGTAAAATTTTAAATCACGGCTATGTGTCATAAATTAACCATACATGTCAAATTTCAACCCGTAGATAATTGTAAAAGTGACCCAATTGATAAATCGATCCCTTAACCGTTGATTTTGGTGTCCATTGAGTGAGGAAACCTCGTGGATAGTTATAGTAGGATATTTCCTTTTATATAAATGAATTGAATTTCACATAATATGGACCAAGTGTGAAATATGAAGACCCCACTTTAGTAGACTTTTCCTTAAGTGCGAAGTTAACCTTTCGAGGCCTACCAACTCTTTATAAATCTGGAGCTTCCGATTGACCCACTTTACACTGTCAATCGCAACTCAAATTTGGACCACATTTTGGGCTCAGGTGACTACGATATTATACAAAATTTAAACCCTGATGTTTGATCCTACACAGTTGAATGATGACCGCCTTGACTCCAATTCCTTCTTTGTTACTGCAAAATGTGAAATTTCATATTTAGGCTTTTTCCACCATTAATCAAACACCAATTTTTTTCTAACCGTTTGCCTATCCTGAATATAAATTTCTCCCAAATTGGGGTCATGATCATTAAGTATAGACCATTAATTTTCAAGATAGGTCAATCTAAATTTCAGATCACCAAGAAAATCATATACCCCGACTCTATTTAACGACTTCGACACACTAGATGAATTAGATTTAAAGAAAGATCGCCAAAAAATGTCAAATCAGATAAACCCAATCCAAGTGGGATGTGAAACACACCCCCTCCCACACGCCCACTCCTTTATAAAAAGGAGTGTGTGTGCCCTTCTCCACTCACACGTCGATACCCCCAACGCCCAAGGAGGAGAGAGAAAAATAGAGAAAAAGAAAGAGAAAGGGAGAGAGAAGGAGAAAGAGAAGGAGAAGCCAAGATGCCCTCTTCCTTCTCCATATGTATGGTGTCTCCCTCTTGCTCAAGCGATGTCGTGGTTCATATAAAAGCTTTCCTACATCGAGATTTAGGGTTTAGATCTAAGGTTAAAGTGAGGGATTCCTTTAAGCTTACACTAATTTGAGTTGGTATGATTTCTCCTATTTTTGCATACTTTCATATTACTATGATTTTTCATATTGTTGATTGATTTACCACTATCAATTATTTATCCTTTTGGAAATTATGGTTGTTGGGGGGAAAATGGAAAAGTCAATAAGTCAGCTTATGGAATGGACCAACTGTCACGCCCCAAACTCGGAAACCGGGCTCACAAAATTCTCGATCGCCGAATCCGGCGCCGACAGCCTCCATGGTACCCCATTCTCGGCTCCTAGCGCCCATTCGCCAGGTTCCGATCATGGGATGCTACGAGGAGGATTTTCAACATCAGTTTGATTCGTAATAAGCATAACCAAAGGCATAACCCACAAACAACAACTAAAAACTTCATCACATTTCCACTATGATAAAAAACTTTACAAGTACAATGAGCATAAAGAGAAATACAATAATAATGGACAAAAAGCTCCAAAATGATCTGTTATGCGCTCCTGCCTTAGCGCTGCTACGGTCCAACGTCACCTGCACGCAACGGTCGTGCATAAGCTTATATAAAGCTTAGAGGGTGGTGAAAGTGTATGCGCAAGGTAGTAATGCAGTTATACAGTATCAGAGTAATGCGGAACATGCTGGTGAATCCATGAATACCACTAGCCATACCAAGGCCAAGCAATGTAAGGCATGAATGATGTCGACCATACCAAAGTCATGCAATGCGAAATGCAACTCAAGTATGCAAATCCTCATCTAAGTTCACATATCAATACAGCTCAAATCTGGAATATCACCAGGATCTAGTACACTCTAAACGAGATTGCCGCTCCATCGCGCGCAATAAGGTAAGTGGAAGAGACCTCACTACCCACTTGCCAATATCGGGATCGGCTCGTCGATATCAGACTCATTCCTCGAGCTGGTCAAACTCAGCTTAGCTTTACCCCCTCCTCTCGGGCAGGTAAGGCCGCACTCCCTTCCAACCGACCACGACACAGTGGAAAGCACAGTCGTCTGGTAATCAGCACTTGGTGCTCCTGCACCCACTCGGTCTAAACGTTGGAGCAACCTCTTGGTACCATAAGGGTTTTGGGACTTTCACCTAGGGATATCTATAGCACCCCATGTAGAACAAGAATTTCATTATCCAATCCTGTCAACCACGATACGCCTGTGGAGGCTACGATCCTAATGTCGCTAGGGCGTACGGTAATCATGTCACACAATGCGAAATGCATGAATCACACTATCCAGTCATGCAGCAATCTTACGCGTATCGTGCGCTCATGTGAGGCAACACCGCCTAACCAGGAGCCCCTAAACAATCTACCCGAAGGCATATGCTATGATCAGTCATTTCTCATATCAAGCATACATATGATGCGTATGATCATAAATCATGGAACTATACTAAACATATTATATGGGATAGATGTTGTCCATAACGAAGATGGACCCACTATGATTTATGTGTTTTAATTCCATAGTGGACCCATCTTCGTTATGAACACATAAATCATAGTGGGCCCATCTTTGTTTTGAACAGCATCTATCCCATATAACATATTTAGTATAGTTCCATTATTCATGATCATACGCATCATATGTATGCTTGATATGAAAAATGACTGATCATAGCATATGCCTTCGAGTAGATTTTTTAAGGGCTCCCGGTTAGGCGATGTTGCCCCACATGAGCGCACGATACGCGCAAGATTGCTGCATGACTGGATACTGTGATTCATACATTTCACATTATGTGACATGATTACCGTACACCTTAGCGACATCAAGGTCGTAGCCTCCACAGGCGTATCTTAGTTGGCAGGATTGGATACCAGAAATCTTGTTCTACATGGGGTGTTATAGATATCCATGGGTGAAAGTCCCTAAACCCTTATGGTACCAAGAGGTTGCTCCAACGTCTAGACCGAGTGGGTGCAGGAGCGCCGAGTGCTGACTACCAGACGGCCGCGCTTTCCATTGTGTCGTGGTCGGTTGGAAGGGGGTGCGGCCTTACCCGACCCAAAGGAGGGGGCAAAGCTAGGCTGAGTTTAACCAGCTCGAGGAATGGGTCCGCTATCAATGAGCTCAGCTCGATATTTGCAGGCAGGTAGTGAGGTCTCTTCCACTTACCTTATTACGCGCAATGGAGCGGCAATCTAGTTTAGAGTGTACTAAACCCCGGTGATATTCAAGATTTGAGTTGTATTGATATGTGGACTTAGATGAGGATTCGCATGCTTGAGTTGCATCTCGCATTGCATGGTTTTGGTATGGCCGATATCATTCATGCCTTGCATTGCATAACCTTGGTACGGCTAGTGGTATTCATGGATTCACCAGCATGTTCCGCATTACTCTGATACTGCATAACTGCATTACTACCCTGCGCATACACTTTCACCACCCTCTAAGCTTTATATAAGCTTATGCACAACCGTTGCGTGCAGGTGACGTTGGACCGTAGCAGCGCTAAGGCAGGAGCGAATAACAGATCATTTTGGAGCTTTTTGTCCATTATCATTGTATTTCCCTTTATGCTCACTGTACTTGAAATGGCCAAGCTATATGTCCTAGAGGGGGGGTGAATAGGACAATGCCAAATAAAAACTTATAATAGCGGAATTAAACAAAGTATGATAGCCAATGAATTAAATAAATTGCAATGCAGAAATGAAATGCAACCTCAAACTACTGAATTAGAGAGGTTGATACAAACGTTGTTCTAAGGACAACCTTTCACCAAAAACCAAATGTTTATGGTAGGACAACCTTTTATCTAGAAATGTCTTTGTATCAATTTCTCAAATCAAAGAGGAATAAAGAAATAAATACAAACTGCACTGAATGAATTTACAAATGTCTTGTTCTAGGGACAGCCATACACCATAAAAATGGCAGGGCAACTTTGCTGGAACAATTTTGGAATTTAAAGCTTGAATCAATAAAAGGAATTGCTGGAAATAAATCACTAAATTGTTACAACATTCCCACACTTGCTTGAAATTTCAAACTGTTACAAAATTCATATCCACAAGGAAAATAGAACTGAATGATAAAAGATAATGAATTAAATAACCATTCAATCCATAAGACAAGAAGTTATAGTGGTTCGCCTGTGTGTTCACCAACTGTCCTTAAACAGCCACACAGAATGCTACTCCACTCCTAATATCCTCACACAGGGGATATTAGCGTTCTCTAATAAAACTGGTTTTCACAGGTTCACCAAAAACCTTTACAATTGTGTCTTTATCACTCGGGCTTACACAATTCAAAAAACCCCACAATCTGAGTTTTCTGGCTCTCCTCAGATAACCATACACATAGAGATTTTTCTGGCAAATCTCATACAAAACCAAAATAGAAATTACAGGAATTGTAGAATACCTGGATCTTATCCTTTTGCAGTAGCCCGGAAGAACCGATCAGAGTAGAGATGATAGTTCAATGTCCAATACTCAAATTATTGAGGTTCTAAGTTCTAATTGATTTTAAATGAAATCACAAAGGGCTAGCTCTATTTGATTTTAATTCCAAGAAGAAGGAATACACGATTTCCCCTTTTCAAATATGATTGGAATTTAGAATAAAATCAAATGCAAAAAGCTAACAAAAGGAATTAGAATGAAGCGTAAATTAGCTTAAAAATAAACACGACTTATCTCAGAGTGGAGCCTTGCTTTGATAGATTTTTCGATGATTAAACTCTGAAATTCGTATGCTATTTATAGCTACAGAAATTCGTCTTCGACTGGTCTAGGAGTTCCCACGACTGGTCTTAGAAGAAACAGATTTTTGAATTTCTGCGCGGAATCAGGAAAACCGATGTTCGACCAGTCGTAGGCAGTCCACGACTGGTCGAAGGTCGTCCACGACCGGTCGAGACCCCTTCTCGACTGGTCGAGCGACTGTGAATTTAGTCGCTGGAGTTTGAATCGAGGCTCCACGACTGGCCGAGGTTCGAGTCGAGGACATCCCACGACCGGTCGAGCAGACTCCAAGACTGGTCGTGAGCGAACCAGAAAATCTGATAAAATTGAACAAGTCCAAGACTGGCCTAGGAAATTCTTAGACAGGTCGAGCCAGTGCTAGGACTGGTCGAACCAGACCCAGGACTGGTCTAAGAGCAGATCAAAAACATGTTTAAATACATTTGAATAATGTATCCAAAATGACCTACCCTAAGGTCAATGACTATGGTCTATCAAACCTGAATAATGAAGTATGGACATTGAACTCTACTTCATTCAACGAATGATAAATCTTTTAGTACTTGAAGCCTAAAGTACGAGTCGTCCAAAAACTTGACACCAACATTTATCTTGAGTTTTGCTTTTGAGCTTCACACCTTCACACCTTCAAACACTGCTTGTATCTTGAACTTGAATAACCTTTGCGTGAATAAAGAATACTGTGTCTTCTTTATATCTTCTTCTTTATATCTTCGAAATGTACCTTGAAGCCGCTTGAAGAGTCCATGGTTGTCTTAAACATAGAACACACCAAGACATAGAACACACCAAGGTTTTGACACACAAAATTTGACAACCAAAGAGGTATCATATAATAGCACTAACAATCTCCCCCTTTGTCAAATTTGTGACAAAACATATATATAAAATCACAATAGAGAATCATGAATCAGTTGTCAACTCATGTCAACACATGACAACCATACACAATATGAGAGATGAATCACTCTCCCTCAATAACTCCCCATTAAGGAATGATGCACACAACGTCAACAACACAAATATCCATTCTTCTAATAACATATATATACCATTCTTCTAAATAACATATATATACCATTCTTCTAAATAACATATATATACCATTCTTCTCTCCCCCTTTTTGTCAAAAATATGACAAAGGAAGATCCATAAGCTCAAGAAGTAAAATAGAGAATGTGCATAAAAGTGTTAGGAGAAGATACTACAACCCAAAGTCACAGTTATAAGTTTAACAGTACCAAGAAAAATCCAAAGTGAAATCAGTTCAAACTACATTTAAAAAAATTTTAATCAGACCCTGAAGAAGGAGCAGGAATGGTAGCATCAATATGATGAAGCCCTTTTTGTAAGGGCCTCAAATACTTATGCATTTTCTTAAATTGTGCATTATGGCCAACATGCATATTTTCTACCTTTTCTTCTAATGCACTTAGACGTGCATCGAAATCAGAAGGAATAAAATCTGGATCATCCTCAGATGCAGACTCAATATCATCAAAAAGATCATCCATGTTGATATCCTCATCAGGAAGATCATCTCCTTCATTCGCATCTCCAACTCCAGCAGCTCCACCACCTTCGACATTATCAACTTCACCAGCGGCCAATCTCAACTTCATTTTGTTTAGGTTGGAGTTGTTGAAAATAAGGTGTTGGATAGGAGCTTCACTAACAGGCATAGTGACCAACATATGAGTAGCTAAGACATTTAACAAATATCCAAATGGAATGTCACCATGACCTGGCTGAGACCAAAACTGAATAATAGAAGAACAGATCAACGAAGGCAAGCAAACATTGGCACCACTAATGACTGAGTACAGTATACGAACCATCAGAAGAGTTAACTCAATTTTGTTACCAGCCCGAGGATACACATTAGAAGTAAAAATACGATGAAGAACTCTGTATCTGGGCAACAGCCACCTGGACTTGAGAACGGTACCATTGATTGACCAAGGTGCATCCATATTACAAAGGGCTCTAGTAAATAGACGTTTTTCAGATTCAGTAACTTTATCACCCAATGTGGAAGGATGGATTCCATCATCAATTACTGGAATATCCATTAATCCAGAAATCAAATGACGATCCACAGTAAAAGGCCCTTCTCTTGTAGTAACAATAAAAGTTAATTCCTCAAGAGAAAAGTCTGTAATACATGCAACCATGGCCTGAGCAATTGACTGAAATGCCGGCCCTCCCCAGTTCAAAATGTTAACCCAACCAACAGATTGAAGAAGAGGAACAAGATTAAATTGAGCAATATGATTATACTAACTAACTGCTTTCTCAACAATAACCTTCTTAGTACGAAAATCACGAACTTGTGGAGGGTCATCATTAGGATCTCTAAGATGACGGCGAGAAATAACATTAGACCTAGATGAAAACACCTCTACTAGTTCGCTTTTTACCTCTAACATCCATATTCTTGAAAAGATTGAAGAAATTTCAAGAAAAACAAGATGGGTTTCAACCAAATCAGAAAATGAGGAAGAAAACCCCAAACCCTTGAAGGAAATATGAAATAATCAACACAACAAGGAAGTCAAGAAGCAATGTTCAAGATTCTTCAACAAAATCAAGAGAAATACTCAAACCTGGAGAAATCCCATAGATGGGTACGACCGGTCGAAGCTAAGCCCGTTGGAGAAGAAGAGGGAAATGAGGAAAAAGTGATTTTTCCCCCAATTAAAGGAACCAGCGCGATACACGACCGGTCGTGATTAGTCCTCGACCGGTCTAACCACGACTGGTCGAGACTATCCTCGACTGGTCGTGTAAGACCAAAACATGCATTTTTTTTAAAAAAAAAAAAATTTCATAAAAAACTATGAAGATATTTACAATATAATATACAAAATGCATAATCAATCATCTTATATTACACATACCGAGATCAAATTTCAATTTATTGAACCTGCATTTATCGAGTGGTTTGGTGAAAATGTCAGCAAGTTATTTCTTGGTTGGAATATATTCTAAACAAATTACTTTTTCTTCAACAAGTTCACGAATATAGTGAAATCTAATGTCAATATGCTTAGTTCGTGAATGCTGGATTGGATTTTTGGAAATATTAATTGCACTTGAATTATCACAATATAAAACTATCGAGTCTTGTGCAATACCATAATCACTTAACATGCGTTTCATCCAGACTAACTGAGTACATGCATTTCCTGCAGCAATGTATTCAGCCTCAGCAGTTGAGAGTGAAATGGAACTCTGTTTCTTGCTGAACCTAGAAACTATGCAATTTCCAATGTAAAAGCAACCACCACTGGTTGACTTTCTGTCATCCATATTACCAGCCCAATCAGCATCCGAGAACCCAGCCAATTGAACACTAGTATCATAGGGATACCAAAAACCCAGATTAACTGAACTTGCAACATAACGAATAATACGTTTAACAGCAGTCAAATGAGATTCTTTAGGATTAGACTGATATCTAGCACAAATTCCAACACTAAAAGCAATATCAGGTCTACTTGGTGTTAAATACAGTAAACTACCAATCATGCTTCGATATAGTTTAGGATCTATATCTTTACCTGTAGAGTCTTTTGAGAGTTTTAGAGAAGTACTCATAGGAGTATCAAAATTCTTACCATTTTCAAACCCGAACTTCTTAACTAAATTTAGAGCATATTTAGTTTGAGAAATAAAAATTCCATCAGATTGCTGTTTAACTTGCAATCCTAGAAAATAGTTTAATTCTCCGACCATACTCATCTCAAATTCAGATTTCATTAGATCTGCAAACTCAACAGTCATGTCAGTACAAGTTGATCCATAAATTATATCATCAACATAGATTTGAACCATTAAAATATCATTGTTCTGCTTTTTAACAAAAAGTGTTTTATCAACACTACCCATTTGAAAATTGTGACCCAGTAAAAACTTAGTCAATTTTTCATACCATGCCCTGGGAGCTTGTTTCAACCCATAGAGAGCTTTCTTAAGGCGATAAATATGATTAGAAAACTTAGGATCTTCAAACCCTGTAGGTTGTTCAACATAAACCTCTTCATGTAAATCACCATTAAGAAAAGCGCTCTTTACATCCATTTGATAAATCTTAAACTTTCTAAAACATGCAATGGATATAAATAATCTGATTGATTCAAGGCATGCAACTGGAGCGAAAGTTTCCTCAAAATCGATACCTTCAATTTGAGTGTACCCTTGCACAACTAGTCTTGCCTTGTTTCGAATAATATTTTCCAATTCATCAGACTTATTTTTGAAAATCCATTTTGTTCCAATAATATGTTTATCTTCCGGTCTTGGAACAAGATACCAGACATCGTTACGAACAAATTGATTAAGTTCTTCCTGCATCGCAAATATCCAGTTTTCATCAGAAAGAGCTTCTTTTACATTAACCGGTTCTATCTGAGATGTGAAACACACGTAATTACAAAAATCTTCTAATTGTCTACGAGTGCGTACACCAGTGAGAGGATTTCCAAGGATTTGTGTAGTTGGATGATCTTTGACAGTCCTCACATCATGATTAGATTCACTTGATGAAGTTTCTAGTTTTTCAATTATGAGAAATTCATCATTATCTGAACTAGGGGCTGAAGTATTTAAGTGATCATCTATGACCACATTAATTGACTCTTGAATAACTCCGGTCCTTTTGTTCAGTACACGATATGCACGACTGTTTAATGAATATCCTAAGAATAATCCTTCATCACTTTTAGTATCAAATTTTTCCAAGTTTTCCCGGTCACGTAAAATATAACACTTACTGCCAAAAACGCGAAAATATTTGACTGTAGGTTTTTTGTCAAACCACATTTCATAGGGCGTTTTATTATTTGATTTGCAAGTATAAACACGATTAATAATATAGCAAGCAGTATTAATCACCTCAGCCCATAAATTCTTAGAAACCTTCATGCTATTTAGCATAACAGTTCCCATTTCTTGAAGAACTCTATTTTTTTTTTCCACAATGCCATTTTGCTGTGGAGTTTTCGGTGCAGAGAATTCATGTGATATTCCATGATCATTACAGAATTTCTCAAAACCGCTATTTTCAAATTCGGATCCATGATCACTTCGGATCTTATTCACTTGAGAACATTTTTCAGTTTGGATCCGTTTGATTATCTTTTTCACTTCATCAAGGGTTTCTGATTTGTCCTTTAAAAATGAAACCCAAGTGAATCTGGTATAATCGTCTACAATAACCAGAATGTATTTTTTACCACTTCGACTTTCCGTTCTAGTTGGTCCTATTAGATCCATGTGGAGAAGTTCGAGTGGTCTTGATGTGGTATTGGAGTTCACCCTTTTGTGAGATCTCCTACTTTGTTTACCATACTGGCATTCACCACATATTTTATCTACTTTTTGAATCTTTGGTAGACCTCTTATTAGTTCTTCTTTGCTCAATCTATATAAATTCCGATAGTGTACATGTCCAAGGCGTTTATGCCATAATTCTGTTTCATTGGTATGGACCATGTAACACATTTGATTAGTTGAGTTGTCATTTCTCACTATATAGCAGTTTTCAGAAGTTCTGAGACCAGTTAATATCACAGACCCCTTCTTGTCTATAATCTCACAACCTTGATTGGAAAACTTCACACTATGATTGTTATCGCATATTTGAGATATGCTTAACAAGTTGTGTTTTAAAACCCTCAACATATAAAACATTCTTAAATAAGGGTAGATTATAGAGTTGAACCGTACCTTGGCCAATAATTTTACATTGCTACCATCACCAAATGTGACTGACCCTCAGTCATATCTTGTAGATCGGTGAAAAGAGCTTTGTCACCAGTCATGTGCCTGGAGCAACCACTATCTAGGTACCACTTTGAAAGGCTAGTTGCTTTGAAAGCAGTGTGAGCAACCATGCAGTCAACTTTAGGAACCCATTTCATAACAGTTTTAGGTTTAGGAACATGGTCTTCTTTTGTTTATATTTGTAAGAGTGACTTACAGAGTTAGATTTTAAAAGTTCCTTGAGTAAATCAACTATTTTTTCAGCTAAAGGATTTTTCATCTGATTTTTAAAGTTGACATAGCTGCTTTTAGGTTTTTGAAAAGTTTTTGTTGTTTTGACAAAACCTTGTGAAGTGTTTTTCTCTTTTGAATTAGAGGATTCTCCTTTCACAAATTTAGGTAGAGAATTCTTCTGTTTATGAGGTATTGTTTTATCATACCCCAACCCGGATCTATCGCCACATTTTTTTGAACAGGATAGGAGTTTTTCTAATTTAGAATCACCTTGGGCATACCTCCAAGTTTCCTTTGAATTCAGAAGAGAAGACACTTCATTCTTTAATCTCTCAATTTCAGATTTTAAATCAACAATCAGAGAGTTTTTGAATTCTAAATCACTTTTTGATTTTTCAAAATAATCTGATATTTGAGATTTTTCTAAAACAAGCAAGTCAAAACAATCTCTCAGTTTAGAAAATTTTTCTCTCTGAAGTTTAAGCTTCACAGCAATTTTACAACTCTCTTTGTATAAGGCATTGTAAGCATCTTGAAGATCTTCTTCATTCTCATGATCATTATCCAAATTTTCTTCACTAGTAGAATCATCGTGATCAGAGAAGGTAAACTTGGCTAGAGTCATAAGGGCTTTTACCTCATTGCCCGACTCGGTTTCAGAATCTTCTGATTCAGAAGAACATTCGTGTCAGATGATTCATCCCATGTAGCCAACATACCCTTCTTTTTGGGTTTGTCCTTATTAGGACATTTGTTTGCTAGATGCCCATACTCATGACAGTTGTAACATGACTGACTGTCTTTCAAAGATTTTCGAGTTTTAGATCTAAACTTCTTTTTATCATTTGATTTTTGAAAATCAACTCTTTTCTTACTTTTAAAAATTTTGTAAAATCTTTTTGCAATAAGAGCTAAGTCATCTTCAGAATCGGATTTATCTTCTACCGTATTTTTGGAAGATTTCAAAGCAATTGATTTTCCTTTAGGAGCTTTAAAATTTAATTCATAAGTTTGTAGAGACCCAACGAGTTCTTCCACCTTCATTTTGTCCGTGTCACGAAGTTCCTGGATTGCGGTTACTTTAGAATTGAACCGTTCAGGAAGAGAGCGTAGTATTTTTGCACACACTTTACTTTCTGGGATTTTATCACCAAGACCCCACATTGAGTTTACAATGTCATTTAATCTAGTATAGAAGTCCATAAACATTTCATTCTCCTCCATATGAATTTCTTAAAATTTAGTTGTGAGGAGTTGGACTTTAGATTTTTTGACAATCGATGTACCCTCATGTGTCATTTCTAAAATATCCCAAGCTTGCTTTGCAGTATCACAGGATATGATTCTTTTGAACTCATCCGGTGATAGTGCGCAAGTAATTGCATTTAGTGCTTTAGCATTAGCACTACTCTCACTTTTCTGAAGTGTGGTCCATTGAAAGTATGGTGTAATTCTCATAGATTTAGAACCATCAACTCCAGTTACTTCCATGACAGGAGGATTCCATTCAGTCATTGTGGCTTGCCACACACTCTCATCCATTGATTTGAGGAAGATCCTCATTCTGGCTTTCCAATAAGCATAGTTAGAGCCATCAAATGGTGGAGGCCTAGTGACTGAGAGGCTATCAAAATTTGACATTATTATATATAGCTTAGATCGTTAGCTCAGGAAATAAATCCAAATATAAAGAAATAAAAGCGAGCTATTAGGCTCTGATACCACTTGAAATGGCCAAGCTATATGTCATAGAGGGGGGGTGAATAGGACAATGCCAAATAAAAACTTATAATAGCGGAATTAAACAAAGTGATAGCCAATGAATTAAATAAATTGCAATGCAGAAATGAAATGCAACCTCAAACTACTGAATTAGAGAGGTTGATACAAACGTTGTTCTAAGGACAACCTTTCACCAAAAACCAAATGTTTATGGTAGGACAACCTTTTATCTAGAAATGTCTTTGTATCAATTTCTCAAATCAAAGAGGAATAAAGAAATAAATACAAACTGCACTGAATGAATTTACAAATGTCTTGTTCTAGGGACAGCCATACACCATAAAAATGGCAGGGCAACCTTGCTGGAACAATTTTGGAATTTAAAGCTTGAATCAATAAAAGGAATTGCTAGAAATAAATCACTAAATTGTTACAACATTCCCACACTTGCTTGAAATTTCAAACTGTTACAACATTCATATCCACAAGGAAAATAGAACTGAATGATAAAAGATAATGAATTAAATAATCATTCAATCCACAAGACAAGAAGTTATAGTGGTTCGCCTGTGTGTTCACCAACTGTCCTCAAACAGCCACACAGAATGCTACTCCACTCCTAATATCCTCACACAGGGGATATTAGCGTTCTCTAATAAAACTGGTTTTCACAGGTTCACCAAAAACCTTCACAATTGTGTCTTTATCACTCGGGCTTACACAATTCAAAAAACCCCACAATCTGAGTTTTCTGGCTCTCCTCAGATAACCATACACATAGAGATTTTTCTGGCAAATCTCATACAAAACCAAAATAGAAATTACAGGAATTGTAGAATACCTGGATCTTATCCTTTTGCAGTAGCCCGGAAGAACCGATCAGAGTAGAGATGATAGTTCAATGTCCAATACTCAAATTATTGAGGTTCTAAGTTCTAATTGATTTTAAATGAAATCACAAAGGGCTAGCTCTATTTGATTTTAATTCCAAGAAGAAGGAATACATGATTTCCCCTTTTCAAATATGATTGGAATTTAGAATAAAATCAAATGCAAAAAGCTAACAAAAGGAATTAGAATGAAGCGTAAATTAGCTTAAAAATAAACACGACTTATCTCAGAGTGGAGCCTTGCTTTGATAGATTTTTCGATGATTAAACTCTGAAATTCGTATGCTATTTATAGCTACAGAAATTCGTCTTCGACTGGTCTAGGAGTTCCCACGACTGGTCTTAGAAGAAACAGATTTTTGAATTTCTGCGCGGAATCAGGAAAACCGATGTTCGACCGGTCGTAGGCAGTCCACGACTGGTCGAAGGTCGTCCACGACCGGTCGAGACCCCTTCTCGACTGGTCGAGCGACTGTGAATTTAGTCGCTGGAGTTTGAATCGAGGCTCCACGACTGGTAGAGGTTCGAGTCGAGGACATCCCACGACCGGTCGAGCAGACTCCAAGACTGGTCGTGAGCGAACCAGAAAATCCGATAAAATTGAACAAGTCCAAGACTGGCCTAGGAAATTCTTAGACAGGTCGAGCCAGTGCTAGGACTGGTCGAATCAGACCCAGGACTGGTCTAAGAGCAGATCAAAAACATGTTTAAATACATTTGAATAATGTATCCAAAATGACCTACCCTAAGGTCAATGACTATGGTCTATCAAACCTGAATAATGAAGTATGGACATTGAACTCTACTTCATTCAACGAATGATAAATCTTTTAGTACTTGAAGCCTAAAGTACGAGTCGTCCAAAAACTTGACACCAACATTTATCTTGAGTTTTGCTTTTGAGCTTCACACCTTCACACCTTCAACACACTGCTGTATCTTGAACTTGAATAACCTTTGCGTGAATAAAGAATACTGTGTCTTCTTTATCTCTTCTTCTTTATATCTTCGAAATGTACCTTGAAGCCGCTTAAAGAGTCCATGGTTGTCTTAAACATAGAACACACCAAGACATAGAACACACCAAGGTTTTGACACACAAAATTTGACAACCAAAGAGGTATCATATAATAGCACTAACCGTACTTATAAAGTTTTTGATCATAGTGGAAATGTGATGAAGTTTTTGGTTGTTGTTTGTGGGTTATGCCTTTGGTTATGCTTATTACGAATCAAACTGATGTTGAAAATCCTCCTCGTAGCATCTCAGGATTGTAACCTGGTGAATGGGCGCTAGGGGCCGAGAATAGGGTACTACGGAAGCTGTCGGCACCGGATTCGGCGATCGGGGATTTTGTGAGCCCGGTTTCTGAGTTTGGGGCGTGACAGAAGTTGGTATTAGAGCATAACTCGGGAATAACCAAGAACAACATTCATGTCTGTTATCAGTTAGAATGATTGAGTCCTTAGTTTGGATAGCTTAGCAATCTTTTATTACCGACCCTTAACGTGCGTGCCTTCGAGAGGTTCTAAGTTGATAGGCGCGTTCGATCTTTCCTGTAGAACATGCCGCGTCGGAGAGTGACCCGATCGACTCTCACTCCACCACCCGAGACTCCCGTTCCACCACTTGAGACTTCAGCACTACCACCGACGATCCCCGCTCCACCACCAGAGATTCCTACTGCCCAGCCTATGGATGTAGCTCCTCTACCAGAGACCGGTGTGGATCCGACCGTATCCGTGAGTTCTTCCCAGTTACAGCAAATGTTACAGGCTGTGACGGTCGCACTTCAGGGGTAGAGCAAACACCCCATTGTTTCACCGGATCAGGATGAGTAGGATCGCGCAAGTGCCCTTCTTTGGCAGTTCCGACGGCTCGATCCCCCACGTTTCCAGAGCGAGCCAGACCCGACAACAGCTGAGAGATGGTGCGCCAATGTGGAGAAGATATTTGATACAATGGGATGCACGACCGAGTGGCGAGTCCGATTAGCCATATTTCTTCTCTATGGTGAGGCTGAGCATTAGTGGACATCAATCTCCCGAGCAGAAGGCGTCGATTTTGTATGGACATAGGAGGATTTTGTTGATCAGTTTAACCGACAGTATTTTCCTGATCACATCCGACAACAACGAGCGTTGGAGTTCGAGGCTCTGGTGCAGGGTGATATGACGGTGGCTCAGTATGCTGCTCGTTTTGTAGCGCTATCTAGATTTGCACCATACTTGGTAGATAATGAGTAGTGGAGAGCCCGCCGATTTGAGGACGGTTTGCGTTACGGTTTTTGAGGCAGTGTTATTGGACATGAGCTCTCGACTTTCGAGGGGGTGGTACAGAAGGCCCAGATTTTTTAGGCTGAGTGGGCTGGTTCTCAGTCTGATCGCGGTCAGGGGAGAGATCGGAAGAGGCGGGTACCTTCCGATGACTTGCAGTAGCGTCGACCACAGCAGCAGAGGCGCACAGGTCGCCCAGCCTTCCGAGCACTTGCACCACCTCCGAGGCAGTTCACCGGCACATGTTTTGGGTGCGGTGCGACGGGGCACCGTATATGGGAGTGTCCTCGCCCCCAGCAATAGTAGCAGAGAGGTTCACAGCAGCCTCCACCACAGCAGTAATAAAGACCCCCACAGCAGCAGTGACAATAGTCCCCACCATCGAGGCCACCGCAACAGTAGCATCAGCACCAGCCTCCGAGACCGTAGCAGCAGAGGCAGCAGTTTCGACCTCCTCAGCGACCCCAGCAACAGCAGCACGATCAGAGGGGACAGGCACCTCCCCAGCCGGCTCAGGCTAGGTTCTATGCGGCTCAGCAGGATCCGCAATCATCTGAAGGAGTCGTTGAGGGTATACTTTCAGTCTCTACATGCACTGCACGTGTGTTGTTTGATTCTAGTGCATCGCATTCTTTTGTGGCTGAGAGTTTCTGCCGATAGACTGGCTTACCATTGGAGTCTACTCATGAGGTCCTGTCAGTATCGACTCCCTTGGGGAAGACTGCAGTGTTGGGCCGATTTTGCTCATCTTGCCCCGTTCTAGTTGGGGATACCTTTTTGCCTGCCGACTTGTTTGCATTGCCAATGTCCGAGTTCGATGTCATCCTGGGTATGGATTGGCTTGCCGAGTACTATGCCATATTGGATTACTCTACGAGGACGGTCATGTTCTGTATACCCGGTGTGCCGCAGTTCCAGTTCATTGCAGAGCCCAGAGGAGAACCGTTGTCTTGTGTGATGTCGTGTGCCATAGAGGAGCCCATAGCGGTGAGCATCGACTAATTGCCTGTTGTTTGTGATTTTTTCGATGTGTTCTAGGAGATTCCGGGATTACCACCTCGTCGACTCACCGAGTTTTAGATTGATCTCGTGCCTGGTACCGCGCCTATTTCGAAGGCCCCGTATCGTATGGCACCGTTGGAGTTGTGGGAACTGCAGAAGCAGTTGGATGAGTTACACGATTTGGGCTTTATCCATCCGAGCAGTTCACCGTGGGGATCGCCAGTACTCTTCGTGAAGAAGAAGGATGGCTCATTGAGGCTCTATGTGGATTACCGCGAGCTCAACAAAGTCACGATCAAGAACAAGTACCCGCTCCCGAGGATTGTAGGGTGCACAGTTCTTTTCGAAAATTGACTTACATTCCGGTAATCATCATATTCGGGTCCGAGAGGAGGACATTCCGAAGACGGCTTTTAGGACGCGTTATGGTCATTTTGAGTTCCAGATCATGTCCTTTTGACTGACCAATGCGCCTGCGGTATTCATGCAGTTGATGAATGAGGTCTTCCGCCCTTATCTCGATCAGTTTGTTGTAGTGCTCATCGACGATATTTTGATCTATTTGAGGACCCGTGAGGAGTGCATAGCAAATCATTTTGGAGCTTTTTGTCCATTATCATTGTATTTCCCTTTATGCTCATTGTACTTGTAAAGTTTTTTATCATAGTGGAAATGTGATGGAGTTTTTGGTTGTTGTTTGTGGGTTATGCCTTTGGTTCTGCTTATTACGAATCAAACTGATATTGAAAATCCTCCTCATAGCATCCCAGGATCGGAACCTAGCAAATGGGCGTTATGAGCCGAGAATGGGGTACTACAGAGGCTGTCGGCGCCGGATTCGGTGATAAGAAATTTTGTGAGCCCGTTTTCTGAGTTTGGGGCGTGACACCAACTTTACTAAACTAGCATGGGCCCAGTGAAACTAGAGCTTGATAAGGCCTCTACGTCCAGAAGCAAGCCAACTTCTAAGGAGGTCGATATAACTGTAAGGACACTTAAAGAACACGAGTACGAGCCCATTTCAAATAAACCGTGTTCTGACCTATTAGGTCAATCACAAATTGGCCATAGATCGGCTATAGGTTGGTCGTAGGTTAGATATAGGTAAACCACAGATCGACCCTAGATCGATTAACCTCCGGCTATAACTCAATCAGAGCTCGGCCATCGGACGACCATAGATTTACCACCAACTGGTCGAAGAACCAGGCGACACCTCGGGATGAGATCAAGGACCATTAGCGCCTAGCTAAAGGGAATACGGACCCTCCAACCTAAACATTGGTCGAAGATGGTGAATGTTGATCTGTCGAGAGGCTTAGTATTGCTTATTCTCGAGCTACCACAAGCCTATGGGAGCCGAACTAAGGCCTAGCGACAGATTCAATAAAATCCTTAACATCCCGAATATCTCTCCCTGAATCTCTAGGGGATGCGATCAGATCCTAGTAATCTCGAAGGCCGGTGATCTATAAGGATCCTAGATCTGGGTGAATCTCCAGGATATCGGGAAGAATCCATGCTCAATCGGTCCCTCTCTCTCTTATATAAATAGAGATATCCCCAAACTTGAAAGGTACGCTAACCCTTACCCTAGCGTTTGATGGTGTCTCTTTTCTAGAGACCCTACCTTACAAACAAAAGACCCCATTCCTGACTTAGGCATCGGAGAGTCCCCTGCACTAGCCTGGGTCTCTTTTGTTTCTCTTTACGCCTGTGTAGGTGCAAGAGGGTTAGTCGTGGAGGGTTTGCTAGAAAACTGCATCAACAGTTTTGCGCTGTCTAAGGCAAGGACATTCTAAGCCGTTCTCAGTTCTTCTATTAGCAAGCGACTACAATGGCCAGGGGAAAGAAGAAAGTTCAATCCCCTCCAGTAGCGATTTCGATCGCGACCCTACCTACGACTAGTTGCGCTCCAGAACCTCTAGTACAACTAGTATAACCCGAGCCACAGAAGAGCCATCAAGGTTCCTCTTATGGCTCCGGCAGGCATGGCCAACGGACTCGAATTAGGAATGGCTACATGAACAACCTCGAAAGAGAATTCGGAGATATGAGGGCAGATATGGGCTACATGAAGCGGATACTGGAACATATGCAACCTCGGCATGCACCGAGAGTCGACGAAGAAGACAAGCAGCCTAGCCATAGACATTCCCAACCTACATGCATATTGTGCCCCAGCTGAGCCAGCATCATAGTTAGACCAGGCCTATCCCATCTCACGTGTCTGAAACCGCCCCTTTACCTGCCTCCGACCTGCGACATGAGTTGAATCGGAAAAGGCACAGCAAAGCCCAGATAGAAGCCACTGATTGGAATGGGGAGCCATGGAAAGCCGAATTGGAGAGCCTATGGGACCAGATCGACAACATACAACAGGATCTAACATAGCAATGGTCACAATGGAGGAAACCAAGTCTCCATTCACTGCCGAAATTCTACAAGCGCGACTGTTGGATAGGTTTCGATTACCTCAGATTACGCCCTTCACAAGGAATACCGACCCATCAAAGCACATGGAATCCTTTTGGATTTATATGGAACTCCATAACATTTTTTATGTGGTCATGTGTCGAGCATTCTTCCTGACTTTGGCTGACGCTGCTCGACTATGGTTTAAACAATTACAACCGAGGTCCATTAGCTCATTCTTGGAGCTTAGCCAGGCCTTCATCAAGAACTTTATCGAAGGAAAGAAAAGACTTAAAGAACCTGCTCATCTCCTTCATATAATCCAGAAAGAAGGTGAACTCCTGAAGGATTACATTAAGCGCTTCAACTTAGAAGCATTACAAGTTCGGAAACATTCAGACGAGACCGCCCTGAACGCCATCATAAGCGGGTGAGAGATAAACCTGTTCTCTTCTCTCTAGTTAAGAACCCTCCTGCCACTTTGGCTGAGTTTCTGAACAGATCACAAAAATATGCCAAGGCTGAGGAATCCCAGATATTACAGGACGCCGCCCAAAGTAAAAATCCCCTCGCCAAAGAGTAAACAAAGGCCGAGCAAAGTTCAACCTATAAGAAGAGAAAGGATGATCGATCTTGGGACAACCAAAAGCCAAACAAACGGCCCGACCGTAAGTTCAAGACTTATACTCCTCTAACAAAGACGATAGAACAAGTCTTAATGGAGATCGAGGACAAACATCCTCTCCATTGGCCGAATAAGATGAAATCCAACCCTGACAAAAGAAGCAAAAATAGATATTACCTCTTCCACCGAGATCATGGGCATAATATGAGCGATTGCTTCGACCTCAAGCAAGAAATCGAGGCGCTCATTCGCAATGGTCATCTCGGGGATTATGTCGACAACAGAGGAGATCGGATGCTGAGGAACGGCCGATCAACAATCAGCCAGCTGGGGAAATCTGTACCATCTTTAGAGGCCACAATGGAGGAGGTGATTCAAATAATGCTTGGAAAAGCGCACGCTAGGAGTATTAGTCGTCCTGAGGAAGAAGTCCTGCTCTTAGGGCGGCCTTCGAAAGAACAAAAGATGGAGGAATACAATATAGCCTTTATTGAAGAAGATCCTCGAGGTATCCACTTCCCCCATGACGATGACTGGTAATCACTCTAACCATTGCCAACCGAAAAGTGTTTCGGATCCTTGTCGATACGGGATCATCAGTAGATGTACTCTTTGTTCGAACCTTCGGCAAAATGAGAGTTGGTCGGTCTTTACTTCGACCCATCAAGACTCCTTTAATCAGAATTTCAGGCAGACAGGTCATACCTGAAGGGGCCATCCAGCTCTCCCTCTTTGCCGAGGAAGGACAAAATCAAACCATTATAATGGTAGACTTCCTCGTAGTCGACCAACCATCTGTCTACAACACCATCCTTGGACGACCGTCGTTGTACCTCCTACAGGCTGTTGTATCAACCTACTACCTAGTGATAAAATTCTCAACCGAGCAAGGAGTTAGGATCGTGAAAGGAGATCAGAACGAAGCTCGACAATGTTACGCAATGGCGCTACGAGCCCCGCGGGAAGCAATGGTTATTGAATCTCTGGACCAGCGTGAAGAATCTCAAGGGAGAGGTTGACCCATGAAAGACCCTCATTCCGATCCCTTTTGACGAGTCTGATCCATCTAAGACTGTTCAAATAGGGTCGTCCTTAATATCACAACTACGTGATAAGATGGTCGCCCTCCTCCGACGTTATGCAAATGTTTTTGTGTGGTCCCACAAGGACTTGCTCGGAATTGATCCCACCGTCAAGACTCACTGACTGAAGACCGACCCAACTTCCCGACCGATTAGACAGAAGTGTCGTGCCCTCAGTCTTGAAAGGTATGCCATAATTGAAGAAGATGTCAGTAAGCTCCTCAAGGCAGGTTTCATCGAAGAAGTTGTTGAGGATCAAATATTACATATTATCCCCCATTTATTACTTGGTTTTATGAACATGATAATGCTTAATGTTCTATTTTATGAACATGATCTGTTTCTTCAAAGTAACCTATGCCTTGGTCTTTTTGATAATTTCTTACGCACGATCAAAGAATCCATATGGCAAGATCTACTGGATAATGATTGTGCACTAAACAATACTAATGACCCCATCAATGCATCCAACTATAAGAAACATGAACTAAATAATTATAGCCAGGAATTATGAAGCGTGATCTAGTATGAATGTTAAAAAGTTGCTTCCATATCAAGACCTAGTTATATGGTCCGATGTCATAACTTCTCATTATTCTAGTAATGATATCGCAAGTCTCTGGTATAGTCTGGTCAAATCCAAATTAACGAGCAAATCTTCTTAGATAATATGGTTCATGCCAAAATGAACTATCTTCCCTCAATGGAAGAGTAATGGACCTGATGGAGACAAGAAATGAATGTTTTCCAAAAGAGATAGAACCATCATCAGTCACTTCTATGACCTCCGGAAAGCTAGTAAATGGAAATTGAAAGAAGTGTTCTCTATTTTTCTAGTGACCCAACCATTCGATTTTTCAATCATTTTTCTCAATTGATAATGTTGGAGTGGAAGCCGATGAGGATTTGAATAGGCTCTTTCAGAATCAACAAAGGTCCAACGAACATACACTCCTAGCCAGCCTATAAAGAAATGCCGAGGAGTACAAACTAGAAAAGACACAATAGTTGAACCTCTAGAGCCGGAAATGACATTTCTGAAAGCATGATATAATGAACAAAAAAATACAACAAATGCAATGCAAAGCATGCTGACAAGCGCAAAGATAGAATGACCAAATCATTATCATATTGCAAATATTACAATCATTCTAAAAGCTTTCAATATATTTCAAAATTATCAATACTTCATGAAACTAAATTGAAAAATTATGATATCTTGAGATACTAATTCCGATTAATTTGGCAGGAAATATTACAATTCGAAATCTTGGATTATGCAGACTAAGAATAAAGGAGACAATCAAAGAGATTGTTACAGTAGGAGCAGCATTAAAAAATAATTCCCTAACCACGAAGTTCAAAGAAAGAGTCACCGGAGTTGATCGAAGAGATTGGTGTAGTAGGAACAGCATTGAAAGACAGCTCTCTGATCAAGATACTCAAAGATGGAGTCACCACAGCTACTACAGTGACAAGTTTCAATGAAAAGAGAACTGTGCGAATAAGGAAGTTAAAACTGTGAAGGATGCAATTGTGGCCATATTCATAGAAAAGAGTTATCACGCCCCAAACTTGGTAATCGGACTCACAAGGAACCCGATAGCCGATTCTGGTTGCAATAGCCTCCATAGTACCCCATTCTCGACTCCTGAAGCAGGTTCCGATCCTAGGATCCTACTAGGAGGATTTTCATAAATCATATATCCATTCCAATAAGAGCATACCCAAGATCATAACAAGTAAATCTCAGAAATAACAAAGGAACACACAACAAAATTTACTATGAATTTGAACTTTTCAAGTAAAAGGCTGAAAGGAAATACATAAGGTAACAGAAGAAAGAAGGAAGATATGCAACACTGAGGTCCTCGGCTCAACTCCTATCCAAACTCTGCCACTACAACGCCAACCTAGGATCTCCTGCACGCATCTATCGTGCATAAGCTTATAAAAAGCTTAGAGGGTGGTGAACGTATGTAACAATAGGCGCAGAAGAATAATAGGGGATGCAGGATCAATGTCAATATCACTAGCCTTACCAAGGCTAAGCCATGAATGCAGGAAGCCATACCAAGGCTATGCAATGCAATAAGGCTTATACAGCCGATACCAATGCAATGCTCATAACTAGTCCACAGCTAATACAGTTCCATCATAAGGAATATCACCGGGGTCTAATGCACTACAGGATGACTGCCGCTCTCAAGACCGCACAGTCAAACGAGCATAAGAGACCACACTACCCGCTTGTGGACAGTCAATCACCAGTGAGGCTCGACGGTAGCGAACCCACTCACGAGCTGGTCAGACTCAGCCTAGTAATGCCCACTCTCTCAGGCGGATAAGGCCATATCCTATCTCAACTGACTTCACGATAGTGGGAGAGACGGCTTAACGGTGTAAAGTACTCGAGCACTCATAATTTTCACTCCGTCACGACGTTAAGGCGTCCTCTAGGCACCTTGAAGGTTTAGGGGCTTTCACACAAGGATATCTTATGCACCCCAAATGCTCAAATAATATATTTCTGGTGTCCACATACTGCCATCCATGAATACCCCTGTGGAGGTAAGGCCCTGATGAAGCAAGGGAAATAATATCCATGAGATGTGATGCCAAAGGCATGAATCACGCATACCAATCATGTACTAGCTCCAAGCACTCAATGAGCACAAGAGGGGAACTCCATCCCTCTATCATATCAACCCAATGACCACGTACAAATGAAATTCAAACACACCATGATGCATATGGGTCATGAGGGTGCGTCATACGATGATGATGACTTAGAACATACTCGACTTTTCTAAGGAGGGAATCAAGTCTAGGTACTTAGACAATTAATCTAAGGAACAATCCTCTAGTGGGAGCCCAATACTTTGGGGTATCCCACAAATCTAAGGAGGGCAATATATAAGCCTAAAGGAATAATCGGTCCTAACGGGGGCCTATGGTGGGCCATAAACCACTCATGGGCTTACCTTATGGCCACCAAGGACGACATTCAACCTCAACTGCGTCCCAAAAGGTAGCCCACCACTACTCGAATATGAAACAAGGCCCAAGGCCTAAGCAATCCATGGCCTAGTGGGCTATACACCAAGCCCAACACATAGGGAATATGGTGGGCCCTCAAACAAGGTTTGGGCCCAACCATAAAGGTCATAAACCCACATATTGTGGTGGGCCTAATAGGCAGCCCGATAATCCAACCATAAGGGCAATCCTTATATTTATTTTAAGTGAGTTGGGCCTCACATCTTGGCCTAAGTACAGTGGTTGTTTTTGGGGGGCAACCAAGGGCCCAACTACTTGCATATTACGGCCCACAAACCCATCACAATAAGTAGTAAATATAGGACCAAAGGTCAAGGAGCCTATCTAGAAAGTTCCAGGACAAAAGGGCCTAGGAAAATCCAACAATTAACTATGAACATTGATCCAATAAAAACCCAACTAGAGTGGGCCTCAAGTGTGCACTAATTAAGCCCAAAGGCAAATCAGGGGAATGGCAAGATATATGCATATAACATCGTTAAATCTGGTGGGTCATGCTGCCCCAAAACATGCCATTAAGAGCACCCAGTTTGGGCCATTGTTGGAATTCCGGCCCACCTGTTTTCTGGGCCTGCTGGAGTCCAGCAATAAGAATCAATTTATAAAATTATAATTTATTGGTGACTTACACACATCACTGTGGGCCTCACCAGATGAATGGAGTGCATAAAACACATACATCAAGTGGACCAATGTTCCTTGACTGGACATCCAGTAGCAGCCCAATAGGCCAGGAGTCCTAGCTTAGACGGTCTTATGAGCCTGGGACGTCAGTCCCCAAAATATATCAAAGTGGGCCCTACATGTGGACATCTCACAGGGAGGTGGGCCATGTCCCATGTGGACCACATCATGGATGAATGGCGTGGATACAAAACACATCAAGGTGGGCCTAAAATAGGGTAGATGGCCAGCTCATGCTGGACGTCCCAGCCTTGGGCGTCCAGCCTCGAGGGCCGGTCCAGCCCTCGCCGAAGATCGTTCAGGGGTCGGTTGGTCCCAAAATTTGGTAGGTTAGTCCTATCATGGGTGGGCCACCCCATGAAAAATTTTTAGATTTTATTGAATTAGAAAAGTATTTATTTGAATTAAAAGAAAACTGTCTGCCCAAAAATCTGGTTAGAGTAGAATTTAGTCTAGCCCTGATTTGAGCTTCCAATGGTGTGGACTAAAGGTCTCCAAAAATTAGGGGAAATGGTTTTTACATCCCCTCATATGTATACCACAAGGTGGGGTCCACAGAAGTGGCCCGCCAATGCAAAAGTTATTTTATAATCAAAGATTTTCAAACTGACATGTTGCTAGAGCAGTCTAGAAAATCCAGACTGTCCACCTCACTTGGGCCACACCTTTGGGACCTCAATCAAGGTCAGATGGGGCTGAAATTTGGGGGATGTCAAGATGGGATCCCCACATTTTAGAAAAGTATATTTGATGGGTATGAAAATTCCCCCAAATAGTCCTAAAATCTGGTCCAAAATCAACCAGGAACTGTCCATAGAATTCTAGACAGCAACATACACTTGGATTAAATTGAAAGTATGAGTTAATTAAAAAGAGAATTACGCAAAAAACTAGGTGTTATGGCCCACCCTAGTGTGCCCCACAAATGTCTAAATCAAATCCCAAAGTTACCACACTTGCATGCATCATTAAAAGTCAGCAAATGGGAGACCCAAAATCATAGTGTAGGGAGGTATGGGCGTCCCACCCTAGTTGGGCATTCTGGACAAGCCAGGCCCACCAAGTGGGCCACACTCATCATCATCAGAAATAGAAGAAAAGAGAGGGAAGAGGAAGAACATCCCGGCCATGGGGAGAAGGGTCTGCCACTATTGAGCCTTCCCTAACACAATCACACCCACACATTTCATTCACATTCATATTACATCATGGATCTTCATAATGCATGATCTATATTTAAGATGAATGGTTGAGATTTCATCCCCTCCATGATGCTAGGGTCTAGATGACCCATCATGCTATGAAATTGGAAGAAACCTCCATGATGGGGCCCATAAAGGAAAAACCCCATGCATGGGACATGTATGCATACAGTAGGCCATTTGGCGACATCCAAGGGATTGTGTAGGAACTCCACCATTGATTGGTGGGTCCTACACTTCCCAAAAGAAGAAAAGAGAAGATCTAAGCTATGGAAAAGGAATGTGTACATTTAGAGGAGCACCCACCTAAAGATCTTCACCAAAGCATAGATCACCAAGCTCCAAATGCTCCAAGGAATCAAGATTGATGGATGAGATGGGGTTAAGATGGATGGATTAAGAGAGATTGGAGAAGAAAGGGGCTGGAATGGTGTGAACGTCCCACCATCTCTAGTTTGGGAGAATGAGAATAAGAAGAGAGAAGGGAGAAATGAGAGGGAGAGAGGAGAGAGGGGAGTGTTGTAGGAAGTCCATCATTACAAATGGCTTGAGAAGACCAACCATCATGCTCTCTCTCTAAGGAAGGGAGGCTTGGGTTAGAGAGCTCATCATAAGCTAGCAAAAGAAGGTCTATATGGGGACTATAGGGTAGGATGGGTGGTGATTGGGTAGTGGGTAGTTTAGGATATGGAACTTTAGGTGGTGTATGGGTGGTGTGTTTGGGAAATTGCACAAGAGAGAGTGGGTCACCTTGAAAAATGTGCTCTTCACACCAGGTGGCCCACATGATCATGATCGAAGGTTAGAAATGAAATGCATACAACTTATGATCTACACGGATGGACGCACGGGACGCGTCAATGGAATCGCAACGACGATGCGAACAAGATGGCATAGGTTTCGGCTCGATTTGAGTCGGGTCAACATAACCGGACTTAAGGATGACCGCAAACACTATCCAAGGGTCGCAGGTCACCAGGATTCGGCCGGTAAGATCGCAAGAACAAGAGAAACGAAATGCACACTCATACACACACATGCACTTGGGTCGGGTCTTATAGGAGTTTTATCTGATTGATTGTTATTAAGACAGAGTGCTTTCGTTGTTGCCATTATCCTCCCTATTGAAGCATTCACTTGGTGCTTCTGACTAGGGGCATGAAGATCATCCAATATTTTGTTTGAGCAAGATCATTCAGTCTTCCGTTCAAGCATGACTATCCAATCAAACACAACCTTTCATCTGAATACGATTCGTCGGTCTTCTGTTCGAACTCAACTACTGAAAAATCTTCATTCGAGCAATCCTTCTCCGATGTGAAAGAATTTTTGTGCAGAAGAAGATCCATCCTCCATTTGATTTCGCATATAAATCAAAGAAGGATCGAGGGGGCATCTATTGGTGCACAAAAAATACTTCATCTCTCTCAGTATGGAAGTTCCATTAATTTGAACTATGCGTGCCCATTCCCTACTAATTTTCCACCTGTTGCGTTGTAGACTTCCCAACCTGGATACTTTGTTGCACGGGTCCAAATTCCCATCTTGCAAGTCTGTTGCATAGGTCCAGTCCCCTAAAATGGATCCCTGTTGGCCGTCACCTACTTGACTTGCCCTTTCCATTGCGCGCACATTCGCTCTCTCTCTTTCTCTCTCTCCTTGGATCCCATGTTGTGCGCCCCCTGTCAGAGTGCATAAGCACTGTTGCGCACCCTCTGTTAGAGTGTAGAAGCGATGTTGCACGGCCTCTCTCCTAGCCTGCATTTGTTGTTGCGCGCCTAGCTCTTTATCTTGAAAGGCCTATTGCACGAAAGTGGGTTTCACAGGTGTGTGAAGGCTATAAATAGCCCTCTCCTCCTCATTTGAGGAGGAGAAGAATTCAGGAAGAAGAAGAAAGGAGAATAGAGAGCGGAGAAGGTCCACCTACATAATCAATTGGTTCGCGCAACCAATTCACCCGCACAATTATCCTATTCACGCAAAAGAAGGAAAGAAAGAACAAAGGAGGAGAGGAGGAAAATCCGGAGTGAAGAAAGTGGAGAGTGGAGAAGGAATCAATGGCTCACGCAATCAATTCCCACTGCCCAATAGTCAGGCTCGCGCAATCAGTTTCCACTGCACAACATTGCCTATTGCACAATAGGCATGTTCACACAATGCATTTCCTGCACAATGGAAGCTTTCAATGGTCTTTTTGTTGTATAATTTGACACGGCTTGTTTTCTTATATATGCCATGTGCATACGAGTGAAGAACCAAGGGCCTCAAATCACACAACTCATTTGTCTTTGTGATGGACATATAACATGCTGAAATACTGTTGAAATTGTCGTTGAACTATTTCTCCTTTTATTCATTACAATAATTCTCTGTACTCTGTGTTAGAATCAAGGGAGATTCGAGGATGTAAATGAATTCAAAATAATATTTTGATGAATGTTCTTCTATTTTCTTTGTTAATTATTGAATAAGATAATTCTCCAAACGAAATATTTTTTGTTTCTTGTCGAAACAGTCTAACTCATCGATGGACCACGAGCCCTTCAACCAAACCTCCTTCAATTAAAAATCTCGATGTATGATCACTTACCCACTTGGGCATGAACCACACAAAATTCTACTTCTAATCCTAAGTTCAAAGTCCTACAACAATTATGAAAGCAAATAAAGAGAGAAGAAGGATATTTACCTGTATAGAAGAACTAGAACTATAATCCTATGAAACCAAACAAGTGAATGATGTTAGTGTTGTTAGAAAATTTAAAACAAAACAAATTCTAAAAGAAAAGGGAAAAAATAAAATTGAAGGTTAGAAAAATTAAACATAAAACAAAAATCAAACTTAGAAAACCTAAACCTAATCGTGTTCAATGCCGCTCCCTAGCAACGGCACCAAAAACGTGTTCACGACCCCAAGTGCATGGTTGCAATGTAGTAATAACTCGGTGAGACTGAGGTCAAATCCACAGGGAATGGGGAACATAGTTTAGAACTAATCTAAATCTAACTCGGTTGTCTAGGTTTTTAATCTAGCGATGAAGAAAAATATTTTAATTAATAAAGATAAAAGACTAAGGATCCAGGAATCCACTTATAGCAATCTTAATATTAATCTACTTGATTCAATGATAACTTGATTGGAATCGAAGTCCTGTCCTATCCAATTGGATGATGGAGCGGTTAAAACAAAGTCTGAACTTTCATTAGTTTAGTTCCCTCATGAAATACCAATGCAATGATCACAAGCAATTCAAGCATCTATCGGTGACCTAAATGGGCATCCATGAAAGATATCATTTTATGTCTGGCCTCTCGATTTACTAACTATTCTATAACTAGCATTGGATATCCATCTTTTGGAGTCGCCTGATTAAGGTTTCTGAAGTTGATGCATATCTTTTGCTTACCATTTTTCTTGATGACTAACACTATTTTAAAAATCCATTCTGCATACCTGATAGGTCAAATGAAGCCAATTTTCAATAGCTATTCTACCTCTTCTTTAATATTAAAAGTTACTTTGGTCCTCATACATTGTATGGCTGCTTAAAAGGCCAATAACCTTTTTTCATTGGGAGACGATGCTCAAATAACTTTCTTTTGAGTCTTCGCATCTCATGGTAGTCCCAAGCAAAATAATAAGAATACTTCCTTAAGAGAACAATGATCTATGCAAGAACTTGTGGCTTTAATATCTCTCTGATGTATGTTGGTTATGGGTCATGTTCGCTCCTCATACATTGTATGGCTGCTTAAAAGGCCAATAACATTTTTCATTGGGAGACGATGCTCGAATAACTTTCTTTTGAGTCTTCACATCTCATGATAGTCCCAAGCAAAACAATAAGAATACTCCCTTAAGAGAACAATGATTTATCCAGGAACTTGTGGCTTTAATAACTCTCTGATGTATGTTGGTTATGGGTCATATTCGCTCCTCATACATTGTATGGCTACTTAAAAGGCCAATAACCTTTTTTCATTTGGAGACGATGCTCGAATAACTTTCTTTTAAGTCTTCGCATCTCATGGTAGTCCCAAGCAAAACAATAAGAATACTCCCTTAAGAGAACAATGATCTATGCAGGAACTTGTGGCTTTAACAACTCTCTGATGTATATTGGTTATGGGTCACGTTCATTCCCCATATTGACTTCCATCAAAGAGTCTTGAACATCAGCTTAAAGATCGTCTAGCTTAGGAGGTGCTGCTTCGAGGTCTTGAAAGTCCATTCCATTGTCGGAGACTTCATCTCTTTCCAATATGCATTTGGCTATGTTGATGAAGTAGTCATTCTATAATCCTCCATGTTAAAGATGCCTCTTTATTTTTTCTAAAATGATTGAGATTGAAATTGTGTCGGTTGTCTAACACGACACCATGCTACATGGAAGCTTACAGAGCTTAAAATTATGGATAAGTCCTAGAGTGGGGTGAATAAGACCACTTAAAAATCTTCAACTAATTAAAACAATTTACCAATTAAATCAATAAGGCGAAAGGGTCCAATTGAATAGACTATAAGATATACAACAACATGAGCAACTAGTCTATATTGGTGAGATGTGAGATATCAATCGTGTGCTACAAATTAAGTGCTTAGCATACAATCTATTCATGCATCCACGATGAACAATCCAATCATAAGCATAATGGAAATGCATCTACATAATAATCACAAACACAATGATGTATAGTGGTTCGATTAAATATATATTGCACTCCTAGCAGATGCACTCTCTTCGAGTATACTAAATTTCACTATTTCTGTAGTTTTCAATAAGTTTACCACTAACCTTTACAATAGTTTTTAATAAGTTCAACCCAAACCTTTAATCCTACACAAGAACCTACACATATGCACCTGTGTTGGTGGAACATGTACACACCCATGTCAGTGGACCATGTTTCCACTTGCGTCAGTGACTCCCTTAGAGATCAGTTCACCAATAACCCCTATGGTCAAATCTAAGGACCTACATACACTCTTGCAGGAGGCTCCCATAGACACTGACAGGTACGCACCCGTGTCTGGTGGCAGTCCTACTTAAGTGCCAATTTGAGTTTGGGTTGTGATAACACCAACATATTGCATATTTATCCTCTCAATTGCATCAACTTTCCTTGTATTTAAGTACATAATTGATCTAATTTGATATGTTTTCTACATGCAAATTAATTTTGGATCTAAAGATGAATATGTGCTTAAAAGGAGGAATTAAAGCTCAAAAAAGAGATCAAGCTCGAAGATGATGAAGAATTGGATGTTTTGAAGACATTATTAAAGAATTCAGGTGCTAAAGATCCCAAAAAACAAAGTATAAAGGATGAAGAAAATAGTAAAAAATCACACAGTCCAATGATAGAAATAACAAACTGTTCAGTCCCACCCGAAGTAGTTTCGATCCGACCGAAAGTGCCAAGAGCAATCCAACAACAAATTATGATTTTCAGACTTAATTCGGATCGACTGTTAGGTGCGACCGAAGAGACATTCAGTACCACTGAAGGAGGGTTCAGTGCGACCTGATGGAGATAGATACTTAAGAAGAAATTCGATGAAATTCGGGTGTAACTGAAGAAAAATTCGGTTGGACTTGTTGCGATTTTGATGCAATTGAAGGTTATCGTCAGTGCAACCGAAGCGTAACAAAAGTGCATAAATTTGACATTGGTGCAAAAATTTTCTATTTAAATAGGTGTTTTAGATTGTGTTAGATACGAATTAGGGCATGGTACAGAGACCATGGTGGAACTTCTAAGAAGTCGTCATTCTACTTCAATCATTTGGTTCTAGTTTGTCTTTTTAGTTTTTTATTATTCTAGGATATTAGACATGTTGGGCTAATCTCTTAACTAAAACTAAGAGATGAAGCTTATAGTTAATTACAATATTTAGTTTATTTGATTCAATAATAATGTTTTGAATGATGATAGTTAATTGAGTTGATTTGGATTTTACTTTATTGTATTTAAGTTATTGATTTCTGGATTTGTTATGAACCATGGTTACAATGAATGCTTTGATTTAACAATTGCTTAGCCACGAATTAAAGAAGTCAATTTGTATAATTGATTGATCTATGGCTGCCTAAGGGTACTTTGGATACTCTTGTTTCCCTATGATTGATATCTAAATGCTTCATGATAGAATTTTTCAATCGAAATCATATATTATAGTGTTGATGATTGGTTTAACAGAATTATCTTTCGATTGGATATGATAGGACTTTGATTTCAATTGAGTTATAAGAATTGAATCAGTAAATGAGATATTATGATTGCTATAAGTGGATTCCTGAATCCTTACACTTTTATTTATTTATTTTATAACCCTTTTCTACTTCGGAGGATTAAAAATCCAAAAAAAAAAAAAAAAATGGTTGTCTTTAGGCTAGTTTTAGGTTGTGTTCCCCTTTCTCTAAGGATTCGACCTCGATCTCACAGAGTTATTATTGAATCATATCCCTACACTTGGGGTTGTTAACTCTTGGATTTGATCAAGTTTTTGGCGTCGTTACCGGGGAGTGGCATTGAACACAATTAGGTTTAGGTTTTCTATTTTAGGCTAGATTTTTCTATTTTTCTGAATTTTTCTAACCTACGGCTTTTAGGTTTTCTAATTTCAATTTTTTTTTAGGGTTATCTAACTTTTTTACTAACATTACTAATATTGTTTACTTGTTTCGATTTTGTAGGATTATCTAGTTCTAATTCCTTTATTATGGTAACATCCTTCCTCACTCCCTTTACTTGCTTCCTTAATTGCTGTAAGATTTTATTTTTCTATTGGATTTTAATTTTAGTTTTTAAGTTTAGGTTTGGAATTAGGGTTTTATCATGTTCATGCCGGAGTGGACATGAAAATACTATAATCAAGTTCTAAGAGACGAAACATTAATTGAAGGGTTGTGAGATGACTATGAAACACCCTATGTCTCGTAAATTAGCTGGAAGTGCGACTGAAAACTAACTGGATTATGATGAAAACGAAGTATATGGTGTTCCACCGGTTAAGAAGACAATGCATGATTATTATATGAGTAAGAATGATTATCAACAACCATCAAGTACACCCACATATGACACATATGATCTTCAATGAAGGAACCATACAATTTTAAATTGGAGAGGTGAACCAACCATATATTCTAACTACTATCTCCTTGGGCCTCCTACTTATATCCCACCAAAGAAGACCCAAGCGGATCTAGATTGAAGGTGGATCGATCAACAATAATTCAATCAAAACATCATCCAAACATTCCAAGAAATCAAGACATGATCATTGAAAAGGCCAAGCTATATGTCCTAGAGGGGGGGGGGTGAATAGGACTATGCCAAATTAAAATAAAATCAGCGGAAATAAAATAAGCCAATAGCCTTACAACATGAATCAATTCACAAAGCTAAATTTAAATCACCTTGATAAATAGATATCGAGAGATTGATGCAAATTCAGTTCTAAGGACAACCTTACACCATAATCAACAAGGGCTTATGGTAGGACAACCTTATTTCTAGAACCTCTTTTGGATCAAGGACTCAATATTAATATAAGTAAATGAAATAGCAAGGAATTGAATTTAAATACAGAAGTAAGATCTAAATTATTACAACAATCCCCACACTTGCTTGAAATGTAAATAGTTACAACATTCACATCCACTTGTACATTCCACACAATCGAATGATAAAAGATATGAAAATTAAGCAAGCATTCAAACCACAAGTCAAAGAGTTATAGTGGTTCGCTTGTGTGTACACCAACTGTTTTCCAACAGCCACACAAAAAGCTACTCCACTCCTAATATCCTCACACAGGGGATATTAGCGTTCACTAACAAATAGGTTTTCACAGGTTCACCAAAAACCTTTACAATTGTGTCTTTTTCACTTGGGCTTACACAATTCAAAAACCCCTCTTTTCTGAGTTTTCTGGTTTTCCTCAGACAACCAATACAATGAGATTTTTCTGGCTTAACCTCAAACAAAACCAAAAGTAAATGAATTTTACAGAATTGTAAAATACCTAGATTTCTCCTTTTTCGTAGCAGCCCGGTAGAACCAATCGGAGTAGATGATTTGAATGTCAAAGTTCAATTTCCAATACTCACATTCATAAGGTTCTAAGTTCTAATTGATTTTAGATTTAACTCGTTGGGCGTAGCTAAATTTGATTTTGATTCCAAGAAGAAGGAATAAGATAATTCCTCTTTTCAAATAAGATTGGAATATAGAAACAAAATCAAATTAAATAAGCTAGCAAAAAGGAATATTAAATAAGCACAATCTAGCTTAAAATAAACACAGACTTATCTCAGAGTGATCACTTGAAAATTTCTTGAATTGAATAGCGTTGAAGTTATGAAAACTCTGAATTTCGTGTTCAATTTATAGAAGCAGAAATCGCTCCTACGACTGGTCTTAGAAACCTACGACTGGTCGTAGCTCTAACAGATTTTTGAAAAAATAAGCGCGATCTTTGAAAACCGTTCTACGACTGGTCGTGAGTACCCTACGATTGGTCGTGGGTCACCTACGACTGGTCGTAGATTCCTACAATTGGTCGTAGAACCAGTGATTACGTTGCTGGACTTTAAGTCATAGCTCCACGACTGGTCGTGGACGAGTCGAAACCACACCTACGACCGGTCGAAGGACCTCCAGGACTGGTCGTGGGCGTACCAAAAATTCCGAAAAATCTTCAACTACTTAGGACTGGTCGTGGAATTTCTTGGACTAGTCGAACCAATGCTAGGACTGGTCGAACAAGAGCTAGGACTGGTCGAACAAGAGCTAGGACTGGTCGTAGAATAGACCAACCTTATGTATTTTAAATATTTGATTAATGTATCCAAAGTGACCTACTTAAAGGGTCAACCTAAGGTCATTCAAACCTGAACCATGTCGTATGGACATTGAACTTCAACCATTCAACGAATGTAGATAATTTGAATTATATCAGGCTTGAGATCTTGAACCATATCATGCTTGAGATCTTCATCAACATAGAACTACTTCATGCGTTGTTTCTTTAGATTTGAACTTCAGCATAGTAGCTTCTTGAGGCTTCAACATGTAGCTTTTTGAGGCTTCAACATGTAGCTTCTTGAGGCTTCAACATGTAGCTTTTTGAGGCTTCAACATGTAGCTTCTTGAGGCTTCAACATGTAGCTTTTTGAGGCTTCAACATGTAGCTTCTTGAGGTGTCTTGAATTCCAATAAAAGATCATACAAGTACAGAACACCGATAGATGTTTTGGCACACAAAATTTGACAACCAAAGGAGCATGAGATCATAACACTTACAATCATTAGGGATGTTTGCATCCTCCATTTAAAGAATTCAGTCATGCCTCATTGATGAGGAAGGGATTTTTCTAGTCCAACCTCAACCTAATCTGTCACGTCCCGAACTCACAAACCGGGCTCACAAAATTCCCGATCGCCGAATCCGGCGCTGACAGCCTCCGTAGTACCCCATTCTCTGCTCCCGGCACCCATATACCAGGTTCCGATCCTGGGATGCTACAAGGAGGATTTCAAATAATCAATTTGATTCGTAATGAGCATAACCCACGAACAATAACCACAAGAACACCATCACAAAATCTACTATGATCAAAAACTTTAAGTACAAGGCGTATGAAAGGGGAAATACAATATACTGAAAGTAACAAAACTCCAAAAGCTCGGCTATACACTCCAACTGCGGCGAGTTTACGGCTGCATCCTAGCGTCACCTGCATGAATCAATCGTGCATAAGCTTATGGAAAGCTTAGAGGGTGGTGTAAGTGTATTCGCAATATGAGCGTGCTCAGAATGCAATGTTAGAGTAATGCGGAAACATGCTGATGAGTACATGAATGCAATCAGCCGTACCAAGGCTATGCGGTGCAAGTATGAATGTTATCAGCCATGTCAAGACCATGCGATGCGAGATGCAGCTCAAGCATGACAAATCCACATACAGCTCATCAATATCTGTACAGTTCTCATTCTAGATAATCACTGGGGTTTAGTACACTCCAAATGACATTGTCGCTCTCCCAGCCGCACAGATCAAGTGAGCGTAAGAAACCTCACTATCCGCCTGGCCAATAGTCTACCAATACCTATCCGGCACGTCGATAGCGGATCCATTCACGAGCTGGTCAAACTCAGCCTAGTATTGCCCCCTACCCTCGAGCGAGTAAAGCCACACCCCTTTCCGACCGACCACGACACAGTGGGAGACATGGCCTCCTGGTATTCGGCCCTCATGCGCTCATGTATTCACTTGGTCTCGACGTTGAAGTCATCCTCTGGTACCATCGGGTTTAGGGATTTTCACCCAGGGACATCTATAGTGCCCGTATGCTAGAACCAAATATTTTCAGTATCCAATTCAGCCACCCACTATGTGTCTGTGAAGGCTATGGCCCTGATGTCGCTAGGGCATACAGTAACTATAATCACACAATGCAAGTGCATGAGTCACACTACCAGTTATGCAACAGTCCTACGTATATCATGTACTCATGTAGGGCAACTCCGCCTATCAGGGAGCCCGTAAACAGTCTGCCCGAAGGCATATCCTATGATCAGACACTCCTCATCTCAAGCATACATATGATGCATATGATCATGAATCATGGGGCGACACTATACTTATGATATGATAATGGGCTCTGCTCAAAACGAAGATGGGCCCAAACGGCCTGTAGAATACAAATATGGGCCCATCAGTGGGCCTTAGGGAGAGTGACAATACAGACATTTAACCGACGTCATCCTTACAATGTCGGCATCTAACCATCATTGTTCCCAAAGCATTTCCCACTATAAACATCGTTATATACACCACGGAGTATTACACATTGCAATGGACATAATCGTACCCCATTGGACCTTAAGTACATCAATTAGGCCGTATCATATAGGTCGTATATTTACCAAGTGGGCTATATCAATGAGCCTTACATACATTGCAATGGGCCATAACTCATGGGCCTTGCATTCATCACAAAGGGCCTTACAACAAGGGCTTTATACAAATCTAAGTGGGCCTCAACAACAGGCCACGACTACATCAAGATAGGCCTAAAAAATGGGCCTTATACACATCAAGGTGGGCTTTAACAACGGGCCACCAAAAATGTTTATTTTCCATTCAAACTATTCATAAGGTCACATGTGTCTAGGGCCCACTGTGATGTTTATTTTCAATTCGACCTATTCATAAGGTCACGTGGACCTTGGGTAGGGCCCACTGGAGTGTTTATTTACCATTCAAACTGTTCGTAAGAACAAGTGGGCTAGGGCCCACCATAATATTTATTTTCCATCCAAACCATTCGTAAGGTCACGTGGGCCAGGGGCCCCACGATATTGTTTATTTGCCACCCATCCTATTCATAAGGTCACGCGGACCAGGGAGGGGGCGGGGACCCATCGTAATGTCTATTTGCCATTCAACCTGTTGATTGGCTCACACGGTCAAGGGCCAAATAAGATGTGGTTCACAAATCCAGCCCTCCCATTATATGTGTCCCACCTGGCTGAGGGTCCAGACCAAGTTTCAGCCACATCCAAACTTCAGGTAGGCCCCACCAAGTGATTTTCTATGTTTTAGGCATGTCTTCACATGGTTTAAGATGTTATGGCCCACCTGAGATCCGTATACGGCTGATTATTGGGGACACCCCATAGACAAGGGGGACCCATCGAATGCACGGTTTGGATGTCCATGGACATCATGGTGGGGTCCACGGCTGGGACCCGTGCATCCCTGCTCGTCCGCCCAATGCACGCAGGCGCTGCCTGCGCCTCTGGCAGCAGCAGCATCTGCTGCATCTCTTTGTTTTCTTTTTTTTTTTTGAAATTTGGTTTTTCTGTGGAATTTTGTAGGTGGGGCCCGCATCAGAAGAATCCATCCCGTCCACTCACTCCCATGGCTCGAGACAAGTCAAATGAGCCCAATATCCAACCTGTTTCGACATAAAAATAATTAAAGTGGATTTTAAACGGTGAAAATCCCTATTTTTTTAAAGGAATGGCCCACCTGTTAATCGGATTGGCCTCATTTTTGGGCTCAACGCCTAAAATGAGCTAAGGAGTGGAATGGACGGCTTGGATTAAGAACATACATCAAAGCGGGGCCTACACAAGTGGCCCGCCAAAAAAAAAAAAAATTATTCAAACTGATATTTCCGTTTTCCCTTCACTGACGTCCAGCGTCCCAGACGCTGGACGGTTTTGGATATAACACATATTAAGGTTGGCCCCACGTGGACGTGGCCCACCCATAAAAATCTAATATTTGTGCTTTCCTATCACCATCAAGTGGGACCCATATGGCTTGGATGGCCATAGGGTCCACTTGATGGATGATTTAGATTCCACATGCACATCATGTGGGCCACAAAATAATGAAAGGAAGGGGAGAGAGAGAGAGAGAGAGAGAGAGAGAGAGAGAGAGAAAGGAACACACGTGGATGGAGGGCTCCGCCACTATTAGCCCTCCCATCCATATCTCCAATCATACATCAAACGGGTCCCACTACATGTGGGCCCACCGATCAAAATCAATGGTGGAGGTCCTTTCTCCACCACAATGAAAGGTCTAGATGACCCTAGTTATGCAAGAAAAATAAATATCATGGTGGGGTCCATGGAGAATGGCCCCATCATGGAATGATCTTGAAATTAAGGTGGGCCATTGGCCACATTTAGGGTCCAAAATGAGATCCATACCATCGATCGGTAGGCCTCACTTGGCCCATCATCAAAACAAAAAATCTACACCTATAGAAGCACCCATCGTCCGATCTTCTTGGTCCGTTGGAAAGCCGACCTCTTTGTGCTTCACTTTGATGGTGGGAGATGAAGATTCAAGGGCTAGGATGGAAGATTTTGGGATAGAAAGTGGGCCACACTACTCACTTCTCTTTTTCTCTCCTTGGAAAAAAATGTGGACGTGTGAGGCCTATGGGTTGCTTCGAATTTGAATTTTGTGAAAGAGAGAGAGAGAGATGTGGTGGTTGAGAGAAGTGATGGGTGATGGATGTGAAGTGTACGTGACATGTGTAAGAGAGAGGGTGAGAAAGAGTTGACTTGTGATGTTGCTTGACTTGTGGAGAAATAAAGCATGGGTTGCTTTGTACTTGATATAAAGTGATTGATTTGATTGATTTGACATGTCGTAGAGATTCTCTTGAAGTCCGCAACGCGGGGCGTTTCTCTTGAACTGAACGCAGGCCGACATCTTCTATCTTAGGTATCGAGTAGGTGCGTGAGTCGCACTGTTAGAACCGCGGCGACGGTGCGGTCGCCAAGTTACAGGTTTCAGTTCGAGCTGACTTTGGCATGCAGGTCTCGGCTTAGGATCGCACGCAATTGCCAGATACAGATCGAGGAATGCCGAAATTTGACCGCTGGGACCGCGGAAACTGACTGAACGGTACGGTTAAGGATACGGGTCTTATAACTCTCCCCTCCAAATAAAAATTTCATCCTCAAAATTTACTCAATCATCGCAAGAGAACATAACTCATAATAGAAGGGGAAACAAGGCATCGTCATATAAAATCGAAGACAACATACATGATACAACATATGATCAATCATAAAAAAAAAGATGGGGATAACGCTCTCGAATCTCAACCTCGCTCTCCCAAGATGCCTCATCAAAAGAATGGTGACCCCACTGAACCTTCACCAAAGGAATGACCTTGGTCTGGAGGACCTGCTCCTTCCTATCAAGGATATGAACTAGCTGCTCAATGTAAGAAGCATCCTCGCAAACCTCCAACGGCTGCCAATCAATAACAGGAACCACATCTGACCCACACTTTCTCATCATAGAGACATGGAAAATGTTGTGGACGTCAAACAACTGAGGTGGCAAGGCAAGCCGATAGGCCACAGGGCCAATGCGCTCAGTGATCTCGAAAGGTCCTATGAATCTCGGGGCAAGCTTGCCCTTCGCTCTAAATCAAACCACGCCCTTCATTGGCGAGACCTTGAGATACACATGATCCCCTACATCAAACTCCAAGGGACGATGCCAGCGATCAGTAAAACTCTTCTGCCGGCTCTGAGCTGTGCGCATCCTCTACCTGATGATACCAATAGCCTCTGAAGTCTCCTGCACAAGCTCTGGACCTAGGAGACGCTGCTGTCCAGCCTCGGTCCAGCAATTCGGAGATCTGCACAGTCTGTCATACAATGCCTCAAAAGGAGCCATGCCAATGGTCGCCTGATAGCTGTTGTTGTATGTGAACTAAGCCAATCGCAAATGCTCATCCCAGCTTCCCCCGAAATCAATCACGCAAGCCCGAAGCATATCCTCAAGGATCTGATTGACCCTCTCGGTCTGGCCATCGGTCTGCGGATGGTAAACGGTGCTGAGCTGCAAATTAGTGCCCATAGCTCTCTGAAAGCTCCTCCAGAACTGAAACGTGAACCTCAGGTCTCGATAAAAAATGATCAAGACTGGAACGCCGTGCAGTCTCACAATCTCCTCGATGAATAACCTTGCAAGCCGGTCCAAAGGCCAAGTCGCACGAATCGCAAGAAAATGTATTGACTTCGTCAGACGATCAACGACGACCCAGATGGCGTCATGACCGTGCTAAGTCCTCGGTAAACCCATAATGAAATCTGTAGATACGTGCTCCCACTTCCACATTGGGATGCTCAACGGCTGCAATAGACCACGGGGTCTCTAATGATCGGCCTTGACACGTTGGCATGTGTCACACTCGGCCACAAAACTGGCAATCTGATGCTTCATCCCTTCCCAGAAATATTGTCTCCTCATATCCCGATACATCTTCGTCGAGCCAGGGTGGATAGAAAACCGCGATCGATGTGCCTCGATCATAAGATCTTTGCGCAACTCAGGAATATCCGGGACACATAACCGGCCTCTAACGCGAAGTCCACCATCAGAACTAATCTGCCAATCTGCCTGACTTCAGATGCTGCCTCTGCTCGGTAATCCTATAACGACTCATCTGTCTGCTGAGCCTCGATCACCCTTGCGACAAGAGAGGGTTGAATCGACAGGCTCGATAGCTGAACGATAGAAGACTGCAGACCAAAATCAAAATCAAAGACTCTGTTATATCCTCGAGCATCCTCCACTCCTAAATCATCATATGTGCCACCAAGCCTCGTGGCTGACGGCTGAGGGCATCTCCACCACATTCACCTTGCCTGGGTGGTACTGGAGGTCAAAATCATAATCCTTCAGAAGCTTCATCCAGCGTCTCTGTCTCATGTTCAACTCGGACTGAGAGAATAGATACTTTAAGCTCTTATGGTCGGAGAAGAGCTCGAACCTGACCCCATAGAGATAGTGCCTCCACACTTTTAGTGCGAAGACAACCGCTGCCAGCTCCAAATCGTGTGTGGGATAGTTCAGCTCATGGACCTTGAGCTGACGAGACGCGAAGGCTACAGGCCTTCCGTACTGCATCAGGACAGCACCCAAACCAATACGTGAGGCATCGGTAAACACAACAAATCCATCACTCCCAGAAGGAAGAGTGAGGACAGGAGCGGACGTCAGACAGTCCATTAGCTCCATAAATGTTCGCTCGCATGCATCAGTCCAAACAAAATCTACTCCCTTCTGAGTCAACCTGGTCATCGGGGCAGCAATGTGGGAGAAGTCCTCAATGAAACGTCGATAATAGCCCGCCAAGCCAACGAAACTGCGGATCTCGGACGCAGTCGTGGGCTGGCCCCACAGACGTACTGACTTAACCTTCGAGGGGTCCACTGTGACACCCTCCCTCGTCACTACGTGACCGAGGAACCTCACCTCCTCTTGCCAGAACTCGTACTTCTTCCGCTTCGCATACAGCTGATGGGCACGGAGGGTCTGCAAGGCGATCTCCAGATGCTGCATATGGTCCTCACGGGTCCTCGAATATATCATAATATCGTCGATAAAGACCACAACAAACTGATCGAGATATGAACGGAAGACCTCGTTCATCAACTGTATGAAGACCGCAGGTGCATTGATCAGTCCGAAAGACATGACCTGAAACTCAAAATGACCGTAACGCGTCTGGAAAGCCATCTTCGGGATGTCCTCCTCTCGGACACGAATCTGATGATAACCGGAACGTAGGTCAATTTTCAAAAAGAACTGTGCACCTTACAACTGATCGAATAAATCGTCTATCCTCGGGAGTGGGTACTTGTTCTTAATCGTGACCCAGTTAAGCTCGCGGTAATCGACGCAGAGCCACAATGAGCCATCCTTCTTCCTGACGAAGAGTACCGGTGCTCCCCAAGGTGAACTGCTCGGGCGAATGAATCCCAACTCACGTAACTCACCCAACTGCCGCTGTAGCTCATGCAACTCCATTGGTGTCATACGATACGAGGCCTTTAAGATAGGCGCTGTACCGGGCATAAGATCTATCTGGAACTCAATATGACAGCGGGCGGCAATCCCGGAATCTCCTGGAACACATCGGAGAAGTCATAGACAATCGGCAACTGATCAATGCATGTTGCAACAGGCTCCTCAACTGTACAGGTCAACAAACATGATAACAGCCCTCCTCTAGGCTCGACAACGAACTGAAACTTCGGCAAGCCTGGTATGCAGAACGTGACTGTTCTCACGGAACAGTCTAAAATGGCGTGGTACTCGACAAGCCAATCCATGCCCAAGATAACGTCGAAGTCTGTCATCGGCAGCACAAATAAGTCAGCAGGTAAAAAGATATCACTGACCAGAACTGGGCAAGACGAACAGAAACGGCCCAATACTGTGGTCTTCCCCAAGGGCGTAGATACGGTTAATCCCTCACTGGAAGACTCAGTCGATAACCCAGTCGATCGGCAAAAATCCTCAGACATGAATGAGTGCAAAGCACTGGAATCAAATAGTACTCGGGCGATACATGAAGAGACTGGAAGTATACCCTCAACGACTCCTCCGGATGTCTGTGGGTCCTACTGAGCCGCATAAAATCTAGCCTGAGCTGGCTGGGGAGGTGCCTGTCCCCTATGAGATCCCTGGTGTTGTTACTGCCTCTGCGACGGCCTGTACCGTTGTCTCTGCTGCTGCTGGGGCCTCGGTGGCTGAGGTGGCTGCGGTCGCTGCTGATGGGGTCACTGTTGTCTGGAGGCTGCTGATGAGGTCACTGTTGCGCTGGTGGCTGCTGATGAAGTCGTTGCTGCGCTGGGGACTGCTATGGCCCTCTCGACTACTGCAGATGAGGACGAGGGCACTTAGACAGGCGGTGCCCTGTCCCACCACATCCAAAATAAGCCCCTGTAAACGGCTGCTGGGGTGGCGCTGAAGGTGCTGCTGATGCTCTAGCAGGTAGGTGGCTCCTGTACCTCTGTGGTCGTCGATGCTGCTGGGAACTACTGGAGGGAACTTGCCTCTTCTGACCCCTCCTCTGATCTCGGTCAGCCTGTGTGTCGGCCCACTCCGTCTCATAAATCTGAGCCCTCCGTACTACCGCCTTGAAGACCGTAACGTAAGCCGTTCTTGAAACGGCGGGCCTTCTGCCCTCATCATCAACCATATATGGCACAAATCTCGATAACGCCACGAAACGGGCCTCGTACTATGCCACAGTCATGTTCCCCTGCACCAGAGTCTCGAACTCTAGTGCTCTCTGACGTCGAATATGGTCAGGGAAGTACTGCTCCTCGAATCGGTCGATAAAGTCCTCCCATGTCCAGACATAATCAGGTCCTGCGACGCGAGTAACGGAGGTCCACCAATGCTCGGCCTCGCCCTGGAATAGAAATACTACTAACCGAACTCGTTGCTGGGTCATGCATGACATAGTATCGAAGATCTTCTCCACATCGGAGCGCCATCTCTCGGCTGCAGTCGGATCTAGCTTGCCCTGAAAGTGCGAAGGATTGAGCCGTTTGAACTCATGAAGAAGGGCGCTCGCACGCTCCTGCTCTGCCTGCTCTAGCGAAACAACTGGACGCCTGCCCTGCCCCTGAAGCGCAGCAGTCACAGCCTGCAACATCTGCTATAACTGCAAGGTACTCACAGGCATGGTCGGGTCCGCACCGGCATCAGGTGGAGGAACGTCAACCTCAGGCAGGGGAGCAGGGATCTCTGGGGGTGGAACGGGAGGCGCGGGTGGTAAAGCTGGAGCCGCAGATGGTGGAACGGGAACCTCAGGTGGTGGAGAGGGAGTCGATCGTCTCCTGCGCAGCATGTCCTATACGAAGGATAAGGACGTTAATCAACCTTGAGAATCATACGTTAGGGAACTTAATCGGAGGGTTTCGCACTCGGAACCTAACCGTCTTAAACTCATAGCAGACATGTGATGTTGTTCTCAGTTAATCCCAAGTTATGTTCTGATACCAACTTCTGTCACGCCCCGAACTCGAAAACCAAACTCACAAAATTTTTTGATCGCGTAATCCGGTGCCGACAGCCTCCGTAGTACCCTATTCTCAGCTCCCGGCACCCATATACCAAGTTCCGATCCTGGGATGCTACAAGGAGGATTTCAAATAATCAATTTGATTCGTAATGAGCATAACCCATGAACAATAACCACAAGAACACCATCACAAAATCCACTATGATCAAAAACTTTAAGTACAAGACATATGAAATGGGAAATACAATATACTAAAAGTAACAAAACTCCAAAAGCTCGGCAGCACACTCCAACTACGGCGAGTCTACGGCTGCGTCCTGGCGTCACTTGCACGCATCAATCGTGCATAAGCTTATGGAAAGCTTAGAAGGTGGTGTAAGTATGTGCGCAATATGAGCGTGCTCAGAATGCAAGGTCAGAGTAATGAGGAAACATGCTGATGAGTACATGAATGCAATCAGCCGTACCAAGGCTATGCGGTGCAAGATATGAATGCTATCGGTCATGTCAAGACCATGCGATGTGAGATGCAGCTCAAGTATGCCAAATCCACATACAGTTCATCAATATCAGTACAGTTCTCATTCTGGATAATCACTGGGTTTAGTACACTCCAAATGGCAAGTGGCCAGGCAGATAGTGACGTTTCTTACGCTCTCCCAGCCGCACAGTCCAAGTGAGCGTAAGAAACCTCACTATCCGCCTGGCCAATACTCTACCAATACCTATTCGGCACATCGATAGCGGATCCATTCACGAGCTAGTCAAACTCAGCCTAGTATTGCACCCTACCCTCGGGCGAGTAAAGCCACACCCCTTTCCAACCGACCACGACACAGTGGGAGACGCTGCCTCGTGATATTCGGCCCTCATGCGCTCATATATCCACTCGGTCTCGATGTTAGAGTCATCCTCTAGTACCATCGGGTTTAGGGATTTTCACGTAGGGACATCTATGGCGCCCATATACTAGAACCAAACATTTTCGGTATCCAATCCAGCCACCCAAGATGTGTCTGTGGAGGCTATGGCCCTGATGTCGCTAGGGCATACAGTAACTATAATCACAAAATGCAAGTGCATGAGTCACACTACCAGTCATGCAACAGTCTTGCGTATATCATGTACTCATGCAGGGTTACTCTGCCTATCAGGGAGCCCGTAAACAGTCTTCCCGAAGGAATATGCTATGATTAGACACTCCTCATCTCAAGCATACATATGATGCGTATGATCATGAATCATGGGGCGACACTATACTTATGATATGATAATGGGCTCTGCTCAAAACGAAGATGGGCCCAAACGGCCTGCAGAATACAAATATGGGCCCATCAGCGGGCCTTAGGGAGAGTGACAATGCGGACATTTAACCGACGTCATCCTTACAATGTCGGCATCTAACCATCATTGTTCTCAAGGCATTTCCCACTATAAACATTGTTATATACACCATGGAGTATTACACATTGCAATGGACATAATCGTACCCCATTGGACCTTAAGTACATCAATTGGGCCATATCATATGGGCCGTATATTTACCAAGTGGGCTATATCAATGAGCCTTACGTACATTGCAATGGGCCATAACTCATGAGCCTTGCATTCATCACAAAGGGCCTTACAACAAGGGCCTTATACAAATCTAAGTGGGCCTCAACAACGGGCCACGACTACATCAAGATAGGCCTCAACAATGGGCCTTAAACACATCAAGGTGGGCTTTAACAACGGGCCACCAAAATTGCTTATTTTCCATTCAAACTATTCATAAGGTCACATGGGTCTAGGGCCCACTGTGATGTTTATTTTCAATCCAACCTATTCATAAGGTCACGTGGACCTTGGGTAGGGCCCACTGGAGTGTTTATTTACCATTCAAACTGTTCGTAAGAACAAGTGGGCAAAGGCCCACCATATTATTTATTTTCCATCCAAACCATTCGTAAGGTCACGTGGGCCAGGGGGGCCCACGGTATTGTTTATTTGCCACCCATCCTATTCATAAGGTCACGCGGACCAGGGAGGGGGCGGGGACCCATCGTAATGTCTATTTGCCATTCAACCTGTTGATTGGCTCACACGGTCAGGGGCCCACTAGGATGTGGTTCACAAATCCAGCCCACCCATTATATGTGTCCCCCCTGGCTGAGGGTCCAGACCAAGTTTCAGCCATATCCAAACTTCAGGTAGGCCCCACCTAGTGATTTTCTATGTTTTAGGCATGTCTTCACATGGTTTAAGATGTTATGGCCCACCTGAGATCCGTATACGGTCGATTATTGGGGACGCCCCATAGACAAGGGGGACCCATCAAATGCACGGTTTGGATATCCATAGACATCATGGTGGGGTCCACAGCTGGGACCCGTGCCTCCCTGCTCGTCCGCCCAATGCACGCAGGCACTGCCTACGCCTCTGGCAGCAGCAGCGTCTGCTACATCTCTTGTTTTCTTTTTCTTTTTAAATTTGGTTTTTCTGTGGAATTTCGTAGGTGGGGCCCGCATCAGAAGAATCCATCCCATCCACTCGCTCCCATGGCTCGAGACAAGTCAAATGAGCCCAATATCCAACCTGTTTCGACATAAAAATAATTAAAGTGGATTTTAAATGGTGAAAATCCCTATTTTTTTAAAGGAATGGCCCGCCTGTTAATCGGATTGGTCTCATTTTTGGGCTCAACGCCTAAAATGAGCTAAGGAGTGGAATGGACGGCTTGGATTAAGAACATACATCAAGGCGGGGCCTACACAAGTGGCCCGCCAAAAAAAAAATTTATTTAAACTGATATTTCCGTTTTCCCTTCACTGACATCCAGCATCCCAGACGCTGGACGGTTTTGGATATAACACATATTAAGGTTGGCCCCACGTGGACGTGGCCCACCCATAAAAATCTAATATTTGTGCTTTCCTATCACCATCAGGTGGGACCCATATGGCTTGGATGGCCATAGGGTCCACTTGATGGACGGTTTAGATTCCACATGCACATCATGTGGGCCACAAAATAATGAAAGGAAGGGGAGAGAGAGAGAAAGAGAGAGAGAGAGAGAGAGAGAGAGAGAGAGAGAAGAGAGAGAGAGAGAGAGAGAAAGGAACACACGTGGATGGAGGGCTCCGCCACTATGAGCCCTCCCATCCATATCTCCAATCATACATCAAAGGGGTCCCACTACATGTGGGCCCACCGATCAAAATCAATGGTGGAGGTCCTTTCTCCACCATAATGAAAGGTCTAGATGACCCTAGTTATGCAAGAAAAATAAACATCATGGTGGGGTCCATTGAGAATGGCCCCATCATGGAATGATCTTGAAATCAAGGTGGGCCATTGGCCACATTTAGGGTCCAAAATGAGATCCATACCATCGATCGGTAGGCCTCACTTGGCCCATCATCAAAACAAGAAATCTACACCTATTGAAGCACCCACCGTCCGATTTTCTTGGTCCGTTGGAAAGCCGACCTCCTTGTGCTTCACTTTGATAGTGGGAGATGAAGATTCAAGGGCTAGGATGGAAGATTTTGGGATGGAAAGTGGGCCACACTACTCACTTCTCTTTTTCTCTCCTTGGAAAAAAATGTGGACGTGTAAGGCTTCTGGGTTGCTTCGAATTTGAATTTTGTGAAAGAGAGAGAGAGAGATGTGGTGGTTGAGAGAAGTGATGGGTGATGGATGTGAAGTGTACTTAACATGTGTAAGAGAGAGGGTGAGAAAGAGTTGACTTGTGATGTTGCTTGACTTGTGGAGAAATAAAGCATGGGTTGCTTTGTACTTGATATAAAGTGATTGATTTGATTGATTTGACATGTCGTAGAAATTCTCTTGAAGTCTGCAACGCCCGGTGTTTCTCTTGAACTGAACGCAGGCCGACATCTTCTAGCCTGGGTATCGGGTCAGTGCGTGAGTCGCGGCGTTAGAACCGCTGCGACGGCGCGGTCGCCAAGGTATAGGTTTTAGTTTGAGCTGACTTTAGCATGCAGGTCTTGGCTTAGGATCGCCTGCAATTGCCGGAGACAGATCGAGGAATGCCGAAATTCGACTAGTGGGACCGCGGAAACCGACTGAACGGTACGGTCAAGGATACGGGTCTTACATAATCCACAAATTCAATACGAAGAGAGTGATCTCGATTCCCACAAATCATCCATTGAGCTTATTAATTTACCATCACCCCTATAAGTGGTGAGGCTGATAATGAGATTGGTAATGTTCAACATGATGAGGAGTTGGAGTGTGTCTATGAGCCTATGGTCCAATTTCTTCTAAAGATCGATCTCATCTAAAGCGCCAGTTAATGATCAAGAGACACACAAAAAATTTACAAGCATGGTGATATTGATACAATCCATGAACATGACAGGCTTGATTCTATTATGGAGAGTGACTCCCTTTTTACTAAATGTTCCAACTATTTAGAAGTTTTCTTGGCACACTTTGGGGATTCTAATGATAGCATGATTAAAGACATCGTGAATGCCTTGCAAGACATTACCCAAGTAGTTGATACAGACCGGGGGAATATATATTATGAAGTGTTTCCTTCCACCGATTCTGAACATCTACCATTAAAGGTGGAGGAACTGGATGTCACGCCCCAAATCCGGAAATCGGATTCACAAGAATCCCGATCGCCGAATCCGGTGCCGACAGCCTCCGTAGTACCCCATTCTCGGCTCCTAGCGTCATACGCCAGATTTTCGATCCTGGGATCCTACAAGGAGGAAATTATTTTTTTTATGTACATTTAACTCATAATAAGCATAACCACAAGATTACCTAATTCATAAAGGTAATATCATCATCACATATCCACTAATATAATCATTTGAGTACAGTGCTGAAAGGGAAATACATATATCAAAATCAAAGCTCTAGAAGATGGCTACGTACTCCAAACTCGACGCTGCAGCAACCTAACATTACCTGCACGCATCTATCGTACATAAGCTTATAGAAAGCTTAGAGGGTGGTGTAAGTGTGTGCACAAGGTAAGTGCCAAGTATACAATGCAATGCCTTAATCATACAATGTCGGAAACACTGGTAATCCATAAATCATACAATGTCGGAATCAGCCGAAACACTGACAAGAGCAGGAATTTATTAGAGTAAACAGAAATACTGACAAGATCATAAATCATACGATAACAGAGTAAGCAGAAATACGGACAAGTCCATGAGTCAATCAATATTAGAATACGCAATGTAGGACAGCTATGCAAATGAGGAGTCATAAATAATCAAATATCAGATGCCAAAAATATAATGCAATATTCAATTCGGAAGAGCTAACGAATACCATCACTCTCATCTAAGTCACAGGAATACAGAAACATAGCAACCCAAAATGCCATATGCCGAGGGTGTAATGCAATATGCAATATGTGGTGCCAATGGAATGACCATGCTGAAGTGTGAAGTCGGGATAATAGTACGTAGTATCGCAGGCTACGGGATCCACCACAAGGGACTTCTATCCAAACCAGTCCCATACCTAAATTTGGATAGTCAGACTCAATGTGGTAAACACCTGATCTCAGGTTAGTCGTGCGCCCCAACCAAAATCCTTGTCATAACGAAGGCACACAACAATTAGTTGCACACCACCAGCCCGAGTGAATAGTGAATGAATGAATGAATGAGCATGCAACTCCTACTCAATAAGTTCACATATCAGTACATTCATCTCTGGGATCATCACCAGGGTTTAGTACACTCCAAATGGCACTGTCTCTCTCCCAGCAGCACAGTTCAAGTGAGCGTAAGAAACCTCACTATCCGCCTGGCCAATAGTCTGCCAATACCTATCCGGCACGTCGATAGCGGACCCATTCACGAGCTAGTCAAACTCAGCCTAGTGTTACCCCCTACCCTCGGGCGAGTAAGGCCACACCCCTTTCCAACCGACCACGACACAGTGGGAGACGCGGCCTCCTGGTATTCGGCCCTCGTGCGCTCATATATCCACTCGATCTCGACGTTGGAGTCATCTCCTGGCCACGGAGGTTTAGGGATTTTTACCCAGGGACATCTATGGCGCCCGTATGCTAGAACCAAATATTTTCGGTGTCTCGTCTGGCCATCCACGATATGCCTGTGGAGGCTACGACCCTGATGTCGCTAGGGCGTATAACACACAATGCAAGATGCATAAGTCACACAATCCAGTCATGCATCAATCCTGCGCATGTCGTGCGCTCATGTGAGATAACCTCCGCCTATCAGGGAGTCTCATATCAACATGCTCAATGACATATGCAATGGTCAACCACATCTCATAATAAACATGTAGATGATGCGTATGGGCATGTATCATGATGCTATGCTATCACATACTCATAATCGGTATCAATAACCGACATCAACAATCTGCCTCGATCGGTAATCGGTCAATCGGCCACGACAAGCAGAATCGACAATCGGCCCCGTCAATCGATAATCGGCCAAGATCGATAATCGATCACGATAATCGGCCTCGATCAGCAATCAGTCAATCGGCTACGACAAGCAGAGTCGGCAATCGACCACGTCAATCGATAATCGGCCACGATCGTCAGATAATCGGCCTCAACAATCGGCACCAATGCTCAGTATCGACAATCGGCACTGATAATCATCACCGACGATCAACATATATAAACAAGGCGGGGTCCTTAGATGAACAGCCAATTAACCATAATATAAAGATCGACTCTCGGTCGTGGTTATATCAAATCCGATAGGATGGAACCATCCGTCTATGGTGAATGGGGCCCACTTATTTGGGTTAACCCACTAAGAGAATGATGAGAATGGATCTAACAAGGCCTAAGGGAAGGTCACAATGTAGACATCCAACCATCATTGCCCATCAACGTGGCCATTTAACCAACATTACTCCCAAGGAGTGGCCCTCATCGGGCCAAACATATAGTGGGCCCATGGCCTCACACATTGGCTCAATATACATCGCAATGGGCCTCATACAAGGGCTACATATACATCACTATGGGCCGCATTACATGGGCCTCGAATACATCACAACGGGCCTCACCCATGGGCCTTGAATGCATCATATTGGGCCTTGCCTATGGGCTGTAAATGCATCCCAATGGGCCACGTCTCATGGGCCTAACAATACAAACAGTTGGGCCCCGCTCATGGGCCAAAACACATCATGATGGGCCTCATCCACATCGCAATGGGCTACATCACGGTGGGCCACCTACATCACAACGGGCCGCACTAATGGGCCTCGTACACATCACAGTCGACCCACACAAAGGCCTCGCATACATCTCATTAGGCCTCATATACGTCAAATGGGCCGCATCATGTAAGCCGCCCCAATTGGCCAAGCATGCATCAAATGGGCTAACATCAAAGGGGCTGAATCCAATAGGCCAAATCAATGGGCCGAGTTAAATGAGCCGAGAATATCACAATGGGCCTTACCTATGGGCCTCGAATACATCACATTGGGCCTCGCCCATGGGCCTTGTACATATCAAGTGGGCCGCATCAATGGACCGCACCAGTGGGCCATAAATACGCAATAGGTGGGCCTACTCACTACAAGAATGGGCCTGTCAGTGGGCCTTAGGGAGAGTGACAATGTGGACATTTAACCAACATTATCCTTACAATATGGACGTCAAACCAACATTGCTCCCAAGGTATAGCCCGCTATAAAGATCAACCCATATACCATGGTGGAATCACACTAAATGGTCCTTATGTACGTCTTATTGGGCCTCGACCCATGGGCCTTGAATACATCATAATGGGCCTTATAACATGGGTTTCATATATATCAAAGTGGGCCTCAACAATGGCTACAAATACATCAAGACGGGCCTAGTCACATGGGCCTCATAAGTACATCAAGTGGGCTACACCAATGGGCCCCTAAGTATATGAAATGGGCCACACCCAATTATAAGTGATGATAATGATTCCCACCATCAAAATTCCCAAGGCCCCCCCATAACATATATTCCCCATCCAATCTGCTTATAAGGTCACACAGACCTGGATCTAAAGGAAAAACACATATCATTTTGGTCCAAATCTGGTGGCCCTAAGAATTTTAATAGTAGACATTCAAACCCACTGGTTCTTATAATGTGGTCCACCTGATCTTAGATCTGACTTATTTTTAGTCTCAAGCCTTAAAAATATCTTCAAAATTGGTTGGACAGATTGGATGTAATACGTGCATCATGGTGGGTCCCTTAGGGATGGAAGGGATGGACGACATAGATGAAGTACATATCTCATGGTGAGGCCCACACAATAAAGGGTGTGGATTACAATGCATACATCAGTGGGTCCCATGTGGGGCCCACCACAATGTTTATTTTCCAACCAACCGGTGGATGAGGTCACACAGACCTGGGCCCACCATAAAGTTTATTTTCCACCTAACCAGGCCCACCATAATGTTTATTTGCCACCTAAACTGTTGATAAGGTCACACAGTCATGGAGCCCACCATAATGTTTATTTTTTTCATCCAGCCCCTTGATTGGGTCATGGGGGCCCACCCTAATATTTATTTCCATCCAAGTTGTTCATAAGGTCAGTCAAACCTGGGGTGGGCCTAGGGCCCACCGAATATTTGTTTGACATCCAACCTATTGGTGGGGTCACACGTACCAGAGGTGGGACTGGGGCCCACCGTAATATTTATTAGCACCCAACCTATTTACAAGGTCACGTGGACCAAGGAGCCCACCGAGATGTGGTTCACAAATCCAGCCCACCCATTATGTGTGTCCCACTTGACTGAGGGTTCAGACCAAGTTTCAGCCGCACCCAAATTTCAGGTAGGCCCCACCAAGTGTTTTTACATGTTCTAGGTATATCTTCACATGATTTTAGATGATATGGCCCACCTGAGTTCCGTATACGGCTGATTTTTGGGTGGGTCGTATTCAGGAGGGTGGCCCACCAAACGCACGGTGTTGATGCTCGAAATGCATCATGATGGGGACCCACAGCTGGGGCCGTGAGGCCCAGCCGTCCGTCCGTCCGCCCACTGACAGCGGCAGCAGCAGTTGCTGCTGCCTTTTGTCTTTATTTTTTTATTTTTTTTTTAAATGATAAAACTGGTGGTTTTTGGCAGGTGGGGCCCATCTTAAGCAAATCCAACCTAGCCATTGGATCTTATGGCTCAATACAAATAGATAGAGCCCAATATTTGATGGGTTTTGGCGCACTAAAAAATCAGGGAGTATTTCAATGGTGGAGACACTATTTGATAAACTATGGTCCGCCCGATGATCAGATTGCCCTCATTTTTCAGCCCAACGTCTAAAATGGGTTGTTTAACGGAATGGACAGCGTAGATTATATACATACATCGAGGTGGAGCCTGCATGAGTGGCCCACCCCGAAAAGGCTAAAACCCCTTTTGTTTTTGTTAACCGTTACTACACACCCTTGTCAGTACACGCACTTCACATTAGCCACCAGCGTTGGACGCTGGACGGCATGAATTAAACAGTGGGTCCCACACGGACGTTGCCCGCATTTCATCAAGGTGGGTCCCACATGAATCTGGCCCACCTGATCAAAATCAATCTGATACTTGTGCGTTTCCACCATCATAAGGTAGGGTCCACAAGACTTGGACGGTTTGGATATAACATACATCAAGGTGGGGTCCATCTAAGTGGGCCACACATCACACAAAAGTGAAAGAGAGAGAGAGAGAGAGAGAGAAGCACCCACCTTTGATCTTCTCTTCCTTCCACCGCCAACATGATCTAGAGCTCCATGGGGATGATTTCAACGGTCGAGATGTTCTTAGGATGGTGGAGATAGGAGGTGGGAAGTGGGCCACACATGGTTTCTCATGGGAGACATGGACGTGGGTTGCTCCATGGAGGGATTGCTTGAAAGAAATGAGAGAGAATGAAAGAGAGAGAGAGAGAGAGAGAGATGATGGGAGAGAGATGGTGAGGTGATGGGAAAGTTGACTTTAGGTAAGGGTGATGTAAGAGGGGGATGGGTGCTTGTACTTGACTTGATGGGATGGAGTACTTAACTTATGACATGATTGATGGGACATTCTCTTGGAATTGCAAAGCGCGGCATCTTCCTCGAACTGAACACGGCCCACATCTCCTGGCCTGGGTATCGCCTCGGCGCGCGAGACGCGGCATCAGAACCGCGGCGATGGCGCGATCGCATTGGTATAAGTCTCGGGTCGAGCTGACTCAGACTGACAGGATCTATCTCAAGATCGCGCGCAGACGCCGGTTACAGATCGCGAGTTACCGAAATTCGACCGGAATGACCGTGGAAGCCTATGGAACGGTACGGGTTAGAATGCGGGTCTTACACTGGATTAGAACCAAAGTCTTAAACTTCGGACTTCATTAAGACTACATTACATAAAGAAAATTTCTTTGATTTATAATTAATTGTAGTTTCTCATTCACTGTGGTGTACTGACATTAAAAAAAATTCTACCATAAGTGAATTTTATAAAATATGGATACATTCGGGCAACAAAAGAAGATATTTTGTTCATGTTTATAAGTTTCTCTGGATGTACATGCTCCAGGACATCCAAACCTACTGTAAAATGGGCTTTTGGATGATTTTGTTGAGAAACCTTTTGAGAAATTTAGTGAGATATTGGCTAAAGAAGGAAAGCATTTATTTACAATGAGTAGTTTTTCCCTTTTCTTTCCTAAATTAGGAGTTTTATTTCTTACACCATTCACCACAAATGCTTAAAGTAAATTACAACATTCAATCACATAAGCACATTCAACCATTCATCACAACTCCAGGAATTATATTAGCGTTCACTATGAAAAAAGGTTTTCCAAGGTTCACCTTAAAACCTTCACAATTGTGTATTTAGATGGGCTTACATAATTACAAAAACCCCCCACTCTGAGATTTTCTGGATTACCTCAAACAAAACCAAAATGAGATTTTCTAGCACAACCTCACAAACCCAATCACAAAAGATACAAAATGTAAATGATATTTATCTAAAAATTCTCCTTCTGAAAAATCTTGGTAGAACCAATTCGATGTAGACGAAGATGTTCAATGTCCAGTCTCACAGATGAAAAGGTTCTAGTTCTAAATAATTTTTAATTAAATCAACCTGGGCTAGCTTGATTTGATTTTGATCTCAAGAAAGGGTAAAACACAAATCCCTTCTTAATATAAGATTGGAATGAAGATCACAAAATCAAATTACAAAAGCTAATAAAGAGAATCTAAAATGAGCACAATATAGCTTAATAAATTCACAAACTTATCTCTCAGAGTGGTGTCTTGATTTAGCTTTTAATGAATGAATAAACTCTGAAATTCGTGCTTTATTTATAAGTAAAAATATTGTTCACTCGACTAGTCTAAGGGTCAGTTCGACTGGTTGAAGGACCAACCAAATTTTAAATTTTCAAATTGAAATAAGATACGGTTGTTACTCAACTGGTCGAGTGGCTGGCTCGATTGGTAGAGTGGCCTGCTCGACCGGTTAAGCAATGCACTTTACTGGTCGAGTGGGACTGGAAAAGCTTGCTAGACTTTGAGTCGAGCACTGCACGACCGGTCGAACACTGTTCACTCAACTGGTCCAGCAGTCTTCAGGACTGGTCGAGAGTCCAACAGAAAATTTTGAAAATTTGCAACAAACCTTGGACTGGTCGAGAAAACTCTTAGACTGGTCGAGCCAGTACTTGGACTAGTCGAATAAGGACTAAGACTAGTCAAGAAAATGACCTATAAACATATGAAATAACCCACATACAATATACAATGAATATGACACAACCTATAGTCAATCTAGGGTCATCCATACCTTGTTTGTGAGTTGGAACAATTGAAACATCATTTGCTTCAGAAACTTGAATTCTTGTGATACGTGAAGCTTGAGTTCGATCTCTTGAACTTGAGCTTGAGTTACACTTAAGTTCTTGAGTCTTTAGCGTACAGTATTTGAACTTCAAACTTGAACTTCAGTTCTTGAGCCTTAGTTCTTGAATTTGATCTTGAAACCATGAACTTCAACAATCTTCTCTTCAACTTGAAAATGTAGGCAAGTTCGATGAAGATGCAGACAACTTTAAAATGCACGAACTGATCAATTCAACTTAAAGCATTATACAAATTCTAAATGGTTTGGCACAACAAAATTTGACAACTCTTCGAGTGCTAGATTTACACTATAGCATTTACACATAGCCCTGCACTTGGGGTTGTTAACCCATGAGTTCTATCAAGCTTTTTGGCGCCGTTACCAAGGAGTGACGCAAACACAATTAGTTTTAGGTTTTTAAGTTTGATTTATGTTTTAGGATTAGGTTTTTTTATTTTTCTAACCTATGGTTTTTAAGTTTTCTAATTTCAGTATTTTGTTTTCAGGGTTTATTTTATCTCAGATTTTTTAATATTACTAACATTGTTTATTTGTTTCTATTTTATAGGATCTTCCATTTTAGTGCTTCCCTACCAGTAACATCCTCCTATACTCTCTATACTTTCTTTCTTAATTGCTCTAAGACTTAGTACTTGGGGTTAAAATTATGGATTTGTGTGGTTTATGCTCAAGTGGGTAAGGGACCATACATTGAGATGTCTGAGTGAAGGATGTTTGGTTGACGAGCTCGCAATCCATCTAAGAGTTAAAAAATACCTAAATAATCTTGAAATATCTTCTAGAAATATGGTCGAAATTGAACAATATTTTGATGATAATCATGTGCGTAACACACCACCGGTTCAAACACTGCGTGATTAGAATGATGTACAACAAGTTCTACCAATTCAGACCTCACATGATTATTTACAACCGGTGAGAACTAGTACACATTCCTGCATGATTTTCCCAATCAATGCAGGAAACGTGGACTTTAAACCAGGGATGATCCAATTACTCCCTAAATTCCATTGACTTGATTTAGAAAATCCATACTTACACATAAAATAATTTGAAGAGATTCTCGCAACCATACACTTCAATTTCACAGTATGGAATCTCCCCCTCACCTCGCTCTTATGACATGCTATGTTTCCCCTCTTCATTCCCAAGTAAAGGGTGAATCCCATCCATCAGTTTGTGGATCGCGATCTCACAATGTTCCTTCTGATTTGATTAAATTAAAGTTATTTACATTTTCTCTCAAGGAGAAGGTCAAAGCATAGCTTCACTCCTTAAGGCCGAGATCCATTGGCACATGATCCGAGATGACCCAGGAGTTCCTTAAAAAGTTCTTCACAGCTCATTAAACCAACACTCTAAAGCGTGACATTATGAACTTTTTCCAAAAAGGAGATGAAACTTTTTTCTAATGTTGGAAACGGTTCAAAGATTTACTTCTTGCTTGCCCATCCATGGCTACGAGATTTGGCAGATGATTATCTTTTTTCTATAAGGGACTAAGCTCAAACATGCGCCAATTTGTAGAGATGATGTGTAATGGCAAATTTATATATGAATAAGGATCCAAAAGATTCCTATGATTACCTAGACATGCTAACTGAAAATGCCCAATCATGAGACACATCCAACCAAGCCAATAATCCCGAGGTAGTACTAAAAGAGAGAGGGGTACATATGCTTAAAGAGGAGGACGATGTTAGTGCAAGGTTGGCAGATCTCATAAGGAAAATTGAAGTCTTAGAATTTAGGAATGAAGCGATCCAACCAATTGCGGCCACTAAAACCGTATGTGGTACTTAAGAGAGCGATATTCACATAACTAAAGACTGTCCTAAAATCCTTGCTTTGAACACTCAAGTGAATACTACGAACGCATATCAACGCCCCTTCAGTTCAGTAAATTCTAACACGTACACATTCAATTGGTGAAATCATCAAAATTTCAATTAGAAGAATGGACCAACTGTGAATGCACCTAATAATTTCCAAAGGTCATCACTGGACCTCCATTAAAGAGAACCCTTGAGGATACATTGAATGCATTCAAGTCATAAATAAACTCAATATATGTCACGTCGGGAGTGCTTGGTTTGGACACGTTGATGTAGATTGCCACCAATATAGCTCGTGTCACAACTTGGTTTTTATTTTATCCACGTTGTCCATCCATTTTACCCACTCATTTCAAAACACGAACTAAAAAATGAAGCAGGTATGAAAGATCAAGTTTATCGTACCTTTGGAAAGAGTGGGCATGGGCATTGATCACCTACTGTTAAAAACATCTTGGAGCCGATGGAGTTCTTTTAACCTTTTGAATAGGCCAGATGGCAACTAAACATTATTATAAGCCCTAGGAAGGTTTCAGTGGTGGGCGTCCTTATTCTAATATTTCAATTTTTAGGGCCCAAAATGAGGGGATCAAACAGATAAACGGCTTGGATAAAACACATACATCACCTAAGCTCCGCCATCAGTGACACCCCTGGTGACTGGGTCACCGGTAGGGCTGTCGACAGGCCAGGCTTGGATAGGTCTTGGACAGAATTTTGAGCTATTTTTGGTCAGCTGTGGGTAGAGGTGTACACGAGTCGAGCCGAGCCAAGCTTTACCCAGCTCGTGTTCGACTCGAACTACTCGAGTCTCAGCTCGGCTCGGCCTTCGAGTTCAGAACAGCAGCTTGTGCTCGACTTAGCCGAGTTCAAGCCAAGTTCAGGCAGCAATGAAAGACTTAGGGTTTAGGGAAATGGTTGGACGGCGGCTGTGCAGGTAAGGGAGGAGGGAGAGAGTAGAGAGATCGGACGGCGGCCGTGGGGCTGTGCGGGTAAGGGAGAAGGAGGGAGAGAGACAAGTAGAGAGGGTCGTGCGGGTAAGGGAGGAGGGAGAGAGTAGGGAGATCGGACGGTCGTGCGTTGGTGCAGCCATGCGGGTAAGGGAGGATAAGGGAGAGAGTAGAGAGAGAGGGAGGGAGGTTAGCTTAGCCGACTGAGAGAGAGGGAGAAAGAGAGGGAGGAGGAGAGGGTTAGGGAGGAGAATCTAGGGTTCGAGCGGGCTAGGATGGTTTTTGAAAACAGGTAGGGTTTTTTTTAAGGGTATATATACCCTGTACCGAGTCGAGCCAAGTTTGAGTGGTATTCGAGTCGAGATTGGGCAAGATCGAATTCGGCTCGAACTCGTTTAGAGCTCTAAAAATCAGCTCAACTTACTTCGAACTCAGCTTCGATCCAAGTCGAGTTGAGCTTTTTCGAGTCGAGTCGAGCGAGCTACCGAGCTAACTTTGCTCGTGTACAGCCCTAGCCATGGGACAGGCTCTATACAAAATTTTGATTTTTCAGGCCCGAGCCCGGCCCATTTGTAGCCCTAGTCACCAAGCAATCCACATATGCAAATGGGAGCTCTCTTGAATGCGGATTGTTACTGGGGCCACCTTGATGTTTGTGTCTTATCGTGCCATCAATCCATTTTATTAGCTCATTTTACCGTACGATTCTAAAATTGAAGATTATTCAAAACTAGAAGGGACCACACCACAGGAACCGGTTGGGATAACGACGACCACCATTGAAACCTTTCTAAGGCCTAGAGTGTTGTCTATTTATCATCCAAACATCAATCTGTTCACGAGGTCACAGAGACATTGGATGAAGGAAAACACAAATATCAGATTGGTCTAAAATTTATGTGGCTATTAAGAGTTTTCAATCGTAGGAATTCAATGCTCATTGTTTCTCATGATGTGGTCTATTTTAAATATACTTTAATTATCGCCTCATAAACTAAAATGAGTTGGAAAATTGGTTGGACGGCACGGATAGGACACATACATGACATTTATGATATACTTTAATTATCGGCTAGAGGTGGGCATCGAGTCGAGTCGGACCGAGTTAAGGCTAACCCAATTCGATCCGATTTTGTAATAGCCCTAACCCGAACTCGACTCGACTCGGTACCCAATCCAACATGCCTGAACCGATCCGAATCTGGGTCCGGAGTGGACTAATTTGGACCGAATCCACCAGGTAAAAAGTACCGAGTCCATTCGAGTTGACGCCGATTCGGATCGAAAGATGAGGAAGGGAGTGGAGTGGAGAGAGGAGGACGGCAGTGAATCCGGTACGGTGGTGGGCGGTTGTCGGGCCTGAAAGAAGAGAGTGGGAGGGAGTGGAGATGAGAGAAAGAGACGAGGAGGGTGGTGTCAGATAGGTCAGATCCATTTTCAAGGGAGAAATTTATGACTGTGGAACCCACCTTCTATCCAACGGTTTTTTTGAAGCAATACAAACTTAGAATATGCACTTGGACCTCCTCGTATGGACTTAGAATTCAGGATGAAAATACCCCTCCTTTCACGGCCGTGACTTTTCCTCTCCCATTTCCACTGCTTGCTTTTTTCCTCTCCCATTTCCACTGCTAGCTTTTCCTCTCCCTTTCCACAGTTGCTTTCACTGCCGTTGCTTTCACCCCCTTTCCTCGCTATGTTTCCGGTAGAAAGACCCCAAAAAACCCTTTTTGTGGGCCCCCCTCAATCGCATTTTGTCTTCTTAAAATGGTCGGTCTAGAGAAGAAAGCACGCAGCAAAGGTATATTTTAAACTCAGTTGGCCCCACATTGAATGTATGTAGTTCCCTTTTTATTTTTTACTAGAGGAAAAGGTTGTATACTATCGAGCTCATGGGAACTCCCCATGAGGTCGAGCTGTGTGGGCCCCACCATGATGTATGTCGAACATCAACACCGTGAACTTGATGGGTCCCCTCTAAATTATGGGATAACAGAAAAATCAGCCGTATTCGGAACTCAGGTGGGTCATACCATTTAAAATCATGTGAAGACATGCCTAAAACATATAAAATTACTTGGTGGGGCCCACCTGAAATTTGGATGTGTCTGAAACTTGGTCTGACCCCTCATCCAAGTGGGACACACATTATGGATGGGCTGGATTTTTGAAACACATCTCGGTGGGCCTAAAAAATAAATATGAATGTTTTAATGAAAGGTAACCCCTCTCAAGTTTTGTACATGGTGTGGCCTACAAAAGTCACGAATTAACTTGATTTTTAAGCTCTAGGCCCACCATGGAATGGTGCATCTGACTGATGGGTAGATGTTTGACATACTTCATGATAGGGCCCACACAGCTCAACCTAATTGGTAGTTCACATGAGCTCGACCATATAGAACCTTTTCCTACACAGACGTATATATACACACGACACATGTGCATGCGTGTGTGTGTGTGTGTGTGTATATACACAGCGTTGAGCCCCAAATTGAAGCATATCAAAAGATCAAGTGGACCATACCACAGGAAACAGTAGTCATAATGATTGTCTCACTGATATTTCAGTTTTCCTCGCTATTTTTCTAGTTTGCCCCACCGTTTTTCTAGTTTGCCCCGCTGATATTTCAGTTTGTCTCGCTATTTTTCTAGTTTGCCCCGCTGATATTTCAGTTTGCCTCGCTGTTTTTCTAGTTTGCCCCGCTGATATTTCAGTTTGCCTCACTGTTTTTCTAGTTTACCCCGCTGATATTTCAGTTTGCCTCACTGTTTTTCTAGTTTGCCCCGCTGATATTTCAGTTGTTTTTCATGTTTGCTCCGCTGATATTTCAGTTTGCCTCGCTGTTTTTCTAGTTTGCCCCGCTGATATTTCAGTTTACCTCGTCGACGACAATATTCAGCTTCGCCTAGTTGAGGTTTGTCTGAGTGTTTCTCATATGTTCGTAAATGCAATTTCTTGCATTGCTCTTGAAGGCTGCATTTGCATGCACTATTGAATTGCATTGAAATAAGTACATTGATAGAATGGAACTGACCAAATCATACTTACCTTCCTTGCAATTGGGTTACTTTCTACTCACACTCAAAAGAAACATAACTGAAACTTCAGGGCTGCTTCCTCACTAGAAATACTAGGCAATATCATTAGTTTTTGTCATTTCCTCATATTGATTAAACTGAGTGTTCACAATTCAATATCGTGTGCATCCAAATGCATCCTAAAAGATCTGAATACTTTGTATTTCTCTCTCCAGTCAATATAAGTGCTCATTTAGCAGCATGGATTTAGAGGGATTTGTGGGAATTTTAACTTTTTTGGGTCGGTTTGTGGCAAGGATTTTGAGGGGTTTGGATTTCAGAGGAATCAAAGTCAAAAGAGCCTTTTTTGTATTCCCACCTCAAAGCCGATTTGCAAGATCCACTGGATTCCACAGGTTGCAAAATCCACACTGCCAATTGAGGCCGAAAGGATTTTTGTATGTTAGAAAGGTCTTTTGGGTTATAGCTAAATGCATTTGTCTCTTGAAAAATAAATAAGGAAGAGAAGCAATGAATCCTTCCAGTTTTTTTTTTTTTTCTTTCTTTCTTTCTTGAACTTGCTTGTGAGGGATATTATAGAATGGTCTTAGGATGTCTACTGGTTCCAATTACCAAGAAAGTACTCTTTCATTGAGTATAGCTTATCATGGTTATGAAGAGGCAGGCCTTCTGATGTAGGAAGTTCAGAGCTTGATTCAGTAATATTTCGGACCGTAATTTTGGTGCGAGATTAGCTCAGTTTTTTAGTACCTACTAATAGCATGTATGAGGATGTTCGTTGATCATTGGATCATTTAAATTTTTATAAAGTACTAGTCAACTTTTGTTCAAGAGGAGGTCATCAATTAAATGGGAAATATATGAGATTGTTGAGATGTCATAAGATCGAAAATTACTATTTCAGAAGGCTTTGAGACATAAACTACTTGATATGGAATATTGCATGTATCACTTGTAGGTTTTCTTTTTTCTTTTCTTTTTTTTTTTTAAATTTTAAATTTCAATTCCAGGCCCATTTTATGCTTCCACTGCATGCAAAAATCGACATCATATGTTAGCTTGCAAATACAAACTGAAGTTTTCTACTCACTTAGTTCTATCCTTGTGTAGTGGATTGTGATGTTGGCCGTGTTGTCACTCTTGGCATTTACCTTTGCAGGTAGCTGAAAGCGGTGAGAGTTTGCCTTTGGTGTATGATCCTGCTATCATCTCATCATATTGGGGGAAGCGTCCTCAAGCTGTTGCAACACGCATTATACAACTACTCTCTGTTGCCAGTGGCTTTCTTTCACAGTTAGCCTGGGATGTGATAAACAAGAAAGTAAAAGAGGTAAAACTATAACCAATGTTCTCAATATCGGCATCGCATTACATATTGCATTCTTGGGATACAGATATGTATCAGTTATCACATGGGATATATCGGTTGTATCTTGTAATGTATCGTTATTGGAAACATGGGGAAATATTGGGAAATTGGTTGATTTTTTCAATGAAACTTCGATGATTGTTAAAAAAAGACATCAATACACTTATAAATCAAAACATTACATAAAAACAAGTACACATAATAGGTTTTCTTGTATGGGGTACGTTAATCTATATGTTTTCTAACTAAATTGATGCAAGTATATTCAATGCCTATTCATATAATTTATAAATGTAAGAAGACGTGTGGAAACACAAGCAATACATTCAAAACCAAAGAAGAATCACTAGATTAGGTTACATACATATTTAATTTGATGTTTAGACACAAAGATTGCAAACGATTTGCGAGAAATTGGAAATTTTTTATTTTTTTTTTCAATTTTCTGCAAGTCGGCCCATTTCTTCCGAATCTCGAAATCGAAACTCTCAATCCATGATTTTTCATGCAAAACATGAAAAATCATGGATTTGTAACAATGTAACACTAATTTAACACGATTTACAGAAAATAAAAGGATCGAAATTCGAAATGCTCACCAAATCGAACATGTGGGATATATTGCACTACTTGTCTGTTTTATATCGTACTGGTGGGATACAAGATATATCATGGGATATATCAACCAATATTGTCGATATTTAAAACATTTACTATAACCACATGCTTGTAATATGCTTATGTCTGTAGATATTACCCTGATTGAATTATTCACATCAGGCATATCTAGGATTTGGCTGGTCCAGAAGTGAAACATGTAGCGAGTTGGCAATGTGTTGCATTTTGAGCTGTAATAAAAGCAAGAGTGATTGCGAGTAGTGTGTGATGAAGATGTGGGTCCCAAAAACCTAATTTACGAGTAGCCTGACCCATTCAGTGGGCCCAACTCTCGGAGTTGTATTTAGAGTTTTTATTTAATAGACATAGATTCCATGTATGAATGGGCTTGATTTGCTGAAGTGCATATATATATATATATATATATATATATATATATATATATATATATATATATATATATATATATATATATATATATATAAAGAGTTTTAGACCTGTTTGATTTTCCAATGCAATGGTAAATAGTTGTAATGGGTTATGATTATTTACTTTTGTAACTTCTTGGTCACATCTAGTGTTGTCAAAATCCTACGATTTACGATAATACGATTTTAGTCGAATCTTAAGCAAAACGATTTGAATCCCAACCTTGAATCCCTTTTTATATGAATCCTACGATTCCATGATTTGAATCCTACGATTTACGATTCAAATCCCGATTTACAATTCAAATTATACTTGTTGTCTTCTATTTTAAGCTTCACTTGGCTTTCATTTTATGTTTTTAAATTGGTGGGGGCTTTAAGAATCATTTAGAAAAGGTAATTTATTTTATTTGTTGTTTGTAAGAGATTAAATGATATATATTCTCTTCAACGTTAAATCATGTAACTTTTTTTTTTTTTTTTTTTTATAAGTTCTTACTTCTTAACTGGTCAAAACACCAAATTGATGTGTGACTTACATGTAATGTTTTTATGGATGGTTACGATCATGCCAACTTATATGTATTATGAATGATGTTTCAAAATCAAAATATCTTCTTCTTTTTTTTTGGTTGGTCTACAGTATCAAAGGCCGCTTTTCCATTGTGATTCTACATTCAAGAAAGATAACAATTATATAAATTATTAAAAGGCCCTTGTATGTTTTTTAAGGGAAATTTCTTGAAAGACAAAAAAAATTAAGGAATAAGAACCCTTTAACACTATCGTGACATGGTATTACTTAGTGCACATTGATGGCAAAAGAAAATTGACGAGTTCTAAAAAAAAAAATCTGATTTATTTATATTTTTCAAATTTTTTCAAAATTTTAAGAAAATTGTAAAAAAAAAATATATATGATTTACGATAAGATTTGTAATTCGATATAATTCAACCCCTACTACGATTTGCGATACAATAACGATTTTGACAACATTGGTCACATGACTCACATCACTTGCATTTGACTGTAATGATGATTTTGCTGCATTGTTTGTTTCACCCACAAATCATGATTAAAATGGTGGTTTTATAGTGTGAAAATGTAAGGATTATATTTTACTTTACCTCCATCCTTTGCAAGTGTAATTGACTCTCGATATACGAGCCACAATTTATGTTTAAACAAACACTTGGAAATGATAATGATGGCTCCTTTGCATTTCATATGAACTTGAAAAATCAAACACGCATTAGAAGAAAACATTCTCTTGAAGAGAGAGAGTTTGAACAAAAATCTATTTTTCTAGTTTGCCCCACTGATATTTCAGTTTGCCTCGCTGTTTTTCTAGTTTGCCCCGCTGATATTTCAGTTTGCCTCGTTGTTTTTCTAGTTTGCCCCACTGATATTTCAGTTTACCTCGCTGTTTTTCTAGTTTGCCCCGCATATATCAGTTTGCCTTGCTCATATTTCATTTTCTCTAATTTGCTTCATTGCTTTTACCTTTTCCATCAACTATATGATTGTGAGTTCATAATGGTTTCCTAACTATTCAAATAAACATGAAAAGGATGAGGCCAACAGTAAAACTTGGAGATGAATGATATGATCGTTGATAAGATAATATGAAATTTACTCTCGGGTCTTGATTTTATTTAACTGTGACGCATGAAAATCAAAGCCAACAGTAAAACTTGAAGATTAATTGAAGGTTTGTGATCATCCTATTTGTATTTTTGCGGGCATGGATCATCCATAATGGAGCCCATCCGACTAACATTCTATATCATAAGACCATAACCTCCACTGGTACAAGCTGAAGACCCAAGGAAACTGTTTGTGAGAAATCCTCCACATCTAACCTCTACTGGCTAACATTCTATATCATATCGATGCTTAATATTGTCGATATATCGATGCTTGATTTTGTCGATATATCGATGCTTGATTTTTTTCGATATATCGACATATGGTCGATAATATCGAATTAAGTCCTCATTTGTCCAGCGACTGAACCAAAAAATTTCATGTAACGTCGATTATATCGACATATAGTCGACAATATCGAAATAAATTGTCGATATAATCGACATATCATCGATCTTATCTGCGTAAGTTATCAAGCTTTAAAAAAATTTCATGTAACGTTGATATATCGACAATATGTCGATATATCGATGCTTGATATTGTCGATATATCGACATATGGTCGATAATATCGAATTAAGTCCTCATTTGTCCAGCGACTAAACCAAAAAATTGCATGTAACGTCGATATATCGACAATATGTCGATATATCGATGCTATATCGAATTAATTTTGTCGATACATGTTGTCACTGCAATATATCGAAGCTACAGTTAAGGCTACGGTTATAATCCGTAGCTATAGGGTCCCACTGACCCCAACTCACTAATTCCTTTTCTTTTTTTTTTTATACAGGGAGAACTTTTTCTCCCTTACATTTTTGTCTAATACATAATTATGTAAATATGTCCTCGCTGTCCTCGCTGTTTTTCTAGTTTGCCCCGCTGATATTTCAGTTTGCCTCGCTGTTTTTCTAGTTTGTCCCGCTGATATTTCAGTTTACCCGCTGTTTTTCTAGTTTGCCCCACTGATATTTTAGTTTGCCTCGTTGTTTTTCTAGTTTGCCCCACTCTTTTTCTAGTTTGCCCCGCTGATATTTCAGTTTGCCTTGCTGTTTTTCTAGTTTACCCCGCTGTTATTTCAGTTTGCCTCGCTATTTTTCTAGTTTGCCCCGTTGATATTTCAGTTTACCTCGCTATTTTTCTAGTTTACCCCGCTGATATTTTAATATGTCTCACTATTTTTCTAGTTTGCCCCGCTGATATTTCAGTTTGTCTCGCTGTTTTTCTAGTTTGTCCCGCTGATATTTCAGTTTACCTCACTGTTTTTCTAGTTTGCCCCGCTGATATTTCAGTTTGCCTCGCTGTTTTTCTAGTTTGCCCCGCTGATATTTCAGTTTGCCCCGCTATTTTTTTAGTTTTCTCCGCTGATATTTTAGTTTGCCCCGCTGATAATGTTTCAGTTTGACCCGCTATTTTTCTAGTTCTCATTTTCATGTTTCCCTCGCTGATTTGATAGTTTGCCCCGCTGATGCCTCCATTACTACAACAATTAAAGCACTTGAAAAGTCTTTTTAAATCTTTTTCTTATCTACATCCCTCTTTTCTTTATTGTTCCTCTTCCTAACTATTCCTCTCCTCTCGACCAAGCTTTAGTTGCTAATTGTTAACCAACAACACATCGGCCACATTGCTTTCATCGATCGTCTAATGACATGTAATATGAAAAAAAATTTAGATGTTTCTCATTAATATAGCATTCAAATCATTACCTTGTAATTTTCTAAATACTTCATTGTTTCTTGATGTGTTTCCCTCTATTCGTCCTGCTTTTGAACGTTTCTCAGCCACTCACTTCGGTCATTTCACGGTCATTTCCGGCGACTCCCCTTCACTTCACGGTCAATTCCATGCATTTCACGGACAATCCCCCTCATGTCACGGTCAATTCTATGCATTGCAGGACAATTCCCTTCAATGGACGGTCAATTCTGTGCATTTCACGGACAATCCCCTTCACGTCACGATAAATTCCACTCATTTCACAGACAATTCCCTTCAATTCAATGCATTTCATGGTCAATCCCCTTCACTTCACTCTCATGTACCCAAAAATGATGTAGATCCAAAGCTCAATGGGCCACATGATAGAAAACAGTGGAGATTGAATGTCATCACCATAAAAATCATTCGGGGTCGACTGGGTCCCAACCCGGTCGACCCCAACTAGCTGACCCAGTTTATTGGGTCCCTGGACCAAGGTACTGAGCCATGCCCAAATCTCTCTCTCTCTCTCTCTCTCTCTCTCTCTCTCTCTCTCTCTCTCTCTCTCTCTCTCTCTCTCTCTCTCTCCCCTACCTAATTGGGTCGAGTTGGGTTGAACTCAGGTTTTCTGAAATGGATCCGCCTTGGGGTCAGCCTCAGGCATAGCTTGCCATATTGTCTAATATGATTCGCTTTTGTCGAAGTCATATTGGTTTTGACCTTCACTACGCTGATAAGGTGGCTTGAAACCTAAATGACCACTCAACTTAGTGTGACTCATCTTGAGTTGCAACTGAGTCAGTCATGTACATAAAGGTGATTTTTTCTCCGAAAGCCCCCATTTTGTATTTTTTTCTCATTTTGAGGGTTAGGGAAGAGAAGAAAATAGATTATGGGTTGTACATTGTCGTCTGTTTCAAAGAAAACACACTTCTTAACCATGGTTGCATGAATTTCAATCTAAAATTGTGCGAATTTTTCCTAGTTTTATTTTAAAATATTTTGATTTATATATTTTTTATTTCAAGCTTCCCCGACTTGCCTCATTTCAGATGAGTCATATCAATTTTGGTCATGGGCAAGTCAGGGTTCAAAACTACTAAATTAAACTGTGACCGCAAGCAGTCACTCTCCTAGGCCACGCTTAGGCCTAGGGCCTCCCAGTCGAGTCGGGATTGGTCTTTGCCTGGCTTAGATCCAATCCAGCATGGTGTCATCCCTAATGTCATATACTATCGTTTATTATGTTTAGTAATACAAGAGGATGTTATGCTCTAGCTGATTTAATGAATAATTATCAGCCACTACACCTTTCATCTGGCGGGACTCATGGTGATCTAGGCATCTATTTGTCGGTTCCAAGAATATATCACAAAGAGTAGAGCAACTGACAAATTAACAATGTGTGCAAGTTCCGAGATGCTTATATGCACTTCAGTAATGTGTCCAATCCTAAAAACTATTCAAGTTTATTGTAATTCATCGTTCCTTGTTTAGTCGTCAATTACTAAGCCACTGTTAGAAATATTATCAGCGGGGCAAACTGAAATATTATCAGCGGGGCAAACTAGAAAAGCAACGGGGCAAACTAGAAAAGCAATGGGGCAAACTGAAATATCAGCAGGGCAAACTAGAAAAACAACGGGGCGAACTAGAAAAACAGCGGGACAAACTGAAATATCAGCAAGGCAAACTAGAAAAACAGTGGGGCAAACTGAAATATCAGCGGGGCAAATTAGAAAAACAGCGAGGCAAACTGAAATATCAGCGGGGCAAACTAGAAAAACAGCGGGGCAAACTAAAATATCAGCGGGGCAAACTAGAAAAACAGCGAGGTAAACTGAAATAACAGAAGGGCAAACTAGAAAAACAGCGGGGCAAACTGAAATATCAGCGGGGCAAACTAGAAAAACAGCGGGGTAAACTGAAATATCAATGTGGCAAACAAGAAAAACAGCGGGGCGAACTAGAAAAACAGCGGGATAAACTTAAATATGAGCGAGGCAAACAAGAAAAACAGCGGGGCAAACTGAAAAACGAGCAAGGCAAACTAGAAAAACAGCAGGGCAAACTGAAATATGAGCGGGGCAAACAAGAAAAATTAGCTTCTCCCACCCCAAAATCATATGTGGTAAATTAAGTAAATCATTCCAGTTTAGGAGATATGCTTGTTAAATAAATAGACAGAGAAATGAATTAAAAGATAGAAAAATATTTTTATATACTTATATATACATATTTACATAATTATGTATTAAAAAAAATGTAAGGGGGAAAACATTCTCCTTGTAAAAAATAAAAATAAAAAAGAAAAAAAAGTACATAGTATTACAGTTTTGGCTACGGTTATAATCCGTAGCGATAGACCCAACTCTGTCCTATCCCGGTCGACCCCAACTCGCTGGCTATATTTTTTTTTTCTTTGTTTTTTTTTTTTTTCCTTCTTTTTCCTTATTGTGATTCCACCGATTTTTGTGGGTCCCATTATGAGGTATGTGTTATATCCAAACCGTCCATCTATTTAGCGAACTCGAATTAAGGCTTGAGGTGAAAAATAATATAGATCTAGCTATTAAGTGGACCACACTGTAAAAGGCAGTGGGAAATTGAACGTCTCCCATTGAAACACCCTTTCAGGGGTTACAGAGGTTTTGGATCATTATGAAATTTGTTTTTACTCTTCATCCAGGTCTCTGTGACCCTATGAATGAACTTAGATGGGGAGGATTTCTCACAAACATCACAATGGGCTCCACCTGAGTTTCTAATGGTTGACGCTCACTCAACACTGTTTCCTGCAATGTGGTACAGTTGAGATTTAGATATACCTCATTTTTGGTCTCATAACATACAATGATCTGGAAAAAATATGGACGGCATGGATGAAAAGTATACATCATGGTGGGGTCCACAGACCACCGACCGTCCACCATTAGCCGTGACAGGGGGAGTACCGAATCTGTTTCCGTCAAAAGGAGGGGTAATTTAGTCCTCAAATTCCGACGACTCCGTACTAGGAGGTCCAAGTGCGTATTCTAAGTTTGTATTGCTTAAAAAAAAAACCGTTAGATAAAAGGTGGGGTCACAGTCATAAATTTCCCATTTTCAAGGCGGGGTGTTACTGATACTCTGAAAGAGCACCACGCTTGATACGCAGGCACTCAAAAACTGTACACGTGGCACACATTAACTGAAATTAAACATACTAAATTGTGGATCCCGCCATTTCTAAATCCTAACTCCAAAATCAAATTTATCGAGCAATCCTAACGTCTGATTCGTTGACACTTGTTTGTTAAAATTGAATTATGGATATTTTGAATTTTAGCCGTCCTATAATATCCACTGATCCACAAATCAATCAATCACATAGGCTTAGATTTTGGTTCATGATACATCTAAACCGTGAAGCTACAATTTGGGCGTTTTAATCTGAACCGATTGTTTTCCACTTATGCAATATTTAAGTAATTTCAAAGTGCCCGCCTATCGTCCGTCACGCGACGGCAGAGTACCAAAGTTTTTATACTTTGTTAAACACACTCAAAGGAAGATATTCTCGAGTTCGTTTTACCTCTGTCGCGACTGAGAATACAGCGTTTGTCGCCATCCAGTGGGTCTATGTGCTTACTGGTAAGATGATATCAACCGTTAATTTCCTGTAATATATGATATAAATGATATCCCACAAAATTTAATCTGAAAATTTGACTAACATCGTTATCTAAAGATAAACTTAAAACCATAAAAAGAAAATTCAATGGATAATATTTATAGATTAAAAATTAAAGGTTTGGATCATCATTGAAGCGTAACTACTGGGTAGTAGCTTATTTACAACAGAAGCAGACCTCTGAGTTGTACGAACGGTTCAAAGGAGATCAAAGTTACAAGGGCCCAAAAATGATGTATTTATCACATCCACACCGATCATCCATTTTTTGGGATCATTTTAGAGTATTATTCAATAAATGAATCATATATAAAGCTGAACTGAACCACACCAAAAATAGCAGCAGGGATAACTATTTTCACCATTAAAACATTCGTAGGCCCACCATAACGTTTATTTTCCATCTAATCTGTTGGTAAGGACACAAAGACCGGGATGAAGAGGATAAATAAATATCATATTAATCCAAAACTTCTGTAACCCAAAACGAATTTCAACGGTAGACGTTCAATCCCCAACTACCTTTTTCAGCGTGGTCCACTTTATCTTTAAATATCTCTTATTTTTCGGCTTAAATCTTGCGACGAGCACGCCAAATTGATGGACGGTTTGTGAATAACACCTACCTCGTGATGAAACCACATAACTTGTTGATGTCGACACACAGCTACATTGCTGGTGCGTTGTACACCAGCCAATCCGCTTCCGGAGAATTCGGTTTACACTGAGTTACTCAGGACGCGATACGCGTCCCCATCTTTCTTTTGTGGTCGAGCACGCCTACCTACGCGTTGCAATCCATGGGTAATTTTTACTGTATACACCACCTTTTACCTACCTCACCAGCCTCGACGATCACAAACATATATAACCAAAGTAGATTGCTGTTTGTACGGATAACTTATTTCAAACGAAATTAACCTTCGTTTTTCATATACTTTTTACTTGAACCCGAGGGCTCCGGGGGTATTTCCGTCCGTCCGTATCCTAAAATCTTCTTCCGTCGCCGAAGTTTCCCGACAGCGAGAAAAATAATTATCTTAAAAGACAGCGTCTACGGTGCTATTTTTTTCTGCAATCAATTTCAAGATCAGGAAAGATTACGATGACTATTCACTCAGTGGTTTAAACATCTCTCTACTGTTGTTATCAATAAAAAGGTCAAGCGGGGTTGCAAATCGTTGGATAAGACTCTTAGTCCGGATAAGACTGAAAAGCCGCCAAAGCAATTTAGACCACCCGAATTGACACGAAAACGCAATGACACGTGAATCAGCCTGCTGCATTAAATCCTTTCCTCGTCGGAGAGCAGGTACCGAAAGCAACACCTATCCAAAGTAAATAATAATAACAATAATAATGGATGCTCCAGCAGAGTCCGATGAATGATACGCAGTACAAAAAAAAAAAATTTACTTATAGAAATTGAATCCTTAGCTCAAAATGAACCGTTCAAATTATGGGCTTCAGTTTTGATGAGTAATGGATCAAAATTTAAGATTATCTGATTACCTGACTATTATTATGTTTACTGGATCATAAAAATAAGATTATCTAATGGTACTATTTCAACAGACAAGTGCCGACCAGTCATAAGTTTGAATTATTAACGAATTTGATTCCGAGACGGAGACGGAAGCGAATTGGCCCTGGTGTTCTGACATCACTAAGTTATGTGGGGCCTAGCATAAGGAATGTGTTATATCCAAAACCGTTCGTCCATTTGGCAAGCTCGATGTAAGGCTTAAACTTAAAAAATAAGACGGATTCAAAGATCAAGTAGACCTCTGCAAAAAGCAAAGCAGCGGAGGATTGAACGTCTACCGTTGAAACCTTTTTGGGGTTACAGAAGTTTTGTATTAATATGATATTTTTTTTCTCTTCATTTAAGTCTTTGTGACCTTATGAATAAATTGGATGGAAAATAAACATTCTGATGGGCATTGCTACTGTTTTCACGGTGAGAATAATTGTCTCTACTGCTATTTGTGGTGTGGTCCACTTGAAACATGGATACAACTAATTTTTTATCTCATAATCTAAAATTATTTAGCCAAATGTTTGAACCGTGTGGATATAATAAATACATCATTGGGGGCTCATTTCACTTTGATCTCCTTTGAACCGTTTGTAAACCAGCTCAGCTCGGCCGACTACTAGCTGTCCCAGCTTTAACTCGGCTTGGCTCAGTCCTCGAGCCTGACTAGATAGATCGGATCAGTTCAGTCAGCAGCTCAGGCCAGTTGGAGGCAAGATTAAGCCTTTGTTGCATTTTCTCAAAACACACAGAGTGCACCTTTCACCTTTCAATATCTCACGGTATCTAAAACGGCAGCATCGGTTTACAGTTATTTCATCAAACACTCAGTAGGCAACAAAAACATCAAGATACATGGTTATTTGTTTCATATCCATACCTTCCTCACCTTTCAACCGACAGTTCATTAAGTCATTTCATCAAACACTTGCTGAGTAACATCAATATCAAAATAACTAAGTCACCGAATTGGTTTCGATCGGAGTTCAATTCGAGTTGGGGTTCGATCTGAGTCGAGTTGAGCTTGGGCAAGCTCGAACTCGGCTCGAAATTTTTTCAAGCTCAAAAAATCAGCTCAACGTTGCTCGAACTCAGTTTTGAACTGAGTCGAGCGAGTTAACCGAGCTAACTCAATTCGTGTACAGCTCTAGCGTCAAAGCTCGTCTTTGCGCGACACATACACACCAGCCAGATTGGTGTTGTGTGGTACACCCGCTAATCCGCCTCTGACGGTGACACGGTGAAATTAGGATAGGTAATTTATTTAGTTTAGTATGAATTAGTGTTTGCCACGTGAACATGTTCTGAGTCCAGCTTATTAAACATCATACTAGCAGATTATCAAATAACTCCTCGTAGAAACCTCAGAACCGCCTGTTTATAAACTCGCAGCCATCATGTTGTCTATCAGGTTCGTTCCTCATTGCAATGTCCTTTGGACAAAAAATAAAACAAATCACAGGTCAGGTGGGCCACCCCCACAGGGAACAATAGGAAGGGATGCCAACCATAGGTTTATGTAAGGAAAACCATAGTTATGTATCTCTAATCAAATGCCCTCATCAGGTGTGAGTCCGTCTGACTCTGCAGGGGGAATGAAACATACAAAACTCAGCCTGATCGATAATTCAGATGTGCCACGAGGTTTGAACTAATAGCTTTTAGGCGCAATTTTACATGGTTCCCATTGGTGTGGTCCAGTTGAGCTTTTTAGCTGATCTTTGTATGCAATATGAGGATTGAGTGGATTTCATGTATACAAGCGCCAAAAGAGCCTGGGCCTTATGTCCTGATACAAATGACACGTGTGGCGTGAATGCTCCTCATATTAGCCCGTTCAAATAGCCACTCTAGATAGGTCCAACCTAAAAGTATCATCCTTAGCTGATTGGTGGGTTGCACGTTTTTTCAACAAAAATTAGAAAAAAACACCTAGATCCATAGCTCAACTGACAGAGTGGAGATACCTCGTTTCAACACTTGGGGTCTTGGTATCAATCCCTAGGAGAGTGGCTAACATGGAGTGTGTACTGCCATGGGTGTGTACTAACAAGCTAACCCAAAAAAAAAAAAGTTTAACTAACAAATGTGCTAACTTTTTACCAATCCGTCCTTATCACCTTGCACATGAGGTGAGAGTGTTGTAAAATATGTTGGAAATACCAAAAAATAAAATAAAATAAAATTATTTAGTTTTTGTTTCACTAGAAAGTGGACCATTGCTAGGTGGCCATCAATGATTCGGAACATTTGAAAAACGTTTCTGACCGTTGATCATTATTTTGAGCCTTTTTTGAATGTTGGATCGAAAGATCTAACCGTTGGATCTTCATAGCCCATCTATTTTCAGACTGTTGTGGCTTTTAAGGCTGCTAGCCGTTCTAAAAAATAGTTGATCGTTTCGAATTAATAATCCGACCGTTAGGGGTGTACACAAACCGGGCTAGCCCGATTAGCCCGCTCGACCCGGCCCGAAAAAGCTCGACTCGGCCCGAAACTCGGCCCGAAACTCGACTCAGCCCGCCTCTAGGTATATATACATGTTTAAAAAAAATAAAAAAATAAAAATAAACCGAGTTCACTTTACCCTTTTGCTGAAAACGCCCGACCCCATCCGGCTATCCCTTTCCCTTTCCCCTTTTGCTGAAGACGCCCAACCCCACCGTCCCCACCAAATCTTCTCCTCCCTGCTCGCTCCCTCCCTACCCGACCCCATCAAATCTCTCTCTCTCTCTCTCTCTCTCTCTCTCTCTCTCTCTCTCTCTCTCTCTCTGCTCTCCACCTCTCTAATTTGTCCATCTCGTCCGACCAGCGCCCCTCTCTCTCTTGTCCGACTAGCAGAGGCCGTCCGCCTCTCCCTGCTCGTCCGTCCGTGCAACCACCAAAGGTCGTTCGCCTCTCCCTGATCGTCCGTCCGTGCAACCACCAGGGCCCGTCTGCCTCTCTCTACTCGTCTACTCGTCCGTCCGTGCAACCACCAAAGCCCGTCCGCCTCTCCTTACTCGGCTGTCCGTGCAACAACCAGAGCTCGCTCGTGCCTCCGTCGAACCGCAACTAGTATGATTTCTCTCTCTCTCTCTCTCTTTTCCTCAACCTGCCCCAATAGCATCTCTCACACACATATTTAAAGGGTGAAAATAAAATAAAGTTGAGCTTACTCTCTTAAGAAAGTGATAATGTGTAGAAGTTTATATACTGTATAACTGTATATATCACCCCTGACAACCAATATTAAAGATACATACCCATAATAGATCCAGACAGTCCAATCAAATGGGCCACCCATTTGGTACAGCATAGCCCAAAAGTTGCACCAACAAAATGATTACTTCTTGGTTGATTGTTGTCCACAACTTTTGCTAATATCCAAAGAGCATCAAATCGTTGTGGCATTTGATTGGACCTACCAATGAGGTGGATGGCGCAGATGATACATCGTTTTTTGGTGTATATTTTATTAGCCATCATCCTCACTTGTGGGCCTGTGGCACGAATGTACAGCCATCCAGACCATACAAAATTTTGGGTCCCACTGTAGATTGAGCATATCTTTAAATCAATACTGAAAAAGCGATCCTAACCACCCATTGAGTGGCTATCAAATGGATGATTAAAAGTAAAATAGTCAGCGATTGGAAATTCAGATGGTGAATATTATCTTCTCAGCATAATTTCCTGATCATGCTCTATACCTCAGTTGGATCAGTGACTTGGATGGTCTTGGACAGCCGTACAAATATGCCATGTGACGGTTGAAGAGTCACTATCATTTTACAAATGGTGCTGTGAATTTAGGCCTAAAATTGGTGGGGCACATCTAATGGACGGATTGGATTGCACATCCCAAATCATGGTGTGTTGATAGTTGTGTTTTTCTTTCATTCAGGTATGCATGACCTAATCAACAGTTGCAGATGGCAAATAAATATTACACTGAGCCATAGGGAGTTTTTAATGGCAGATGTTCAATCACCATTATTTTCCTATAGTGTGGTCCACCTTAGACTTAAATCTACCTTTTTCTCTTCTTTTTTTGGATAATGCCCAAAAATACTTATCGAAAATGGATGGACAGCATGATTAAAATGCATACACCATGATGGTTCCAACAGAGCACCATCTAGCAGCCATGCGTATATAGGCAATCCAAGCCCAAATTATTATGCAACGCACCACCAGGATCAGTTTTTGGCTGAAAACATCATGTTTTATAGCCCCTACCATAATATATATGTGTTATATCTAAACTACCTATTTATTTGGTCAGATTAGTTTAGGCCATGAGCCCAAAAATGACACAAATTCAAAACATGAGTGGACCACACCACATAGAGAAATGGAATTACATGTCTACCTTTCTTATATTTTGGGAGCCATAAAAGTTGTAGATCAATATGATATTTATGCTTGATCCGAAAAGGCTCAAGATAAAAGGAAAATTAAAAAAGATCGAAATCTCACCTTCAAATCAGAAAAGATTAACCAGAAGAAAGGAGCGATTTGAAAAGGATTTGGCTTTTGGATAGTAATTTACAGGACGTTAGGAATTACGTATAAATCTTCTCACAAAAATATTTTGAAAAATCTAATTCAAACTATACAAGAGGAGGACGATAAAAAGTTATCTCCACCTTATGAAGAGGAAAAGGTGAATGAGTACGTATATGAAGATTTAGATAGCAGCTCGGGCTCAGCAGATGAATTTCTTCAACAGTAGTCAGTAGTATATGACTGTATTCAGTTTGTATAAAATATTTTATTTTATGCTTTGTCAAATGTATGTAAATGTATATAAATGTCCTGACTAGTTAGATTTTTTGTAGAGTTTATAATTCAACTATCTAAACCGTTGATCGAGGGCCTTGTAATGGGACACGGATTACCTGCCAAAGCCCTTCCCACGAATTTGCTATAAGGTTCGAAACTGGCCCGAACTCAGGTTTGAAACTGACCCGAACTCAGCCCGAACTCAGCCCGGTTCGGGTTCGGACTGGAGATGTTGGCCCGGTCCGGTTCGGGCCTGGTGCGGCTATTGAACGGACTTGGACGGGCTGAGGCCAGTTCGACTCGGCCCGACCCGTGTACACCCCTACCAACCGTTCTCAGTAGCTTATAAAACTTCTCGCGACGGTTCACCACGTGCGAAGTGCAAAGTGTTCTAATTAGTGTCGCTACAGCCACACTACCCACACCCATGCACGCGTTCCAATGCATACATGCTCGCATTCTAATGCGTACACGAACCTGAGCGCCCCAATCTCCAAAACTCGTAAGAATACTACACACACCTCCAGGTATAAACCACAAGCTTTCTCTTCTCATTTCTGATGTGGGACAAAACCACATACCGCACTTTTCATTTGAAATTTTTCAAAAAGTATTTTCGCGGCAAAACGAAATTTTCAAAAAAAAAAATTAGTTGAATTTAGACCATTCCTAATTTTTGGTGACGATCTATGGAAAAATCCGGTCTTTTCGCCTATCTCTCATTATCCACAAAAGTATAAAATAGCTCCTCTCCCACTTTTAGATATGCATGTGCATGGCTACCCTACCACCTTATTACAATTATGGGCGGGTGGGCCTTGTTGTCCCTGTAGAGGTTCAAAAGCAAACAAGTTAGTGGTTTTTGCCTAGCTGTAGCTTTTGTCTGGCATTGAATGGAGAAGCCTTTAGACATGTAAATTGTTCTCTCTTAAAAGCTTTAGCTCCTATAATAGGCTATGCAATGAGAAGCATGGTGGGTGCAATTTTTCACTCACGCGTACCTAGCCATAGGCATGGCATGGCCAGTCATGTGTGTTTGATCCCTTTCAGCATGTATATGCTATTTTACCAATTGTTTTCTTTTCAAATTCTAAATGCTTTTAATAACCTTTTTTTATAGTAAAATGGTATTCTTTTCAAATTCCAGACGTTTTTTTACTACGTTTTTAATAGTAAAGTATTATAATGAGCCCACTCATGCATGTTCAAAGACGGTCTCAAAAAGCACTCAGGACTCTCAAACCTCTCAAATGGGGCCAAGTTGCCCACGCGTGTCCATGCATATTTTGAAGTTAAGAGCCAAAGCATGGGCGGACTCAAGGGTCCTTACCTATGCCTAAGTCGTACACTCACAAGAGTTTCAACACGAAGTCATAGGTTCGAGTACCCATTGCGGTGAAGAACCACTGGTGTGAGTGCTTGGATGTGTGTGGGGTGTGAGTGCGTGTATTAAAAAAATAAATGGGCGGACTCAAGCTTTCAAATGAGATCCAGGATTGCTTTAAATGGAATCTAGGATTGCTCATGTGCACATTTTCTAGAAAGAACCTAAGACATGAATAGGTTTGAGCCTCTAAGTGGGCCCATGGAATGGACATAACCCATGAAGACGCCCTTGGAATGTTTTGGGCCCTCTAATGTTGAAGAGACAGGCCCCAATGTTATAACAAGTGAACCTAGAATAGGCCTCTTAAGTGATAAGAAGGGCCCAAAGGAATGAACACCTCTCATGGAAGCCCCAAAGAGGCTAAAGGATGAAGGGTTCCCAGTCCAAATCTCGGGCAGGCCCAAAAAGGCAAAGGGACACACCATGACAAGGGTTATAACCTTTTGGGCCTTTAAACAATTGCATGGGCGCATGGAGGATTTTGTTGGCTATCTGAATTATTTAAAAGGAGAGCCCATTGAGGCAATTAGGATCAACAGGGACACGTTCTTTGGAAAAGCCTAATACAAAGGTTTTAGTTAAAGTAGGCTCGTCCAAAAGAGAACTGGGCCAAAAAAGAAAGGTTTCCAAAAACATGATGGCAAAGAAACCGATCGTCTACTTGCCATAAGTAGGAAAATCTTGCTTATTGCAATTTAATTGGGCCACGTTATCACACAATGCATTGAATGCAGCATCGCTGATGATGTCAGTGATGACATCGACCAATCATTCAATGGCAAAAGGCGCAAAAGAAGTAGGGTCCATTCTAGGGTCCCAAGTAGACCCAAGGAATTGACACACTTCTTTAAACTTTATGAAGTATATTTTATAGAAGCCTCTTATACAAACTAAGGCACACTACATGAAAAATGACCTTTCCTAGCGGCCAAAAGCACTGGTAAAAATTTTGCTGGCGCTCAGACAAGCGCCGAACAAAGGGAGCGTCAGCAAAGGCTTTACTAGAGCTCATCGCCCTTTACCAGTACTTTTGCTAGTTGCCATTGTTTGTACCTATTCCGGCCGAAACCAATTAGAGAGAATTATGTGTGATATGTACGGGCACACATGGTGCGTTCAAAGATATGCAGATACATATGGATGAATTCTTGGAAAGTGGAGCCATGACGTATCAATTGTTAACGTGCACCACTAAAGCGGTCGAGAGGAATAACGGTCGATTCCGAAAGATTAGAGCAGCAATCGATCTCGCACGGTCACAAGACAGTTGGCGAAAAGAGAAGTAAAGAAAGAAGAACGCGGGAAGCGTGTAGAATCCATGTAATAGAAAGCGGTTACCATGACCGTCGGAACATGGGAAGGATCCAGATGGCTGGATAAAAGCTATAAATAGCATAGGAATTCAACAGAGAAACTTTGTCTCATACCAACCCAAACAAACCAAACTTATCTTTCAATTATCCTTTCAATTTACCAGTCAATTTACATTCCATAGTATAATCTTTTACTTTTCTTGTTGAGTAAATTACATTTCTTAGTATAATCTTTTACTTTTCAACTTGCAGTTTACATTCCGTAGCATAATCCATAGCGGTAACCAAGTAGCTAGTAATCATTAGCCGTAATTTGAGTTCACGCTCGTGCGCTGGATTCAGTTCATCGATCGGAAAGGTGTTTTGTAGCTAATCTTCATTACTGATTATAAGAATCCCTTTCTCATTTTTATTATATGTATTGAAAAATCCTTTCATATGGAAGGCAAAGCAGTGACTCATCATCAGAGGATGAATCCCACCATCTAAATATTGTCTGATCCAATTTACAAATTAAGCAAGTGGCCGAATAGGTGACCGATCTCTTCATATCTCAGTCATACACTACGTGTCTACCTCTCTTGGCGTTGGGGTCATTATTGTTCGATTCAAATTGGAGCCGCAAATCCAATTCTGGCACGCCCGCACACTATGTGAGAAAATAATAACGAGCAATTTTCTGGCATGCTCGGTGGGACCCTGTCTATTAACTACCAGTTTGACCTTTGCCAAAAATGCAGAGGAGAAGTGCCGGAATTGTTGGGGTCGATCCCTCAATACCGACCGCACCACCTCTAAGGGAGGATGTGCCAGTCCATGTGCCTCCCAAGGCGTCGAATTCAAATACTAACCTAACCAGGAATCAAGCTGGACCATCCACGTCTTGAGTCATACTTCCAGAAGAGGTATCAGTGGTGCTTCAAGATGTTCAGATGAGCATACAGATGGTGCAGGAATATGGAAGAGTCCAAGCTGAATAATTTCATATTCAGGCCGAGAGCACCAATCGTTACATGGCCAGTTAGACTGACGCCATGCAACATCTGTTGGCTGTAATAATGAAACAAACACCGTTGGCACCACAACACACAGTTAATGGAAGCTCGGTTGGTAATGCAATTCTATTGCCACCTTTACAATGTAACCCACCACTAATTCCTCTTCCGGATGTTAAGAGTGTGCCGCCTCCTATGGAAGTCAGGCAACCTGAGCTGGAGGTTAGGAATTTCGCACCGGTAATGGGAATCATGGACTGCCAGCTGGATTTAATCCATAATAGGGCTTCAGATTTCCTAATAATCTTAATCAATTTGGTCTGGATCCTCCACCAGCTATGGAACTTCAACGGTTGACCGGGACCAGATGTACAACTTGTTCAAGAGGTTGCTGGCCAAGTACTTAGCTGTAACACCATTCCTGTGTTCACAAGCTCTACCCTGAATCGGTAAATCGGCAACATCCCCTACTGATAAATTATTGACCGGAGTTTGCCTTATTCTTAGGTGAGCCTGGTGAGTCGACCATTGAACATATCGTCCGCTTCACAATGCAATGTGGCGAACTCGCCAACAATGATTATCATAAATTACAATTGTTTGATCACTCATTGACCACTGCAGCCTTCACTTGGTATTCAAACCTACTTCCAGATTCGGTACACACTTGGCAGGAAATGGAAGAAAATTTTCATGCTCAATTCTTCTCCAGAAACAGGGAGGCATGATTCCGACAGTTGCCTAGGGAATAATGCGAGAGTTATATTATGTGATTCAAACAGGCGAAGAGTCGCTATAAAATAGTCATGACCAAGGCCGAGTTTGTGCAAATTACACAAGACGGACTGAAATATAAGCTCCGTAAAAAGTTCATAGGCACGAAATTTATCGATATATATGACCTAACTAAAAAGGTTTCTCGCTATGAGGAACTCCTACAGGAAAGGGCTAGACGAACAAATTCCTCATTAGGGATGTATTACAATGATCCTAATTATGAAATTGCGATTGCTAAAGTAGTGGCTAAGAAGCCACTGGTATGTGCAGCATTGGTTAAATAGGAGTCGACTGCCCCCACCACACAAAAGGCTCGAAAGGTGTATACATTTGATATTACCAAAGCCGAAGAAATATTTTATATCTTATTGGCTAGAAATTTTATTAAAGTCCCTATCAACCATAAAGTGCCTTCGACTGATGAATTACAGAGGATCGAGTACTGCAAATGGAATGGAACTCAATCCCACTCAAATAATAAGTGTGTTATTTTCAGGAACGTCATTCAAGACCATATCGACCGTGGGCTATTGAAGTTCCAAGAAAAGGATAAGGAAGCAATATTGATCGACACTGATCCATTTTCAGCTAATATTGAGGTGAAGATGGTTATCGCCAATCTGAGGGATCGTCCGAAGCCGAAGATCGATCTCAGCTCCAATGATCCATGGAGAATGCAGCCGACCTGCACAAGGACATCAATGGATTCCTCATCCTTAAGATGATCAGCCGGTCGTCATCCGAAGAAGACACCAAGGTCCTCGAATCTGAAACTAATGTGCTCAAAAAATTGTATCACGGTTGGGGGATCACAATAACGGTCTCTACTATTATTGGCCGACACAATCGGCCTCTAATCACCATTCACGACCACTTTTATCAAAGATGGTTAAACCTCTTACTACACGAGAGGGGATATGGAAACGGGTCATTCATCCAAAGTTCCCAGCGATACTGGAAGCTTTAACAAAAACCCAAAGGCGTTGATGGCAGAGACAAAAGGTTGCTGCAAGAAAGGAAATGCAAGGGGAAGGAACATTCCCTCAACTAGAAGCTAAAATGCACCATCCTTTTTGGAAGGTTCCTGCTCTTGATGGGCCAAGGTCCTCGAATCTGTGACCAATGTGCTCAGAAAATTGTATCATTGTCGAGGGATCACAATAACGGTCTCGACCGTTATCGGCCGACACGATAGACCTCCAATTACTATTTACGATGGGGACTACCTTTGTCAAGGATGGTCAAACCTCCTACTACATGAGAGGGGATATGGAAATGGGTTGTTCATCCAAAGTTTCCAGTGATACCGGAGGCTTTGACAAAAATCCAAAGGGTTGATGGCAGAGACAAAGGGCTGCTGCAAGAAAGGAAATGCAAGGGCAAGGAACACTCCCTCAACTAGAAGTTAAAATGCCCCATCCTTTTTGGAAGGTTCTTATTCTTAATGAGGAATTGGAGGTAAATACGGTCGAGGTTGTACTACCAGTTGCGACGTAGAAGGACCCAAATACTCTTAACAATATGGCTCGGTCAAAGGACTTCAAAGAGGAAGATAGTTGCAGTAACTTGTCAGATTATCTCAGTGAAGACTGTTTTCCAACAGAGGAATGGCTACATAACGAAATCATATCGACCGCCGATATTCTGAAGAGTTCCTCGCCTATTGATCTCTTGGCCAAACCCACAGCTACTGAATACTCTAGTCAGATCAAAGAAATCGGATCTAAAACACTAGGAGGGCAAGGTTCAAGTGGTAAAACTGTATTTCGTTCGTTGCCGCCAGTAACGTTTCATTGTAATACAGTTTTCAAGTTGCCATCTAGCTTTCATACGAGGCCCACTCAACCAAACACAATGCCTGGAGACGTAGAGGAATATGCTCCTCCAATAATCATACAGCATGCTTCTTTCCCATTTGGAGAAAGTAAGGAAGATGAAAGTAGGACGGATAAGGCATCACATGTCGACACGGTCACAGTCACGGCCAGGAGTGCATTCAAAAGGGTGACTACCGACAAACCCACTAGCTACATGACGCGGCACCTTAAGTTGTTGTACATATCAACCCATCTAGATGGATGCCTGGGTACCAAAATTTTGGTTAATAACGGAGCTGCGGTGAATTTGTTATCAATGATAATGATGGGCAAGTTGCAAAAGACCACGGCTAACCTAATCCCATCTGAAGTGATCATCAGCAATTTCATTGGCCACGTCATGATCACAAACGGTGTCTTACCGGTTGATTTGACCATGGGTATCAAGATAGTTCTGGCACCATTTTTGTGGTAGATACTTCATTGAGCTACAATGCACTATTAAGAAGGGATTGGATCCATTCTTTTGCATGTATCCCATCTTATCTCCATCAGTTCGTGATTTTTTAGAACCAGGACAAGGTCAAGCTAGTCTTGGCTAATAATTAACCTTTATTGGCTACATCAAATGCCAATGAAGTTTATTACTATAACGAAGAGGTAAGGCCTATTAGATTCACCGGGAGAAATAAGCTTGGCCATCCTACGGGGATCACGGTAAAAAAGAACCCAGACAGCATTGTGCAAGCCACTCCGGAAGTCACTCAAGCCAATGATGCTCGGTAGAAGGATATTGTCCTCTATCGGCCGGTCTCTCACTATATTATCAAAGAGATCCTATGATCAGGACATCAAAGGATGTGATGAGAGGGGCGACTTCATGGCCATAATAAAGAGGCTTGAAGAGAGCCTAAAGGAAATCAATGAAGGCTGTTTTGTGAATCTAACTGAGTTAAAAGAATTGGCCGAGGAAGACAGTTTCGAGTTTGAAGAAGTATCAAAAGAAGAAGAAGATACTCGACCGCAAGTATAGGACTCGTTGGTCGAAATAAATCCGGGGACAGATCATAATCTGAAGTCGGCGTTCATAAGCAACTTGATACGACCACCTAAGAAGGAAAAGTTGATAAGGTTACTTATAGAGTTTGTCGACTATTTCGCGTGGGATTATCATGAAATGCTAAGACTGGATCGATTCCTGGTTGAGCATATATTACCCACGAAAGAAGGTTATCGGCCATACAAGTAGCCGCCTAGGTGGATGACGACCAAAGTCACCCTTAAGATCAAGCAGGAGATCGAGCGACTCCTAAAAGCTGGTTTCATACAATTGATTAAATATGCAAAATGGATGTCAAACGTGGTGCCAGTAATAAAAAAGAATGCTAACCTAAGGATGTGTATCGACTTTAGAAACCTAAACTTGGCTATGTCAAAAGACGAATACACCATGCTGGTGGCCGATCAGCTCATCGATCGGGCCGTTGGACATGGAATTGTATCTTTCCTGGAAGAGCATTCTGGATACAACCAGATCTATATAGCATTAAACGACATGCCGAAAATGGCATTCAGATGTCCTGGGCCTTTGGGTACATATTACTAGGTAGTGATGCCCTTTAGGTTTAAGAATACAAAGGCCACATATCAAACAGCAATGAATTTCATTTTCCATGATATGATCGGCCACTTTATGGAGGTCTATGTGGACGATATGGTGGTCAAGTCAACCGATGCAAATGAGCACTTTGCCCACATGCGCAAGTCCTTTCAATGGATGAGGCTCTATAAATTGAAAATGAACCCTTTGAAATATGCTTTTAGGGTCTCAGCCGATAATTTTTTGGGGTTCTTGGTACATCAAAGAGAAATCAAAGTCGATCAAAATAAGGCCCAGGCCATGATTAATGCCCGGCCACCAGGAAACAAGGCTGAATTGTAAAAATTCTTGGGCCATGTCAATTTCTTGAGAAGGTTTATATCTAATCGTGCAGGCAAGACTAATATCTTCTCTTCACTGTTGAAGTTGAAGTAGGGAATCGAATTTGTTTAGGAAGCGGAGCACTAGTTGGCTTTCGATACAATTAAGGAATATTTGATGAAGTCGCCTGTGTTGATGCCCCTATCAAAAATTGACCACTCAGGATATACATCACAGCCTTAGCAAAGTCGATCAGAGATCTCCTAGCACAAGATGATGACATGCGGGAGGTCTATTATTTGAGTCAGACGTTGCTTGATGTCGAAAGATGATATTCGGCCATGGAGAAATGATGCTTGTCATTGTATTTCATGGTCACTAAATTGAGGCATTATTTGTTGGTCGAGAGAGTAAATATAATAGCAGTTATTGATTTAGTGAAATATATGTTAAATCAGCCGATTTTAAGTGGACGAATCGGTAGATGGGTGTTGACTTTATTTGAATTTGATCTACATTATATACCGCAGAAGATAGTGAAAGGTCGAGCTATAGCTGACTTCTTAGTCGACCATCCTTCAGATTTAGAAGAGCAAATTTCTTGTGTATCCTAAATTTGTATTATGTACAACTCACGCCATGGAAATTAATCTTTGATGGGTCAAGGACACATGATATGTCTGGGGCCAGAGTCATTTTGGTTGCCCCTAATGGGAATCGGCGGGAATTTTCTTTCCAACTAGAATTCGATAGTACTAACAATCAAGTCGAGTATGAAGCTATGATAATTGGCCTAGAATTGTTATTAGAATTACGAGTGAAAAATGCGACCGTTATTGGAGATTCACAATTGGTACGAAATCAGATGGCAGGATTGTTTAAGTGCACCAGCCTATCCTTATTACCATACTATGCCTTAGCGGTCCAGTTACTCGGCCAATTTGAAGAAGTTGAGCTGATGCATTTTACTAGGGAACATAATGCAGATGCCAACGGGATTGCACAGTTGGCCACGGGACTTGAAGTCTTGAGATGATCGGTCGGTCGGTCGATTACTGTCCAAAGAAGGTCCTTGCCTTCTCTATTTCAAAGGGAGGATGTAATGGAAGTTTGCCAAATAGAAGTAGAGGAGGATGATTGGAGGGCTCCTCTTATGGGCTATTTGCAAAGCCCATGTAACAAGACCGATCGGAATATACAAAGTTCGGCTGCAAATTATGTGATGGTCGATAGTGAACTGTATCTGAAAGGAGCCGATGGAGTTTTACTTTAGTGGTTTTCAAAGAAAGAAACTATGTTAATCATCGAGGGGGTCCACGAGGGGATTTGTGGAGCCCATCAAGCTAGGAGAAAGATGAAGGTCACGCTTAGATGCTACGGCTATTTTCGGATAAGGATGATGGATGATTACATCCAATACGCGAAGGGCTATGAAGCATGTCAAAGGAATAGACCGATCCAACATGTACCCGAGATCGAGATACATCCCATAATAAAGCCATGGTCATTCTGAGGATGGGCGATCGATTTGATCGGCCATATTCACCCACCCTCAACTCGCATGGATTCATTCATCATCGTAGAAATGAATACTTCACCAAATGGGTAGAGGCAAGGCCTACGAGGAAAATCGGTCATGCAAAAATCATCGGGTTCATTGAAACAAACATTATCCATCATTTTGGGATAACAGAGTCCATTACCACGGACCAAGGTGCAGCTTTCTCAACCAAGGAAGTGTGGGCAATGGCTAATAGTATGGCGTAAAAATTCTACATTCGACCCCTTATTCCGCCCAGGCTGAGGCTAGCAACAAGGTGATCAAGAATATCCTAAGAAAAATTATTCGAGAAAATTCCCAAAAATGGCACACCAAACTGTCTGAGGCTCTATGGGCTTACAAGATATCGCCTCATACCAGCACTAGGGTCAATCCATTTGCATTAACCTATGGACACGATGTAGTCCTACCGACGAAAATTGTGGTCCCCTCATTGCGAACTGCATGTCAAGCTCAGCTGACCCCTTTAGAGTTCACAGAGGCAATGTTGGCCGAGTTCAAAGAGCTGGACGAGGTTTGTATTAGAGCTTTGGACTCAATCATTGCCAACAAAGCGGCCGTGGCGCGAGCATACAACAAAAGAGTAAAAGGAAAGTCTTTCAGAGTAGACGATATGATTTGGAAAATGGTGCTCCCTATTGGCCAGAAAGACCAAGCACTAGGTAAGAAACGGTCGCCTACTCGAAGGACCATACGTCATCGAGCAAATCCTTAAGGAAGAGTCTATCTCTTGAAAGACATAAACAGGAATATTGCAAGGGCTCCTATAAATGGTTGCTTCTTAAAATATCGCTTCCCTTCACTGTGGGAAGTCAACAGGAATCGGGTCAAGCCAAGTTAGTAAAACAAGCAATTGATTTGAATAAAGGCCCTGAAACATGGGCTAGTTGATTAAAGTATAGTCAAAATAATTACAAGAAAAAAAATAAAATTTGGTAGGTCGGACAGTCGAGCTATAAGTGGGCCAACTTGAGCTCTTCAAATATTTACACGACCCAGGCTTTCGCCTCCCTCTCCAACTTTCACCTCTTGGTCCATGAGGCATGCTGGCTCACGAGCTCTATAGAGGAACGCTCGATATATGCAAGACGATGGTCAATCGCCACGTGCTCTAGATCGGCCGATATCTTTTCGGCTTCACTAGATTTAGCACGGTCCTGATAGAGTTCTATTTGGGACTTAATAAATGCGACATGCTCCTCACTTTCTGGCCGATCACGATTCGGGTAAAGCTGACGGGTCTCGACCAAGTTGGTAGATAAATTATTACACGTGGTTTTTAGTGACCGCAATATTTCTTCATTGAAGTTATGCTCGCAGGTAGTGTAACATGTCCTTCCAACCTACTTCCTGGAGGGTTGGCAGAGCCCTGCATTTAGCAATAAGGGCTGACAAACGCGATAAGGCGGAAGTGCGGTGCTCGATCTTTATGTCCACCTCAGAGTATTTATCTCTGAGTTGCCGGAGTTCTGAAAGAATATTCAAGATTTCCTAGGGAGGCCAGCTATCCTCAGGAAGATCGGCAACATCCCTGAGGAAGGGAAAAGAATCACCTAGAAAGGAAGAGTGCGAGAAGGATTCAATCCCTTCTTCGAAAATCTCTTCCATAATTTTGATCGACAAAGCAAAGTAATCCATGAGGGCTAAAATAGTGGCGATTGAAATTCTGGCTCAAGATCGTTAGTGGTACAATTTAAAGCTTAAGGGTTTCTTTTATACATGAAGATTCGGTAATTAATGCGCATAGGGTGCGGTGTGACGGTTGAGTGCCCAAAGAGCTGCCGCAATGAACCGTCTCCGGGATCATGGGAAATGTTACGAAATAAATGCGGTTTTCTCAAAATAATGTGGAGCCATTACTATGGTTGAGGTATGGCAATCACATATGAGGAATGACTAAGTACTACACGTACGTACTGTAATACCAGGGCCAGGCCAACAGCTAAAGTACTAAGCCACTATCACAGTCAAAGAGCATGGCCGAAAGGAAGGTACATCTTATCCCTTAAGTATTTATTTAGTATTGTAGTTTATTCATCACCTTGCTAGTCGTCAACCGCATTCCAACAAAAGAAAACAAACATAGAAAGTTTAAAAGCAGTCAAAAAAGCCTAAATTTTCATCCCCTCGAACTCTTCAGAGAGGGCTTGCATCTCCGCTTCATCTTTTTCCTTCAGTTCAACCCAAGTCACTCCTTTAATGACGAGTGGCAAGAGATGGAGTAGCTGGTCGAGATGAAGCCCGATCAAAGAGACTTCACTCTCTGCCGCTTTCCTGATCTCGACGAGATGGAGTAGCTGGTCTAGGAACAATAAGTCCACTGGAATGACCATCTCCTTAGCATAGAAAGAGTTATCTCACTTGTCCAACTCTTCTGTCAATCCAGCTTGATAGGATTGTAGTATTCTCAGTATAGTCTGGTTAAATTGGTGCGCTTGGGCGCAACGCAACCACTCCTACCAGGTCAATTCGTGCTTGCCACTCATCTCGGCAAAATCTTCCTTAGCAGCGTCTTGCTTCTGTAGATAAACCAAGCTCACCTGGTGAGCGAAGGTCAAATCACAATAGAGTTTTTTCATGGCATACAAACGTTTCAATTTTTTAATGAGTTCTCCGAGTTTAACGTCTGATTCAGCCATAGAAAAAATATCTAATGCAAAACCATTAGTATCGAATAACGGGCTAAAAAACAGAGTAATCCTTTAGGCCCCATTTAAAGATCTCTTTTAGATAGGACTCAGCACCTGCAATAAGGTAACATGAGTTGGAAGCTATCGAGACAGAGCAAGATCGCAAGAAGTGTTGATGCGGGAATGAGCTGGGGGTTAGATGTTGTTTAAATGATAGGTGTCCAGTACCCACAATCTATAAAGATCATGGCGATAAAGCTGACGCGCATTCCTGTTTGTTAGGAATGTGGGGGTAATTAGAATTCTGAATTCGGGAGCAACCCATGATCCATTGAATTTTCAGGAATGGGTCAGCAATTGGTTACACACAACAAGAGTAAGGAACAAAAGATGAAACAAGTTGTAAAAAGTGGCTCGATGGTCGGTCATATATAGTAAGAGTTATTACAATCAAAACCCATTAGACAAAAATTATTGTAGTGAATCCCTCACCATCTCCAACTGGCCCTTTGTCATTTACAACGAAGCCTCCTTCTTACCCGCTGACCGAGAAAGTCGGCCAATGTCCATTGTTTGGGAATACACAACAGAAGCCAGTTGCAGAACTTCATTCTTGTGTTAAAGATGTTTCGCATGCTTTCCCGCAAATTCTTGCCTCAGTGCAATCAGCTTTGCTTTCAGAGATGTAATTCTGACCTCCAAATTCTCCATCTCGGCCTTAAAAGTTTTCATTGCAGTATTCTTGGCTTCGAACTTCAAGGCAGTGGTGTGTGCAGAGGTCCTCCTGAACTCAGTCGCAGCTCATTCTACTTCAAGTCGGTCGATGACAGTACCAACATGAAAGCAGGTCTTCAGTAGTGCCTAAAGTTCCTGGACAATAGGCACATTATCGATAAGGGTTGAATCTGACCCAACCAATCGATCGAGTTTGTCGATCGACTCAAAGTCAAGGGACCCCTCTAGACCCTTCTGTAACAAAACTTGGAGCTCGGCCCTTACATCTTATAGGTTGCTGGAAGGTGAAGGAGATTCGGCCATTACGGTCTCCCCGGTAAAAGCCTTCTGAAAAGAACATATGATATCGTCCACCGGGGGGGTCCTCGAAGATGGAGGTGTTAGCAGTCTCGGTCGAATTTGTCTCAGCCAATTCTTCTACGAACGCTACCTCAGGCTCTGCTGAGGTTGGGATCTCCTTGACCGATATGAGTGCTGGGAGGATTAACAGTGGAGGAGAACTTCACGATGAAGGGCTGAGGAGGGAGCACGGCAACCACACGCTGAGTGATGGATAGATAAACCTTCAACTAATCCTTCTTTACTTAGAGACGTAAAATGTTATCACGAACCCACTTGGACATGAAACACTCTCAAACTTAATTTTAAATCACACCTACTTCTAATAAAAATTACAGAAACTAAGAAATCTAAAATAATAAAATACGAGGGTTTAAAGGAAACTACCCGATTGACAATTCTAGGTTAGATTTTACAAAATAGAAGAAACAATGTTAATATCTAAGAATTCAGAAAATCTTAATATAAAAACACAATGAAAAACTAACATAATCCTATGTTAATTCTAATAATAATATATTTCAGAAAAATGCAGCTGAAGTCCTGGCAACGGCACTAAAAACTTGTTTGATGCAAACCGCGAGTGCAAGGCTGCGATGTAGTAATAACTCGATGAGACCAAGGTCATACCCACAGGGACTTATGATTCTGTGACTTCTGGAACACTTTAAAACTAGAACTACAACTAAACTAAGTAATGAAATTTGCTTTAAGGAGTAATTGTGAGAGAAAATATTAATGATAAAATACTAGAGCATTAAGGATCCATTTATAGCTATATCATAATGTTAATTCACTTGATTCAATCGTATAACTCAACTGGAATCGAAGTCCTATCCTATCCAGCCAGATAATAGAGCGATTAAATTATCATTCATAAACTTAAAATAGGTTTGAACTTCAATTAAATTGGTTCCCATATCATGCATTAAAGTATTGATTGCGGAGAATTTAAAGCATCTATTATGCTCATAGTTTACGATAGATCAATGGATTTTATAGATCAATCCCTTGCAAAATAAATAAGAAATTACTCTTAGTGTTCTTAAGCATGCAATATGCACGGAGTCAACAATGGATCAAAATAAACTAGAAATAAATCTTCATCCAACCCAAATATTAATGAATTGTTTAACAAACAAACCAATTACTTAAATCAAAGTAAACTAAGAAATTTAGAATAACTACAAGCTTCACCTCTTAGCCCTATCTAAGAGATTAGCCAATCAAAGACAAGATTGAACTAAAACTCACAAATATATATATATATATATATATTATATATATTATATATATATATATTATATATATATATATAACATAAAAACTAACTAGAACTGAAGGATTGGAGAACAATGAAGACTCCTTGGAGGCTCTACAACTCCTTACTTTATCCCTTCTACCCTAATTCATATTTAAAAAAGTCTAAAACATCCCTTTAAATACGAAAAATCTGCACTGACTTGGAACTGACTTCAATTTAGGCACTTTTGTTACACTTTGGATGCAGCCGACTGGGACCTTTGGTTACACTAAACATAGCTTTCGATCGCACCGAATTAACTCTCGATTACAACCGAATTTCTCTGATTTTCGTCTGAAGACTCTGTATTCCTTGGGTCGCACCGAACATAACTTCGATGGCACCGAACCTGACTTCAGTCAGACCAAACGTCGACCCAAATTAACTTCTAAAATCACAATTTCTTGCTGAATTATTCTATGCACATTAAGTCAAACCGAACCAACCTTAGGTGGTATCAAACATTCTCTTTATTCTATTATAGAACTTTGTTATTCTGTCAGTTTTTTCTCGTTCCTTTGCACCTGATTTTCTTGGATCTTTGGCACTTGAATTCTTCATTAAACACCTCCAAATCTCCAACTCTTCTTTTAGTCATTCTTTTAACTTTAAATCTCTCTTTAATCATTCTTTTCATCTCTGCTCTCCAAATTGTAAGTACCTTAATTTGTCAATTAGCGTAAGTTATGAGTCTTAAAGTCAGGAAAGCCCCAAAGAAGAATTAAGATTGAATACTCAAGTGTTGAAGGCATCTGATTCAAGACAAGGTATGAAAATTGCAAAACCTCGTCAAAGCCTATACCAAAACTAACCAAACAAAGCCCTATATCTAGCCTATACAAACTAGGCAAATTTATCTTTAAGTATGCTAGTAAGTTGAGTGGGTAGATGTATAAGTAAAAGAAATATCTCAAAAAACTGACATCTTCGATGGCATCGAAGTGCCATCGAATTTCCTTCGATGACATCAACGACAACTCAATGGGATCGAGCTTATAAAGCAAACTGTCCAGTAACAAATTGATATAATTCTGGACTTTTACAATGACATCGAAGGACTCTTCAATGGCATCGAACATATCTTCAATGACATTGAAGGTCAGATCAATAACATCGAACTTAGACCCAAAAGTATCCATCAACCTCTAGTTGAATTTTCTCGATAGCATCGACGGACCTCTTCAATGACATCGAAGGTCACTCGATGACATCAACAAAAACGCAGAAATAGTCCAGCAATATTTTGAAATATAATTCAGATTTTATCGATGACATCAAAGGGACACTTCGATGCCATCGAAAACCGTTCAATGACATTGAATCTGACAAATTTTTGTTTATTTTTTTACTATTGCAAATATATTCTATATATTCTAAAGAGGGGTTTCTTGGCAATAAGGTGAGTAAAAAAGAGTCTTATGTGAGTGAATACCTATAGTTATTACTCATCTTCCCAAGCACTCTTCTCTCATGAAGTTCATTATTCAATCCTTATCTTAAAGGCAATTATTGAAGCATTCAAATCTTAAATTGAACAATAAACTCCAGCATTCATACTAGCAACAACATTTATCGGCAAATCTTTATGATTGCTTGTATTGAATGCTCGGCCTTGTGGATCCTTAATTAGTTCTTAAAGACTCATCAATACCTAGTTAGGATCCACCAAACCCTTGACCTAACAACCTCAACATCTTTAACGGCACATCTTCACATAGTTGGAGTACAAGGGAGTTGAAGATCCTTCACGATCCAAGAAGATCTTCATCAAGGTGCTTAATGGGCTCGTCCACTTTTAGGTAAGAAAGTATCTTGAGTCTATATTATCCGCAAACCATTCCTTGTGTAGGTTAGGTTTTAGAGTTTGAACCTCCAAACTCAACAAGTCCTTGTGTGGGCCTCCGACGGGAGTATGTTTGTGATGTCCTTGTGTAGGACTTCCTCCGACGGGAGTATGTTTGTGTGGGCCTCAATTCTTGTGTAAGACTTTGTAAGACTTTGTGTAGGCCATCGAAGGTGAAAAACATAGACCTTGTGTATATTGTAAAGGTTTATGGTGAACCTAATTTAAAACCGTCTAAATAGTAAAATTTGGCACACTCTAGGAGAGAGTAGGTCAGCCGAGAGTGGATTAGGCATGTAGTTGAACCACTATACATCATATGCATTGTGGTGAATGATTTAAATCTTTATTTATTATGTTTGGATGAGCAATATACTCTATTTATTTTCTACGACAAACATGTTTGATCAAATGCATGAATGATGTGTTTCACTAAGTAGACTTCATTTATGCACTTAGATTCATTTACTTGTGTATTTAGAAGTAAGTGCATATTAATTATTTAGTTAAATTTTGAAAAATCCTATTCACCCCCTCTAGGACATTAGACATATCTTCAAGCTTCACTTGCAGTGGTAAAACCGCAATTTCACAAATCATCACGTATAGGAAATCATATGTAATTAGATCAATTAAGCGTATTTATGCTTATAAAACCAATGCATAATAAGGAGAAATTTTACAATATTTCACACTTAATAATAGTCACATACATGAATGGATTTTTCCGCATACATCTCATGGATATCATATACATTTGCTTGTTTACCATTGATTATCATTGATATATGCTAAGTATGTAACTGCCTTATATGATGTTTGATTCTTTAGAACAACAAATAACTTGAGGAATGAGTATCCCTTAAATTCTTAGGCGAGCGTCCCACGTGGACTCGAGTTAGTACCAATAGAGCCTCTTCCTTCGATTGAGGTCAAGGCTAAGGAAGAAATTTGGCCAGCTTTAAAGTAGGTCGCTCATCATCAGATTATATGGTCACACATCGTACATGAGAAACCACAAGCAAGTCTTCTGAGTACGCTACCACATGTGATGGAATTGTGTAGGTCTTGGTTGAATGGGTTTCGGTAGGCCAAATGTTGTGCGCAACTCTGACCCTAGTTATTTTACTTATAATTGTACCTTGGTTATTGGCATGTTAATTTATATATTCTTTCTTTTGTATCTTAATCTTGTTATGAATCATGAGTATTAAAACTTGTTGGGCTTTTATCTCATGTTGTTGATTGGAAAACCATCCAGGCTCTGGAAAAGACTTAGAAACTTCAATAGCAGACTGATACATTTGAGAAGCATATTCCTGTTGATTGATGATTGAATCAATATTGTTTCTTTTATTCTTGATTTGAATAATGTTTATGTTTATGTTTGGCTAAATGTAGCCATATGGATGACTATACTTGGATATTTTTATTCTTAGGTCAGATGATGATTCGTTAATCATTGATGATTATTTGAATTTTATATAATTTAGTTATGACTTGAGTACCTAGTGTGGTGTTGTAAATTTCTTTTATATCATCCACACCCGAGTCACACCTACAACTTGGCAACTGAGTCAAATGAGATCAAACTTCCGAAGGTGGGGTGTAACATGATCGTATTTGAGTTTAAGGGTAGTTGGCATTTGAACAATCATCCATAATCGTTATCCCTGCTACTCCAATTTTTGTCCCTATTGTTTCAAGGTGTCTTGGAATTGTTTAACAGTCTCTTCTATCTTCTCTCTTCGAGTTCCCTCTACCATGCCCCTGAGTCGTCTGCTCTAATACCAGATTAATACTTCTAGTTTTCTTTGACTTGGTTATTTTTAAGAACGCAAGAGAACAAGAGAGTATTGACTCACTTCGAAAAGAGTATGCCTCCTAAGTAAAATAAGATATTCGTAATTGAAATCTACCTTTATTCTTATTAATAAACTCTTTTAAGTATAGAACTAACAATTGTCATGTGCATAACTGACTCCTAATTCAACTCCTATTCTAACGCAACCATTTAACCACTCCAAGCAACTTAATTAACCAGTTCTTCCCCACATGCTTGACCGAATCAAACGCATCACCACCTCTCTCTCTCAAAATCAAGTAAGATTTTCTCTTCTTTTTTTTTATTTTCTATTTAATTTTCTTGGTTTGAAAAAGAATCATGGCTAATATCATCATTTTAAATGTCATTGGGATCTTGATAGCAATAATAATCTCTTCTTTACGATCTTTTATGGTTAGTTTTAAAAGGAGATTTTCAAATTATTGCATCTTTGCATATGTAAATCTTTTTACTTTGCTTTAATTATAAAAGATACCCTAATAGGTGCGCCCGTAGGATCCGATGGTCTACATGATGTTGGACCTTTGCAAAAGCTGAAGATGGATGGTGAACGGCCAGATGTCTGTTGAACTACTATAAGAGCGGAGAAGGTCTAATCGCCTCTCTAATTCTAAGGTTAAGATGGTCCATGACTCTGAACTACAATCAACAATTTTAATTGCCTATGTGTGGGCTAGATGGATAAAATCATGGTATAAACTCTTTTCCCTTTTTTCTGTCTAGGATATCTCTTAGTCCCTATATGTTTAAGAGGGATAAGAGGGATCGAGAAATGATGGATGAATTTAAATGGGATAGGACTTATATATATCTCATCCAACATTTCTCTATATATCACGGAAAGATAAGTGGTTGCCCACAAGCGGCCCCCACGGGCCCATGTTCAATAGATTGCATGTTTGTATACATCAATCTTTTAAAAAATAGGTGACCCCGTCCCAATAGGTTTGAACAACTATTCTTATCGTTGCATCATGTAGCTTAAGATATACTAATTTAAACCATGTTTGTTTAAATGGACTCAGCAATCATTCTTAACTCTTAATAAAATTGTGTGGAGAGAGAACCTATTCCTACGGTCTTAATTTTTTCAAGATTGCATCAACGGATCCATCTATTGAAATTTTAAATGAAGATTGACATATATAGAAATTCATGGATCGGTTATTGGACTGTGTGCCTGAATTTCAAGACATACAAGGATTGATCTATTGGTTTAGTGTTCTGAGTTTGTTTGAAAAATTACAATTTATACGAGACCAGGGTTAATCTGCCTAACCCTTATAAAAGATCACATCAATGCGTATGATACAAAGCAACCAATCAATTTATAGGAGAATAAATGATAATTGAAAATCTATTATTATTAATCCAAATTGTTAATCTAGGAAAATTAAAAAGGCTCATCACTAGTTTGGATTGTCCATGATGCAGATTTTGTTTTGTCATCACTCCACTTTGTTTACCACTATTAACATGAAGTTGTTGCGCAGCACGCCAACAACGCAGTGAACCGAGATCCAATATCTGGTCTCACCCACAAACGATAAACAGGAAGAAATATAAACTAGAAGAAGAATCAAAGCATTCCAAACAAACCAAAAGACAAGATATACGTGGAAAAACCCCAAACAAGGGTAAAAAACCATGGGTGCAAACTTCCACTATGAAGAAAACAAGATTACAAGCAATATACTAACCTTTTCCCTTAGATGTATAGAGAAAACTCTTTGCCCACACTTTAAAATAACTCTCATTATACCTAGAAAAGCCCCAGGGACCCCTATTTATAGTTTAGGCAACTTCCCTTTCGCACCTCTGCGAAAATCGACTCAAAAATCCGTAGTCCGTGCAAAATCCGGAAACGAATCTGCGTAACCTCAACTGGTCGAGCGGACCGGTCGAGCATGGGCCTCGACCGGTCGAGCACCTCGGAACCCAAAACCTAATGCTCACTGGACTTTGAGTCGAGTCAGTCCTTGACTGGTCGAGTGGGCCACTCAACCGGTCGAGCAGGGCACTCGACTAGTCGAAAGGCCCTGTCCAGAAGTGGTTCCACATCTCAACAGAAGTATCCAAGGAGACCAGATGAGAAAATTGGAAGGTCATTGGCAGAATGACTTAAGATTATAAACTTAATTAATTAGTTTCTCCTAACTTGAGAAATTAATATATTCTACAAGATAGAATATGTTAAGTTATTAGCTTTAATATTTATTTCCATGAATGACAATTCAAATATATTTGTCTCTAGCATTTCTCTTACCAATATTATCTATTACTTCAATTGATTCTTATCATAATTTGAAAATTAGCACATGTTCATGTTATTCCGACCTATCATTATTGCTTATTATTGCTTAAGCTTTCTGTTTCTAAATAAATTTGTCAAGACCTATCAAACTCTTAAGTGGTCTCTCAACCACATTTTCTTGACGAGGGTGTTATGTATAAATTTCTTAAAATATATATATTTCAATCGTATTTGGTTATTATCAATGAATGATACATCTAAGATTTCTATAATATAATTTGGTGATTAACATAATGTATTCAAATTGTAATAATAATGAGTGCTCCAAACACATTTTCTTAGCATAATGTGTTATACAATAATAAATTATTTTTTTAACCTATTATGTGGTTCATAATAACTCATCCAAAGGCTATGTAAGATGTTTCTAAATCCATTAAAACTTATCATCCCCATGTGTTAGTACGCATGCCAATAGTTCCACGTATATGATGTTTAAGCCACTCATCTAGCAGGCCCCATTAGATATATACTTCCCGACCCAAAATCAGGTTGGTCCACTTATAAGGTGGGTTACAAGTGTGTGAAGAGAAATGGCCAAACGTCCACTTCCAACACATAAGGGTAGTCCAATTGGGGACCAATTGATTAGCAATTTGGATTTTCACATCCGGCTACATGTACATTTAAGCAGATGTGTTGTAATGCCCCCAGTCTTTCCTAAAACGTTCCCGAGCCTGCTCCGGCTTTCGTACGTGTGCAACCACTCTTTGTGGGTGCAATTCGGCTTTTTGATATAACCATACTTTATACAAGCACCCTGGCTTTCCATCCGAGTGCATGATCCATGCTCGTATGCCCCCAACCCTTTCATAGACCCCCGAGAGTGTGAGTGTGTGCCCTGGTTCCCTATATTCCTTTCCGTGTGTAAGTGTGCATACTCTATCATTCCCGAAAACCCCCAAGTGTGTGCATGTGTGTGTCTGTGCCTTTGCACATGTGTTTCTTAACCCCCACGCGGTGTGTGCGACGTATCCCATATGCTTGAGCAATGACCCCCCGATCATGTGGACCGAATCCCACTCCTAAACGCTTCAATGTATGCATGGTATCACATGAAGAATTCAAAAATTGCATGTGCAAGAGAAACCTCAAAGGAGATAGGAGGTGGGCCTCAACATACCCCACCTTAAGTGGACTTAGACTAAACCTAATCCCAAAGCCCAACCCAAGCTCATTCCCTACACATCTTACTAATTCTCTCTTACCACTCCCTGGCATCACTCCCCACTAACACCTCCACTCATTCTCTCTATGCCACCTCACTCCCATGCATGTCACCTCTCCCTATATGCATTACACATCACCCTCACATGCATGCTATGCACCCTTTCCTCATAACACCTCACCTCTCACCTCTCCTTTAACTAATGCACGCATTACAATATGCTTCACTCGCCCCTCCCTTTAACCCAAGTTCGGTTTAGCTACATCTTTCTCACCCATTATTAGTTTCTAGCAAAAAGGGTTTTTAACTCTAGTTAGTTGTTGAAATTTCATCTATGAAAGGAGAGGAAGAGAAGAGAGAGAGAGAGAGAGAGAGAGAGAGAGAGAGAGAGAGAGAGAGAGAGAGAAGAGAAGGAAGAAAGAGAGAGAGAAGAAGAAAGAAAGAAAGAAAGAAGAGAGAGAAATGAGAGAAGAAAAGGAAGGAAAAGAAAGAAGAAAAAGAAGAGGAGAACTGGAAGTCACACCTAGACCCGTTGCACACTCGCTCTCACCCACACCCCATCGCAAAACTCGAAACCTTCGAGTGAATGGATCTCCCAACTCACTACCCCTCTCTCTCTCTATCTCTTCCCTCTTCCCTCCCTCTTTTTTGCTTCTTTCTGATGAGGTGGGACCCGTCAGTAATGGGCCATGCTGCGTAAACAGCTTGTACAACATGTTGTCCACACAGCGTGTGTCACATTGCAAGGGCTATCAAGTTCATCCAGTGGCCACCTTGATGTTTATTAACCATCGAACCTATCGACGAGGTTACATAGACTTGGATGTAATGAAAATACAAATATTGTCTTGATCCTGAACTTATTTGGGCTCCACACATCGAGGCATTACCCACCATTGAACAACCCTGGACACCCACCTAGATGTTTGTATTGTATGTCCAACCATTCATCAATTTTTCTAGCCCATTTTCAAGGTGGGCCTACTGGACAGTGAGACCCACCTGATGCTCATGACAAATCCATCTCACCCAAATAGGCCCAACACAGAGCAGTGGGGATTAAAAGCTCTAACCATTGGAACATGTTTCGAGCCGTTGTGATGTATGTGTCATATGTACACATTGTCCACTGTGGGGCAAGTGTGGACCCCACTATAATGTGTATATGCCATCCAAATGATCCCTGGCTGACCTATCATGCATAAATGGCGTAGCATGCTGACCCATTAACGCTTATGAAATTCAGAGTGCATCTGGCCACAAAATTATATGAGATTGTGATGGGCATCTGGCCATTAAATCAAGCAATTTGTAATGTAAATCTGGCCACTTAATCATAAGATCATGTGCTGTGTATACAGCCATTAAACCATATGGTACTATGGCCCTTAACCATGTGATCATTGATGTTAAGTGTAGCTACTCAATCATGTAGAATTTGGTGTACATGTGGCCATTTAACCTTGTAATCATATTGTGTTGGCATGACCACTCGATCATGCATGATTGCAATGTATGTATGACTATTTAATCGTATGCGATTGTGATGTATGTATGGGCACAGATCATGTGATCCATGATGTACATTTGGCTACTAAATGGTACTAAATTGAAGTACAAAATTAGCCATTAAACTCATGTGATCATGAGATTTAGGGGTTGCCACTAGATCATGCAAAATGTGTGATGTGTGTAGCTATTATAGGCATATGACCCTTAATCATGTAAGATGTGGTATGTGTACGATCCCTGAATATGCAAAGGTAGTGACGAATGTAGGGCCATTAGACTATATGATGTTGTGATGAAAATGTGGTTCGTAGTACCTTGATCTTATGATATAAATTATAGCCAGTAAATCCTATGAAATTATAGTGTATATGTAACCATTTAACCGTGTATTCGTGTGATGAGTGTATGGCCCTTAAATTATGTGATGTTGTAATAAAATGAAGCCACTTGACCATACAGCAATGTGATGTGTATATGGCCACCCGACTATGCTAAATTATGTGGCTGGCCATTCCTTTTAAGTGATAATGCGATGGGTGTGAGGCCACTTAACCGTGTGAAAATGTGTGAAGCGTGTGGTCACTTGATTATGTGGAATGTTAAAGTATAAGTAGCTATAAATTATGAAATCGTGCAATGCAAGTAGAGTAATTGATCACGTGACTGTATGATGCACAGAGGGTTACTGATCATCTGAAATTGCGACCTAGGTGTAATTATTAAACCATGTGCTCATAAGATGCATGTATAGTTACTTTAATGTGTGAACTTATGACTCATGTAGGGCTACTCAACTATGTGACCATGTGATACTAGTATCACTATTGAATCATGTACAATTGTTATGTGTGTTGGACTAATGGGATGGGTGTGTAGTCATTTAACCATGTGTAAAAGTGAGGGATACATGACCACAAATCATGTAATGATGCGATATACATAGCCCACATGAATCCTGGATCCATCTGAATTTCGAGCCTAGTGCCTAACATGCGGTGGTGCACCTAATGGCCGGAGTGGATTTCACATACACATCAGTGGAGCATCCCTTTGTTTGCTTGCACAGATGGGTCTCCTGTAGAGACGATCTCTCTATATATTATAGAGTGGAGTAAATGCTGCTTTCTGTGTCTGAACAAAAACAGAAACGGCTTTCTGATTCAATAACAAGGTCATAGGTTAAATCCCAAACCAACCTACCAAAAGAAAAGCACATTACATGTCGTGTCTTCAGCCCCATCAATATAATTACATATTCCTATAATGTTGACCCACCAAAGATTCATCAGATGTTATACTTTTGTTTCGTCCTCTGATGAAGTTATTTTGGAAGTTGGGATCTATAAATGTCATAGCAAGAAGTAGATGCATTAATAGGGCACAATCTTAGAGAAAAAGAGTAGGGCACCGGAGGAATGAGAAACTGGTCATGGACACTTGGGGACCAACTATCATCCCCGCCCACACCCATGTGCCTGTGGTCGAGATGCACCTGTTACACAATAACCATAACACCTCTCAAAGAAAGAAAATAAGAAGCCAAAAGAAGAGTTATCATGAGGTGCTAAAATGACAGCATTTTGGTAAGAGAGAATATACAATGCTCACTTTTCAGGAAGAAGTCTTGTGGTGTGTTTCGTTTATAGATCACATAATTTTGACTGACAAGAAAAGAGGGTGTAAATGCAAAGCTGGAGCTATGAAGGGATGCTTTAGAATGTAAAGGTTTTAAAAATCAGTCAAGACTACACAGTGTAAATTGAATGAAATCCGAGTGACAATTGGAGAGGGAGGAAACAAGGAATTTGTTGTCCACACCCTTACAGACTTCAATATGCCTTGCATAATCAAAAGTTTGTATCCAGCCAATCCGCATATCCAATTGACCCAAATCCTTTCATTAACCGTAGTATCCATCCTTGGCCTAATATCCCATTGCAAGCACCAGTGGTGGACCACTAAAATCTAACCTTTGGATGTCCATTAAGTATGATCAATATACTTTAACAGTGAAATCAAAAGATCTCACAATTAAAAACGTTCAAGAAACCTTTGGAAAAACATTTTTGAGTGTTGGCTAGATTTAAGACATTGGATGGATGGTCCAATCAATAAGATTCATCAACAATTAAGTCTCAATAAGATTACGGGATCCCTTGTGGGTACATATAAGGCTTCTACCTTCAACATCAATGTAACCTCAAAAAGTATGTCAATGCCCACCACAACTATAGGACCATGGTGTCTTTCCATGACCTCAAGTTTAAGGATTAGTCAAAGCTTGCCAATGATCACATCAATCCAATCTAAGCACGATGATCCTCTTGGTTGGGAGACTTGATGTGATCCTCCAATGCGAATGTCCAATCGAACCCAACACAGGTACTCATAAACAAGTGAATGCTCACACTCCCTGATGGTGAAGGGCGATGACAACAAGAAGCCCGATGATTGAGATTAATCCATCCTAACTCATTGTTGGTTCCCCAAAGGATAGCCACAAAATTATTCCTAGGCTGCCCAATCCCAATGAAGTGGTTATGGAATTTATGGTAATCAAGAAACATGGATACACAACTCTCCCTTAGCCATGGTCTCCATTATGTCCACTCCATTCTTTCCACAAGGAACCACAAGAGAGATTCAGAACCCCTAAACCTGCTAAACATATTTAATGCATAAGTTATGCACAAAATTAATAATAAAAGATAAAGGTATATTCCATTTGATTATGTGGTCATCAATAAACAAGATCCATTAACATATGAAACACTAGCCTTCCAAGTAAGGTATTCAGTAATAGTAACAGCCGGTGTAGTGACAGGTCATGTGACCTTTATGATATGGGCCATAATGGCCATTACGACACCATGTAACGATATATATATATATATATATATTAATATATATATATATATTATATATATATATATAATTATATATATTATATATATATATAATATATATATTATATGGGAAACGGTACAATGCGCTCGAGCTGATTTTAACGCCCCATGAGGTCAAGCTGTGTGGGCCCCACCGTGATGCGTTTCAAACATCTACCCCATCAGTCAGATGCACCATTCCATCGTGAGCCTAGGTCTCAAAAATCAAGTCAATCCGTGACTTGTGTGGGCCACACCACATACAGAAGTGGGGAGGGGCCGTGCACCATTAAAACATTCATAACCATTTTTGAGGGCCCACCGAGATGTAGTTTGCAAATCCAGCCCATCCATTATGTGTGTCCCACTTGAATGAGGGTTCAGACCAAGTTTCAGGCGCATGCAAAACTCAGGTGGGCCCCACCAAGTGCTTTTATATGTTTTAACGGTGTCTTCACATAATTGTAGATGGTATGGCCCACCTGAGTTCCGTATACGGCTGATTTTTGGGATATCCCATAATTTAAAGGGTACCCATCAAATGAACGGTGTTGATGGTCGAAACACATCACGGTGGGGCCCACACAGCTCGACCTCACGGGAGCTTATCGTCAGCTCGAGCGCATTGTACCTTTTCCATATATATATATATATATATATATATATATATATATATATATGAAAAAATTCAGAAAAATGTGAGGATCCAAAATTATGTTTTCTTTTCTATTTTTTAACATATATTTGATGGTGCAACAGGCCATTCTTTGTTAAGAATGTTTTCTCGGACTGCCTGATACCATTAAACTAAGACCGACTCTAAAATAATGGAACTATCATATTTAGGCTTCTAAATATCTAATATCAATATATAATAAAGATTCTAAGTCTACGTATGAGTAATCATGAGGTAATTACAGGTCTGTTATGTAAGCATTATTTAGGCTCCGAACACAAGTGAAAGCATGATTTGGTGGATTAGGACCTATTACATATATGCGGTGTTCGAAATATCGGTATCGTGTCACGTATCACACCCTTGGGATACGGATACATATCGGTTATCACATGGGATATGTTGGTTGTATCGCATAATGTATTGTTGTTGTTGGAAACATGGGGAAACCTTGGGAAATTGGTCATATTTTTCAATGAAACTTCAACGATTGTTTAAAAAGACATCAATACACAATTATAAATCAAAACATCACAAAAAACAAGTGCGCATAATAGGTTTTCTTTGTATGGGGTCTTAATCTATGTGTTGTCTAACTGAATTGATGAAAGTATATTCAAAGTCTATTCATATAATTTATAAATGTAAGACGACGTGTGGAAACACAAGCAATACATTCAAAAGCAAAAGAAGAATCACTAGATCAGGTTACATACATGTTTGATTTTATGTTTGGACACAATGATTGCAACTGATTTGCGTGAAATTGGGAAATATTGTTTTTTTTTTTCCCAATTTTTTGTAACTTGGCCCATGTCCTCAAAATTTCGAAAGCGAAACTTCCAATCCAAGCATATAAAACCATGAATTTCTAACAATTGGACCCTGATTTAACATGATTTACAGGAAAAAAAAAAAAAAAGATCGAAAATAAAAAATACTCACTGGATCGAACATGTGGGATATATCCCACATTTCATATCGCACAGGTGGGATACAAGATATATTGTGGGATATATCAGCTGATATCATCGATATTTAAAACACTACATATATGTACAACTAAAAAAATATGGAAAAATGAAGAAAAAAATAAGTGATACTTTACCCCTGTCAGCATTTCCCAATATGTCCACTCTGCTTCAGTTCATCGAATCCCACTCAATTTTGTATTTTAATCCCTCCTACATCTAGTTTAAACTTAGTTTCCAAGCTTCCTTCATGTGTAACATGAATAAAGAAGTGGAAAAGGAGAGAAAATTTGAAAATAAAAAATTTCAAAGTGGGCCCTTTTATGGTCATATCAGTCTGCAATAGCCTATTGGCCCCATAACAGTGTCCATATGAGGTATATCAGCCCATTTTTTCATAATGGACTGATTCAACCCCATAAAGTGTAAGGGAGGTGACCTTTTCCTTTACAACCGTAACGCAACCTTTTTTTAATACTATATTCTAAGGCACACATGCCTAACACTAGGTGGATGAACCGGAGATGTAACTCTGGAGTTTTGTGTGATAGCCATATACCAATCAAAATAGACTAGAGATTTTATACAATAGGTATAAGACTAACCATGCTTTATTGGACAAAATGTTTGGTGGTCAAGGACCGACATGTTCATAGGATGTGTAGCTGAAATGAGGATATTGAGATGGATTAGAGGCAAGACAAGGAGAGATATAATTAGAAAATGAACTTAATACAAAGATGGAAAGTAGACTTTAGATGATTTAGCCATGTGCAAAAGAGACTAAGACCTGCACCGGTTAGGACCGAGTTGGTTCTTGTTGGAGGTTCTCAAAGGGAAAGAGGAAGCCTCAAAACAAAGTGATGGAGGTACTAAGCAAAGATTTAATGACCTATGGTCTGACCGAGCATATGGTCCTTGATAGTGTGGAATGGCAAAACAGAATTCATGTAGCCAACACCAATTATTTGGGATAAATCTTAGATGATGATGATGACGACAACGACGACTGATGATGATGATGATGCATAGATACTTGCATTTTGAAAATGAAGTTACCTCAATGTTATCTCCTTTGACAAGATCTTCATTGCGCATCGCCCTGTCTAGCTCTATAGTGCTGTAGTAACTTGCATTCATTTGCATAGGCGGTGACCCACCATAGATCGAAGCAAAAAGGCCACAAGACCCATCATTGCTTTGAAATGCCAGCCATCTAACATCTGCTCTCCCTGAAGATTCACCAGGAACAATGTATGGCACATGCAGATCTGCCACATTCTGTTTGTATACCCCTACATGGGCCGCTTCCTTTCGATCAGGATAGCATTCGAATGGCCCTTTCCCATACCATGTAATCTGATCCAATGATTTCGGCACATGGAATTCGACCCCAATACGTGGCAAAGGTGGAAGGTCAGTCCTCAAGTCTACATTACACTCAATGATCACATCCCCAGATCCATATATCCAGTAATTCACTTCCACCTTGCAAATGATGGAACTTTTATCATTTACACCACCATCTGAACTGTCAGATTGCGATAGATGATGTTCCGGTTCTTTGGGGAGACCCAAGAAGAGTACCTTGATTGGTACAACATGAGCTGTTACCTTCTGCTTCTGTATGGAGCAGCTTTCTGTATGAAATACCATGTTATCAAGGTAGGCGGCCTTCCACCTGGAAGCATAGCTATTTGAGCCTCCCCCCTTATCGTTATCAGTAGGCGCTCGCCAAAAGCATGGAAAAATACCCTTATGCATCACTGGAGAACCTTCAACCTGCAAAGCATAATAAATTTAGAAGACTATTTCTAAACAATCAAGGTGTGCTAACACATTCGATGACATCCTATAATATGAGAGAGGATTCATTGGAAATGTACTGATGATTGTCAATAATACAGTTCGTGATTCTTTCCACTCTGATGCATGTATGGATGCAAATATGAGTCAACCCAAATGATTATTTGTATCATATGGAAAGATTCAAGTCTAGCATGGAGAGATACACAGGCATCAGGATGAGCATTCTCCATGGCACATGGATTTGCTAAAAGCATGCTATATTGATTATGAAAAACATGTTCTATGTTCTCTATGCATGCTCTAAAGCAGGGATAGGTGCACAAATAGTAAAGTGAAATGCTCCAGTGCTCTCAGAGAGCAATAGGTTGTAGTGCTTCTTGACACTTGGACAGTCCAATCGATTGAGCTGAACTGTTCATCAAGTCCAGAACACATTTCATGCACTACCATGCTAAAATTGCACTGATTAGATTATCCAATTCATCCTTGATCAGCCTTATTTACTATAGCCATCCATTATCCAACCCATTGTGAGGATGGTCATGATTTCATAAAAGAAGTGATTCTTTAGGATCAAAAGCAATCAATGATGGGCCCTAACAAAAAGATGGACCCAAATTGTTGATTGGACGTATTGTGTAAGCAATCTTGACCATACATACTAAAGGCCATTGATCAAATGGTTAACAATTGTGGGATCAATGTGATGTTTGCATGGTAGCCCGTGAAATGCGTGCTGGACCTAAGAACAGCCTAGATTAACCAAGTATCCCAATGCAACAAGGAAAACTGTAACTTACAGTTCCCTAAGAGCAGTGTCGAATCTCTCAATAGAAAATAGCAAAAAGATACAAACACTAAGAACCACCTTCCAACTCTCGATTGCTCCAGTTTTTGTGTTGAATTTTATCTCCCAAACATTCTCCTTGCTGACTGTAATAGTGTCTCCAACACATTCCTCAACCAAGGTAGAATTTTCATTCATTTTGATAACCTGGAAACATGCCACTTTGTAATACCCAAAATGGCATCTACTGATAGATACAAGTAGCGGCTGAGAAGAGCACATACATGAGGAAGGGATTTGCCTTTGGCAGGCAAAGGAATTTGAGTAGAAGAAATGACATGACCAGCTTCAGACCACCTTGTGGATGTCATAAGCTTTGCAGTTATGGTTAAAAATGCTTCCGTGGCTGAAAAGGATGCTGAAAGATGATGCCATGGAGATGATTCCCATTCAATATCATAGCTGCTTTGGGGTTCTATGACTGGGAGAGAAAGCACTCCAGATCCCAGGCTGCATCCATCTCCATGAAGAACCCAACTAAACTCCATTGCTTGTGTAGTTTCGAAAAAATGCATGTTAGATATCTGCAAATTCAGCACTGCTCTGTTGATAGCATAGCCGACATTAACTTAAAGATAAATATTCGTGTGAACAAGAGAATACCTTGATGATGTTTTCCCCAAATGAAACCTTAATCGGTTGATATACATACTTAACTTCTGTAAAGCATAGTGGAAAGCAACGAATGATGAAATTAACACACACACATTTATGGTACAAGGAATGACATCGACGAGTTAAGGGCCCATTTGGACACACTCGCTTAAAAGGGGTTAACAAGAAAGGTGGGTTTCAAGCGGGTTTCTTGGTCCGGAAAAAACCAATAGCCAACTCAGCGTCTTAGTGCCTATTTTGTCAATGGGAGATAAGACGGGAGTTCGCAAAGAGCATCAAACGCACAACATAAACTGCCATTCGGATCAAAACAATGTTCCAGCCTCAAACGCACATTCCGGAAGGTGCATCCAAACAGGCCCTAAGGTTCTAGTTATTTCTAGCATGAGGATGTAAATAGCTTTTTTACCTACCATTTAGTGCAGGATGAGGTGTTCGATCTGGCCATGTTAGGCCGTTCAAACAAAAGTTCAAATCATTAGGGATGTCTCCAAAGTCTCCTCCAAAGGCCCAGTGTTTGTTACCATCAGCTCCCTCCTTCAGTATTCCCTGTAAAAAATATATATATGAGATATTTATTACAAACTAGTAATTACTGTCCTCCAATAGACCAGGTAATAAAAGTTAATTCTAAGAAGCACTGCAACTTATATAAAAAGAACTAAGGTCCTACGGATTAAAGATGCAAATAATATGGCATCTGAATATTTCATTGAAGAGTATGAAGTATGAAGGATTCCAATTGATCACGAATCTCTCTTTACGGCTTGTTTGGTAAGCTGCAATCCATGGGAAACAACAGTTTGTCATCATTATTTCCCAAGGTACTATTGAGGAATGGATTCCAAAGGATTCCATTTTAAGTGGGATGTTTAATATGCAAGTGGAAATCTTCACTTCATCTCACAATGATCACCTTGGGTTTCGCACTTGAGAATGGTAGAAATGGAAAAGTGTAATGATTACATTACAAAGCTATGATTTCCTTTGCAAATCAAACAAGAGAAAACGATAATGATTACACTTTTCCTTCTTTTTTTCTATGGATTTCCACTTATCAAACGGGCCCCTAAAGCCATCACTGCCATGCATTGCAAATTAATGATTGATTTGCAAAGTACCAACCTAGTCTTCTAGATTATTTCAACAACATGGTCTAGTTAAAATATACCTTTGTGCTGAATTGTGTGATCCCACTAAGCAAAACACTCTGAATAATCTTCCAATAATGTACAACAAGAGGTTTCCCTCACACACGCGCACCTTTATACATGGCACATGTTCCAACCAGGCAGAAGTGTGAGGCAATTGAGTTGTGCATGGATGGCTAGGAAAAATAAATCAGGCATTTCCACCTATCAGTAGGCCGTAAGTGTGCAAAAAAAAAAAAAAAAAAAAAAAACCAACAACAACAGAAGACTTCAAACACTTGTGAATCATCCGCACGATGTACAAGTCTGGCCTGATTGTAGTACCAGGTCATCTGCATAGTGGGACCCACCTTACGCATTAACCAGATGTTCCATGCACATGACAGTTTAGCGCATATGCCATGCATAAGGGCACTTGTGGAGAGGGTGTCTGAGGCTAGCAAACCTCACACGAAATTACTAATATTTCCAAACTCGCTCATTTTCCCCAAATTCAAAAATAGGAAGCCAAAATCCATAACTGAGCATACGAAACATGCAAAATTATGGATCACTAACTTCATTCCACTGATTCCAAGCAATTTAAACAAGAGAAAACAATTCAAACTGGCAAAAGTCCCCAATTGGGTTTCCAATACCGCATGCTTTCTGATCTCGATTTTCACACCTAAATCTCATTTTCCCTCTAAACAAATGAAAAGGAATGGTCGAAATTCCCTTAGGAATAAGATCATAGCAAAAAAATCAGAGAAAATCATTTTTTTACTTTTGAGTTTTGGATTTTTTTTTTTTTTCACCAGGGGCTAGTGCAATTGAGGTACTGTCAATATGTACTAACCATCTGGATGATATCGGAAAGTTTATAAAAGCGATATTTTCAAATGATATTTTGAGAAATATCGCACACCACCAAGAATTTTGATGACTTTAGGGGTGTTTCACATCGCTAAGGTGTGAAAACAATAGTATTGGCTGATATAACGATATTTAAATCATTGGTTCCACAAGGTAATCGACCCTCCCTTTATACCTGAGCTATAAGCCCATCAAGCTTTCCAGAAAGGGAGTTATTTAATAAAGAATATAATATAGATGGTGTTATTACATCCAATGTTTGCATTGTCGACGACAATATTGATGTTATCGCTATATTATCGTTGTCGACGCACTTGTGATACTGAAACCATTGTATTTCAAATTGTTTCCTAGTGTCGACGAAATCTCGGAGAAATTTTCGTGATTTGTCGATAACCTAAAATGTTGACAAGATGACGATCATCCACTTACTCAACATACCACTATTCCCACATACAATCTGCGATGTCTTGATAAAATAGGGATAAGTTGCTGAAATATTGCAAGCAATTGTACAGAGAAAGATACCAAGTGTGTAAATGAGTGAAAAAAAAAAAAAAAAAAAAAACATAATAATAATAATAATAATAATAATAATAATCTTAAAATTTTAGAAAAAGCTAGGGGAATCCACATTTTTTTGTACATATTTGAAAGATAGTGGATTTCAGCACCAACTAACCTAGTTTTAAGGATCGAAACAAAGATATGACAAAGAAATTGCCGTTCGAAGCAATTGTGGGCTGGAATATTGAGGAAATGAAAAAATTCCCCAAAACAACCCTTTTCTCTTGAATTTAAGCATGGATTTCAAGTACAAAATCAAGAGATTTAAGGATCTATTTGGTCCGAGTTGGAGAAAATGGGGAAAATCTGATTTATTTTTTTTTTCCCCAATTTCTTCCCCAAAAAACAAATTGAGGCCCCATTTTTTTATATGATCATGACGATGGGCCGATCTATTGATTTTCCGAAATCTCTTGATTTTTTGAAATTATTTATTTATTTATTTATTATTGAAAATAAAAAATAAATCTGTTAAATGTTAAGAAAATTATTTAATCCACTTCTTTTCTTTAAATGGGGCTCATTGGGGCCCCATTTTTTAAATGATGATGATTGACGAATGATCAGATGGATTGGATAGTTAGATGGATGGATGGTTGGTTGGACAGATGGTTGGATGGATGGATGGATGGATGTAATGGATGGATGGATGGATGGTTGGATGGATGGATTGAATGGGGGGATGAGAGTTGGATGGTTCATATACTTTTACATGTCCTAGTTATTGTATAGTAACTGTATTTGTGTTATATAAACTTATTTTGGTTAATATTGAACTAATTTCTTCCAATAGCATATGCTTTTAAGCCTCCATTAAATGGAAACCTATTTATTTATTTATTTATTATTGAAAATAAAAAATAAATCTGTTAAATGTTAAGAAAATTATTTAATCCACGTCTTTTCTTTAAATGGGGCTCATTAGGGCCCCATTTTTTAAATGATGATGATTGATGAATGATCGGATGGATTGGACAGTTGGATGGATGGATGGTTGGTTGGATAGATGGTTGGATGGATGGATGGATGGATGGATGGATTGGATTGGATGGATGGATGGATTGAATGGGGGGATGAGAGTTGGATGGTTCATATACTTTTACATGTCCTAGATATTGTATAGTGATTGTATTTGTTTTATATAAACTTATTTTGGTTAATATTGGACTAATTTCTTCCAATAGCATATGCTTTTAAGCCTCCATTAAATGGAAACCAATTATGTATGCATTCTCTTTACAATGTTTTACTCCTAAATATGCAAATATGTGTATTTAAGCATCTCCTGAAGTTTTATTGAAAAATTTCACCATTTGCCCATGTTTTATCATGTTTCCCCATATTTCCAACCATCAGTGATAATGATATTGTTTCCGTATCTCTAGCCAACAAAACTCATAACGATGCTGACAACTTAAACATCGATTACATCCGTAAAGAGTCTAAGGACTCACACTCTCTAGTAAACTAATGACAACAACATTTTTCATCATTCTCATCATCTTGGCCTTTCTCCCAACAATTTGGGGTCAACATTTAAATGTTAGGTTCGTAAAAGTTTCATGATTGGTATCTTTCAAAAGGAAAAAAAAAAAAAAAAAACAATTACATGATCGATTGCCCACTGCACATAACCTTCCTAATACAAAGGCATTTTCACACCGGGCTTGAGTGAGGTGGCCTGTGGGATGTAGGGGCACACTTGGGGGTGGGTGGCCCGTGTGAGGCGGGTGGCTCGTGTGAAGCAGAACCCATGTGATGTGAGCCCTACGAGGAGGGTTCGATCGAGGACCTAACCCGTGGGATGTGAGGCCTGGGCTATGAGATGAAGGGATTGATTCGTCATACTCTATCAGTTCAAGCTTTTAGAGCAAGTGGTTAGCTGTCCTACATCAAAGTGGTATTGGAGCAGGAGGTCTTGTGTTCGAGACTTCTCACTGGGGGTTATTAATGCAGGGACACACTCGGGGCGGGTGGCTCATGTGAGGAGGAACCCATGTGATGTGGGGCCCACAAGGAGGGTTCAATCGAGAACCTAAGCCATGGGATGTGAGGCCTAGGCTATGAGATAAAGGGATTGATTCGTCATGCTCTATCAGTTCGAGCTTTTAGAACAAGTGGTTAGTTGTCCTACATCACTTCCTTTTACCCAAACTCCGCAACCCACAATGGTAGAAGCTCACATTCACAAAGCTTGCAGGTCAACACGTTCCCACTCGGTGCCAACTGCAGCCCAACTAATACATGCACGAAACCCCCACATAAATAAGGAGTTCTAACATATCCGGTAGTAGCAGCAATTTTTAAAAAATGAAGTTGTAAGAAAAGGGCAAGATCACTAGTTGACTGAACATTAATCATTTTACTGTCAAACATTAAAAGATTTTAAAGATTTTATCCACCTGATCAACCCAATCCCAAATAAAACCTCCTTGGAGACCGAATGTACCATTTATTGCTTCCCAATATTCATGTATGTTTCCACTACTGTTCCCCATTGCATGAGAATACCTGTAATTTGCAATGGAATATATCATCAAGAACTTATCAATAACAAGGCAACAAGACTGCATTACCAAGTAGGAGAAATTTGTGGTTTGCATCCACCACCATTTTTCAGAAATTGGTGACTCATCCACCATGCACATGGCATACATTTACATCAATCCAAGCCATCCAATTGTGAGGCCCATTGTGGATGGAATCTGGTAGCCTGAAATTAGGAAACTTAATATTGTCCGATTGGTAGCCATCGGAATGAACAATCCTAACGACCGGATTGGTAACCATCAACTAGACAGATAAAAGTAATTGGTCGGCATTACAAATTCAATGGGCAAACTAGGAAACTTAATATCGTCCGGTTAGTGTGATTTGGGGCTATGCTCAATCAACAAAGAGGTCCACAATTTGGCAGTCTAGATTGTCATACACGTAGGCCATGTGTATAGTGAATGAGTCACCACCATTTAGAAAATGGTAGTGAACATAAATTGTAGTCTAACACTATTACAAAAGTGTGTAAATCGTAATACGATCATAAAAATTATTTATAAAAATCGTAAAAGATGCATACTCGCACAAAATCAGAGGCCTGGTTTCAGTTGGATCCTTAGCTATCTTCACTATGTCCCAAACACGCATGTACATGGGGCACACTATATCTGTTGATGAGGTTCTTGATCCGCCACCTTCATAATGTAACAACCTCGAAGGGTCCTTCCCTCTAACCCAGCCTGCACTTAATGAAATCGTTAAATGTTCAAGATTAAATAGCTCAATGGCAATGATGAATGAAATATAATATACTACCAGCTAAAGCAGAATGATTAGGTCCATATCCGGCTTCGTTTCCCAAAGACCATGAAATAATGCATGCATGATTTTTGTCCCTCTCCACCATGCCTATGACACGATCCAACATAGAACAGGCCCAACTTGGTTCCAAAGTAGGATGCTTGAAATGGCGAGACAGATCAAAACCGTGCGTTTCAATATTCGCTTCATCTATCATGTAGAGACCAAATAAGTCGCACAACTCATACCATCGTGGATGTTGGGGGTAATGGCTGTTTCTCACGGCATTAACATTGTTTTGCTTCATCAAAACCAAATCCTACAAGCAGAGAAGTACATTGAGATCTCAACAAGATGTCAATTAGAATAATTATAGTGGGAGGAGATCCAGGTATCAAAGCCATTCTCATGAAGAATTTTAGAACTCTCAACCTGATAATATGCATAGCATCCAAAAAATCCTCAGTTTGTGCAAACCGGCAAATGGGTTGGTGATCTAGACTGTTGATCTGATCAGCTACACGTAGATAGGGGATGCCTCACGGGTCTCCCAGCTTGGGGGATCCTAACCATACAATCTTTGCCTTTTATTCTGTATGTGGACAATTGCTGCATTTTTTCTTTGACCATCTATTTGCAGGCCACCAATTGGAGGGATAAGATCTCCCAATCTGGACATTTTTGGGGCATCCCCAATCCACAACAGGACCCATCAAATAATGTTGTGGATAAACGAATCATGGAACCACTTGTACAGACTGAGGGCTCGAGGATACCATACATATCCTTAATCAAGGATCATATACTTACTCCCTATTTGCACATAGAAAAGAAATGAAAATCACCTTAACCATGCAGGACTCCAAATTGGTCTTCCCTACACGTGGATGATGTTCGTGTTTATTGACACCTCGTATTACAACTGGATGCCCATTTACGAGTAGTTGTTTTGGAGCTTGTGATATTTGTCTTATGCCTACTTGGCATGATTCACAGTCAACAAGTTTCCCAGAAGCGTCTTTGAGGACAACAACAAGGGTATATAAGTTTGGCTGCTTATAAAAGAAGTATTAGTACAATGCATCAATCATTTGTGCATGTAGGCCTAAGCAATAAAATAAATCAAGAATAAAGTGCAATGCAATCTTAGAAAACATAGGGCATTACAACAGAAAATGAATAAAGACATTGTGCCAAAATATTTCTTTATTAGGAGGGTTGTGAAAATGTTCCCTTCCTAATAGCCCTACCTATGCAATTTCTATTAAAAACAGTAAGGTTGATACAACGAAGTAGAAGGTTTGAGGAACCTCGTAGATTATGCAAATAGTTACCACTTACCAGGCTGAGAAATGGATGGAGGAAAAATGCAAGCAATAGATCTGTTGAGCATCATTCTCGAACAGTTGTAGTAGTTAGCTAAAAGTATGGAAGGAATGCAGGAAACAGGACGAGAGAAAAATGGTGTTTGGGAAGTGAAATGGATGCCGGAGAACTATGGTTACAACCGCGTAGAGTCAAAGCATTAGCAATATCCTCAATAGTAAATATCCTTGTAGATCTAGGTTTCTCACTGAGATCCCAGTATGTCTCCCCCATGTATTGGTGAGGGCCAAGTATGGGTGACAATGGCCTAGGCTAGGGCTGGGCCGAGGTTGGCCCTAGCCGAATCCTAGAGCCCTAAGCCCTTGCCCAAGCCCAGCCCTGGACCTAATGGGCCAAAGAGGCCCTGACCCTAACCCTGGTCCTTGAGGAATGGAAAGGCGAGGGTTGGGCCAAGGCCGAGAGAGGGCCTGCCCTATAAGTTTGTGGAAATTAAAGGTGATGTGGATCCATTGAATCCAAATGAAACTATGTCCATGGAAAGGTTCCCATGCCATTAGCCAATGAGATCATTACCCTTTTACAAGTGTATGCATCTCTGTATAGAGAGTTATATTACACTCCGATTGCGCACGATGCTTAATAGACAGGCATTCAGAATTTGTACATAAGAGAAAATTTGATTCAAATGAAACCAAGTAAACTATGGGACCTACTATCTCTGTATCACATTCCAAAAATCAGATTGGTCAACAAATTCTAACCACTGATTTGTGGACGCTTGTTTGTTGAAATAGGACAGTTCAATCTTTTCATTGTTAACCGTCCAATAAATGTCCACTGACCATTTATTTAGCTAATCACGTAAGTATAATTTTTTCACGATTTATCTAAATTGGGGTCGATAATTTGGACAATCTAATTTGAATTATTTGTTTGCAAAGTATGTGATTTCTTAGTAATTTAGAAATGCCCATGTATCGGCCACAACACCCTGCCAGTATAAATGTTGATCTATATACTGCATACTATATATACAAGGCCTAAGGACCAGGCTATATGTCATTAGCCTAGGCCCAGCCCGAACACCAGGCCTGGATTTTTAGCCCAATCCCGGCCCTCAGGACAAGTTTAGGGGCCGAAGCACTGGTAGCCCAGCCCTTCACAGCTAGGCTACCAGAGCCAAGCCGGGTAGCCCAGCCCACTGCCGCCTCTGGTCCAAGTGCAATATGATCGTGGTACACCAAAACAGTTAATTAATGACCATAATGGTAACGGTGTTAACCCGTAGCAGGACCGTAATGGTAACAGTCGTAATATGTAGCAGCCCCGTCATGGTAACAGTGGTAATGCGTAGCAGCCCTGTAATGATCCACGAGAAACGGTAACAGTGGTGGCCGTTATGGCCACCATTACCATTATGGAATACCTTGAATATGACTTGATCTTTTATTTAGCCATGCCATATAATGAAAAATCAGGAGAACATTGAGATGTACATCACTGTGCTAAACAAACTAAAAAACACAATTATCAGGATCGTGTCTCAAGATCAGCATCTCCTCACAACAAACTGGTTAGCACTCATGATCTCTCATATTGAGCTCGAACTGGAAGTTAGAAGTTAGCTGATGTACAGTGGTTTGTCCTGTTCCCTCATTTGAAGTCTTTATTGCATCCTACCAGCTCCAATACTTGGTATAGACAGTGTTCGAAATATCGGTATCGCACAATGTATCGCACCCTTGGGATACAGATACGTATCGGTTATCGCACGGGACATATCGTTTGTATCGCATAGTTTATCGCACTTTTTGGGAAACATGGGGAAACATTGGGAAAATGGTTGAATTTTTTAATGAAACTTTGGGGATTGTTAAAAAGGCCCTTAATACACACTTTTAAATCATAATATCTCAAAAAAAAAGATGCACATAATAAATTTCCTTTGTATAGGTTCCTAAGTTATGCGATGTTTAACTGAACTAACACAACTATTTTTAAATTGAATGCATGATATTTATAAATATATCATAGTCATGTATGAAAACAGTGGACCACATTACAGGAAAATACAAAGCTCAAGTGGACCATTACATAGGAAACAGTGTGGAATAATGATTTCCACCGTTGAAACCTTCCTAGTGTCAAAAGTAATTTTTATTTGTCATCCAACCTGTTCGTAAGATCACAAAGACATGGATGAAGAGAAACCACAAACTTCAGCTTGATCCAAAACTTCTTTGGCCTCTAAAAAATTTTTAATGATAGAGGTTCAATCAAACTGTTTCCTGTGGTGTGGTCCACTTGAGATTTTAAGTTGCTTCGTTTTTGGGATCAAGCCCTAAAATTATCTTTTAACATGGATTAACGGAGTGGATAAAATAAATAAATAAAAGTGGACCCCACACAATTTACTCAGTACCCTAACGGTATTGAGTTACTCAGTACGCAATCCGGGAACAGATTCGCTACTCCCCTGACACCAGCGAATAGCTGGTGGTCGGTGCTATGTGGGCCACACCATGATGTATGTGTTTCATCCATGCCATAAATCTGTTTTTACAGATCATTTTACGGTATAAGTCCAAAAATGAGATATATCCAAATCTCAAGTGGACCACATTACAAGAAACAGTGTTGAATGAGGCTAGACCATTTAAAACATTTTGGGGCCAGAAAAGCTTTGGATCAAGATGATATTTGTTTTTTCTCTTCATCTGGGCCTGTATGACCTAATCAACAGATTGGATTTCCAATAAACAGTATAGTGGGCCATAGGAGGATTTTAATGGTATATCCAATCACTATTGTTTTCATGTGGTGTGGTCCACCTGAGATTTATATCCCTCTCATATTTTGGTTCAAGCAATAAAATGATCTTTAAATATGGATGAACGGAATGGATGAAACACATACATCATGGTGGGGCTCACAGAGCACCGACCACCAGCCACGGAGCGGTGTCAGGGGGAGTAGCCAATCCGTTCCCACGCAATCCGCTTCCAGCGCGGATTATGAAGTCACGTCACCAAGTTACGTGGGTCCCACCATGATGTATTTTTTCTATCCACACCGTCCATCCATTTGAACAGATCATTTAAGGGACTGAGCCAAAAAATGAGTCAGATCCAGAGCTTGAGTGGACCCCACCACAGAAAACAGTGGAGAGAGTGATGTTTACCATTAAATTTAGATGACTAATAAACATCACTGTAGGGATCATATGATCTTATTAAATTCATATTTTCCTTTCATCCACGTCCATATGATCTTATTAACGGTTTGGATGACTGATAAACATCACTGCATGGGCCAAAAAGGTTTCAACGGTGGAAATCAGTGTCACCACTGTTTCCTGTGGTATGATCCACTTACCGTTCTAAGTTTTGGGATCAACCCCTTAATTTAGATGGGAAAACAGATGGACGGTGTGGATGGACCACATACATTAAAGGTGGGCCCCAACTGAGTTTACTGAGTACTATAGGAGGGTGCTCAGTAAACCACACTGCTCCATTCCCCCATTTCGAGGCATGTGCACCTACGCACGTGCCCACCTTTGCAAACGTGTCATTGGTGTCAAATCCGAACGGTCCATAATATGCGGAATTCCATGTAACCTTAGAGGGTGAATTTTCACCCTGATCTAAGATTTTGGTGGGCCATAGAAAAGAGAAATTCAAATCGAAGGAATAAACTGTTTGCATTTTTCATGGCCCACCGAAGTTTTGGATCAAAGTAAAAATTCGTACTAGGGGGTTTCATGAGGTTCTGCTTCATGTAGACCGTTCAGATTTCCGAGACTCATCAGATATGATGAGTTCTCAAAAAAGTTCGTATGTGGTGCGTACGAACTGGTTCAGAGGTGAGCGTTTCCATCCCCATTTCACCCCTCCCACCCCCATCTTCTTCATTTTCCCTCTTTATGACGAGCGCTCTCCCTCTCCGGCCTGATTTCTCGCCGAATCTCCGAGAAATTCGAGAATCCGGCCTGATTTCTCGCCGCATCTCTAAGAAATCCGCACAGGCACACTCCAATCAATGAAGAAAGAGAAAAAAAATGAAGAAAATAGCGAGAAAAATTCAAAGAAAGAGGGATACAGATACTTACCTGTCAAATGGCCCACCTCCGATCACGCTACAGCCTACGGCGACAGGTACTCTCTCTCTCTCTCTCTCTCTCTCTCTCTCTCTCTCTCTCTCTCTCTCTCTCTCTCTCTCTCTCTCTCTCTCTCTCTCTCTCTCTTTTCTAATTCAAATTTTTTTGATTTTCCGCAACCCACGGCATCGGCTTTTTATCGTTGTGGGTTGTTGGCTACAGTGGGACTCGTGAGTCCCCTGCAAACGCACCCGTGAGTGTCCGTGACTCTGTTTGTCGATTTCCGACAATAATGGAGGCGGAAATACCGCGGTATGGTGGGTTGTATTGGCGATATCGGCGATATCGACGATGTATCGCATGATATCGACGATATATCACACGATATCGACGATAATATCACACGATATCTGGATTTTTGGATTTTTGGTATCTTCCGCGTGTTATCGGCGCAGTTTCGTCTCGCACTGGTGCGATACCGATAATATCGGCCGATAGTATCGATATTTCGAACATTGGGTATAGATACCCAATTTCACAATTTTTTCGTTAATGGATTTCTTCTAGGACTTCATAGTTTCCACTGTCTGCACGTTTCAATACTCTAGACAGAATTTCATCTTATAAAAAAAACTTACTGTTTCTTTTCCTTTCATAGATAGCAACCTCAAACAATGAGAAAACAAGAACCAGCTAGATGTATTCATTTCATCCTACTTCTTTGTATTGAGAAGAAAGAAGATGAAAAATAGAAGCAATCCTCTAACATAGTTGACAAAAAAATATGAAATTTCAATATGGTTTCAAAAAGTCTAATACAAAGATCACGCATAGCAGCTGGAACTATATTCTTTATAAATCTTTACGAAAATAATGCTAGTTGAAGAGACTAAACTTCCCACAAATATAAAGTAAAAAAATTCTTATCCATAAATCAATAATGTAACGAACTACATATATCGGTACAAGTTTTTTCTGATAAACTTCCATAGAAACTTAGAAATAAGGAACAGAACAGAAAAAGAAATTTTTTTTTTTTTTTTTAAAAGTGAGATTCCTCACATGTTCTGCAGACCAGAGTTTGGGCTTTTCTAGTTTTCCAACAAGAACATATCCATGAAACCCAAGACTTGCACCGGGAGATGGATTGAGCTCCAAATGAGCAACACAAAGAGAATGCAGGTCCATATCGCCTTCACTTTCATACCACCTCGCAGTATCATATAGCATAGCTTCTATGGAGTACTTGGCAAGCACATCATATTCAGAGGTTTCCCTAAAAACATCAATTTTTACTTCAATCTGGACAACAGTACAGCTAAACGTTAGTGATAAATATTTTCAGTGATATTCTAGTCCAACACACACATGCACGCATGCACTCACAAGCACACGCACACACTGGAGTTGATTCCACATGGAGTCAAGTGGTGAGTAGTGTGGGGGGCCCACAGTGTTGTATGGCATAAAAAAGGGCACCAGATGCAGTTCACAATGAGGAAGGGACACCAAAAAATCAGGCTGCACCAATCATTAGGTGGGACACCACATAAAATGTAAAATTGCCTCAAAAACTCTAAATTCTATGGGCAGTGGTGGGGCCCATCTGATGATTGGATCATCCTGATTTCAAGGGGCCCCACCCACAATATGTGTATACATATGTATGTATTTATATGTACATTGTAACATATATTGCATTTCTCACAAGTGGATTTTCCAATCAATTAAACTAGAAATAAAATGTAAAAGAAGTGGAGCCATTTCATAAAAATCTTACACCTAAAAAACAAGATGGGCCTGTTTGGACACCGTGAAACAGTTCTGCAGAAAACAGTTTTTTTTGCAGGAAACTACATTTCCAATATTTGCCAGCACCAAAAGACATTTCTAGAAAGTGTAAAACTGTGGAAAACTACAGTTTTACATGGAAAAACCCCCTCCCAGTCTTTCTCTCATCTCATCTCAAAGTGGCAACCAAAGATGTGTATATATGCGTTCCCCCAATGATCAACCACCAAGGAACTGTCCATCCATTAGTGAGAATAAAACCATGCCACATCGATAATAAGTCAGCAACTGATTGAGGCATCACCCATTTTAAGTCAAATAGCTTAAAAATGACAACCAAAGTTGGCTTGCATAGGAGCAGTGAATGAATAGGTGATCAGTCAACTCTGCCTCACTCATGCACAAGAGACATGTTGGGGAGGATCATCTCTCTCTTCTGAAGATTGTCAATGGTTAGGATATGCTTCTCACCCACCAGCCATACAAAGGATGCCACCTTAGGAGGGGCGCCATAAGACCAAAAAGTGTAAAAGAATTCTTGTGATCTGATAATCGACAGTTTCCGAATCATCGAATAAAAAAGATATTACCAAAAAGGTGCTAAAGGGGGAAGCTCTCCAAAGCTCAATGACATGGTCTTCGTCCAATACAACCAAAAACTATGGGAACGATTCCAAGCTAGGTGAGAAAAGTTTGGTTTCCATGATCCTATCTGCTTAGATGATTTGGAGGCAAATAGTGATTAGCTTGTGGAAACAGAAGATCCAGTCTTTACAGGCGATGACCTAACATGGGCCCAAGTCAAAGATGCGACTTTTGGATTGGCACCTGGAGAAAGTTCCTCAACTCAAAGGCGGAAAAGAGAGGCGAGTAGTAGCACGAAGCCTAATAGCAGTCAAGGCCAAAAAGATGAGATTGAGATCGACGATCTACAAGAAGAAGATGATCAACCATTGGACGTGGATGAGCAACTTGTGCAAACCAATGATGAAAAAACAAAAGAAGATGAAGTATACGTTGAAGAACGAGATGACTCCGATGATGATGGTGGTGGTGATGATGTGCCACAATGGGAGAGGGATCAATGTATGTAGTAGTATAAGTTGTTAAGCATGTAAATTGTAATTTAAAGCTTGAAAGTTTGTATTTTTTAACTAATAAGTTGTAACTTGTAGTTTGTATTTTGTAAATTGTAAATTTGTAACTTGTAACAGTAAGTTACTTGTATTGTAACTCATCAGTCTTCATTCTTCAAGATTTCATTTCTTTAAAAATAATAATAATAATAATAATAATAATAATAATAATAATAATAAAATAAACTTTTAATAAGTTGTTGACTTGTTATTGGTTACATGTTGATTATTATAGCTTAGGTGCTAACTACTAATTACACAAATTACAATGAAATAGATTTATTTTTTTAAAAGGAAAAAAAAAATGGATTACTTATAGTAATTAAATCAATTTTATCTCAGTTTTGGAGATTTTTTTCCAATTTTTCTTCATTTTCCCCTTTTTAAAAAAAGGTGCGTCACCAAAGCAATTTTGTGATCACATAAGCAATCACACACAATGGACTACACGGGATCGCATATGCGATTTGACAACATTGATCAAGTGAAGTAGTAACTCATCAATCAAGAAGATATCATTTCTCAATTGAAAATTTAAAAAAAAAAAAATTTAAAAATTATATTTTTAATAAGTTGACGACTCGTAGTTATTTTACTTGTTAATGAATTAGAACTTAGGAGATGACTTAGTGTTAAGTGTGGCTTGTTGATTATTATGCTTTATTTAATGTAAATTAGGTACTAATTACGCAAATTATAATGAAATATTGAAATTTAAATAATTAAATAAATAAATAACAAATTGGATCACTTCTAGTAAGTAGTAATTACATAAAGTCTATCTTAATTTTGTAGATTTTTTTCATTTTTTTCCTTTTTTTCCCATTTTTCCATTTTTTTAGTTTTCTATTAAAAAAATGTGTGTGATCGCTTATGCGATTCCGCGATTGCATAAGCGATCACACACAAGTGATCACTCGGGATCACTTGTGCCATTTGACAAGATTGGTAGATAGGTTATCAACAAAAAGCTACACTAATTAATGATCCTAACCTCCTAACCTCTGATGAATGGGTATTTATTTGTTGAATTCCAACCTTCTAGTAAGTAGTAATTAAATGAAGTTTATCTTAATTTTGTAGATTTTTTTCATTTTTTTCCTATTTTTCCCATTTTTTTTAGTTTTCTAAAAAGAATGTGTGCGATCGCTTATGCGATTGTGAGATCACATAAGTGATCACACACAAATGATCACTCAAGATCGCTTATGCCATTTGACAACATTGGTAGATAGGTTACCAACCAAAAGCTACACTAATTAATGATCCTAGCCTCCTAACCTATGATGAATGGGTATTTATTTGTTGAATTCCAACCTTCGATTATATTAATAGGAACAAACTATGTCGAGCTAGTATTGTACAGTCAGTGTGGTGTGTGCAAGTGATCCAGGGTTCAATCCCTGGTAGTGTTACCTTTCAATATATATATATATATATATATATATATAATATATATATATATATATAATATATATATATATTAATATATTATATATATATATATATTTGTGTGTGTGTGTGTGTGTGTGTGTGTGTCAAGCTAGAGCATTGTACTATACATTGAACCAGGCGAATATGAGTTATGAATCCAGCGAATTGAAAATTGGACTGAATGAGCCTACCCCAGCAAATTGACGAATTTGAAATATATCGAATTGCAAACTAAACATTTGGACCTGAATCAACCAAACTGTGATTCAGGTAACTATGGTCCAAACAAGACCAAAGTGATATCAGTCAAAAAACAAGACCCATGTGATTCAGACTGAAGATAATGTATCACCATGTGTCCCAAAAAGTTGGGTATGAGAAACAGAGCGATTGCTTCAAAACTATGCTGCCTATGTCTGTATACTGATGTAGACATGATTATGAGGAACTCAGATACAACTCCCTACTTCCAAAATACAGGACACGGCTACGAATTCAGGTATCCGTATCCTATTTCTAACATGAATTTTACTACGAATGCTTTAGATTCAACCCATGCACTTCTTTTATCAAATTTCTCCCATTCTATTAGTAGTACTTTTAAACAAATAACACTTCTTAGTCTTCTCATAAGATTACAAATCTCACAAAAGTAGGAGAATTTCATGTGTGTTTTTTAGCAGCTAAGTTCGGAGCCGATACTCAGATACAAGACAAATCCTCACCACAATTTGATTTCAAGGAAAAGTACCATTTCTTTATATTGAAATGAAAAAAGAAGCAGATAATGTAAACAATATCAACTATCACAGAGGATACGGATGACAAATTATACCAATAGAACAACAAATGCACACATAACACACCCACTACCAGTGTTATGGAAAATGAAGAGACGCATAGCTTCATTGTTGGTAGGAAACTGTACAAGTCTAAACAAGTAAATCCAGTAATGAAGCAGTTGTGTTCAATACAGAGGAAGCCTTTCTCAATCAAGTGTGATGGGCTAAACAAATGATTTCTAAGCCTACCTGAATATCTGCATATGAAAATTTGTCACCCAAGCTTGCCATAAAAAAATAATCGGTGATGAACACCTGCACAACAAATTGTTTCCTGTGTTATAATCATGTATGCCTTCACAAACTTACAACACAAACAGCAACTGACACCGTAATTCTTTTCTTTCCTTTTATTTTTAAAGGAGGAACACCATATTACATGTTGAACTAGAGAATTCATCAGATGGCACAAGTGATTAACCATGTTTACATCTACATTGCGAATAACAACGTCAAAGTTATTGCTGTTCATCATAGGTAACTTAAAGTTAGATGAATGCACACTATCTAACTAACAATATGTCTGATGCAAGACCGATGCATGAACTAAGTAACATGTGAAATCAAATAGCCGAATTAAGATATTTAACAAAAAAACACAAACATCGCTATAATCATGACAAATATCATGAAAATCAAAAGAAAACCATGCATAATCGTAGCCTAAGCTACCAACATCGTAACTCAAGATCATTAAATAAAAAGAAACTAGGATCTAATGGATGTAGAGACATCCAATTAGCATAGGATATAGTCTACTTCAAAATAGGAAACCTAATACAACCTAGGGTGAAAATTAAGGTTTGGATAATTTGGGAAAGTAAGAAAATTAAGAATTTTAGGTTTAGGGTTAGGGTTTGATTGCGGATGGGTATGGGAAAGTTGGGTTTGGGAGAATATGAAGATTTGGGATGGGAGAATTAAGAATCTAAAGGAAATACCTGGATGGGGAAGAAAAGAGAAGACGGTGTGGGGATAAATGGAGACCTCGCACCTCCGTTGATGAAGATTAGCCTCGCACCAATCTTCCTTCCAAATCGCATGGAAGTATCTTCAAATCGCATAAAGATGGGAGAAGAAAGCAAGAGCTTTTCTCTTTTTTTTAATCACGAAATTCAATGAGGAAGAGGTCACACACCCTCCTCTTTTATAGATCCAAGAAGTTTCAAAAATTACAAAAATCCCCGTCTTGTGAAGTTTAACGAAAATAGTCCTTAGTCTAAATAAAATCAACTAAAACACTCATAATGTCTCCAAATATAAAATAATCAAAAATTAAATCATAAAATATGATAAGTCTAAACTGATGTGGACAATCAACGATCAATGGCCCGATCATTTGATCCATGCGATCCAATGGCCCGATCGTCGCGTCCCTCCGATCCAATGGTCTGGATCACTCCATAAAGCAACCCATGTGCATCTTCCCAGTGTGGAGTCTTCCAGATGCTTGCACATGCACATGGGGTCTTCAGCACAATCACGGGTACTCGCCTAGCCACAGGGAAATCGGCGCGGCCCACTTCCTCCTCCAATACGTACATAAGGGTGTACGTGACGTGATGTCCTCATCAATGTTGATTATAAAAGGCACAGAAAATATAGATCGACACCTCGGTGCCATCTACTGAGAGCACAATAACTTCATTACTTTAAGAAAGAAAGCAAAAAGCTCAATACAATTATCTACCTCAGAACACCATCTTTATATCGAGTAAAGGTGTGATCATCCCTTCAGATATTTCTTCAAAAAAAAATTTAAGTGTCGATGGTCATAATTTGAGGGAAGAATATTTCTGAAGGAAAAGAGGTCACTAACAAAAGAACTTTGATTTGAAACACAGCATAACATAGCAAATAAGAAGAAATGAACGTATGCTTCTTTTAAACTAAACATGAAAGGGAAGATTAAAGGACCAAATAAAGCTAGAAGATATCAGAGAAGTGAAGAAGAGAGAAGGGAAAAAATATGAAGAAAAAGAAAATGGCAATAAGATAGAAAAGAAGCATGGTGTAAAAAAGACAAGAATTGAAGGATGATAAAGAGAATTAGAACTTAGGACTAGAAACAAGCTGACACTTTCCATCCACTCTTCTTATGCTTGAAATATGCTTCAAGAAAATGTCACTTTTCTGAGAGATACATAGGAAACGTTCACTCCCACAACATACTCATTTGAGCTTTTTAGGGTGGTTTCTAGAGTTTTCCTTAGATGCTTTTAAGCCCCAAAACCATTTAAAATAAAAAATAAAATTTTTTTTTTAAAAAAAAAAAAAGGTTAAATACAATACTTTCATTGCTATAATAATGCACATGCAAAGACGAGGGGGTTGCCTTCAGTAAAATACCACCATTAACAAGCGAACAAATAAATAACATACATTAGTGATTAGTAGGAATAACATGATTGCCCACATAACAAGTCTGAAATCAATAAATCTTAGAAGAAGTGTGGAACTACGGGTATGTTGAGGCATCTTGAAATTGCAGCTAGGCAAAACCAATTTCCACATGAACCTGACAGCATTCTTGTTTAAGGCATAAATTGAAAAAAGCAGAATAATCGTTCTAAGCCAGTTTGATGGAAAAGCAATAGCCCACTCAATGCATAATATTCTTTCCACGCATTTCCCTACCAAGGCTCTTTGAAGGTGAGTTGTATGCAAAACATCTCTCTGGAAAATGTGGTTTGAGCATGCTTCCAAACGAAGCATAACCAACCAAAGGGCATGTCTTACTTCTAATGGTGTTCAACCATCCCTGATTGAACTAAGGATTTCCCAAAGTAGAAACTTAATTACTTTCTTTCCCAAATAAGCAAGTTACTCAATGAATCTTACATTTGGTTTAAATGAAAGACATCTACCAAGAAGGTGAAAACAGTGAATAGCAAAGAAGGCACACTAACCTCTGGCTTTGCTAGAAGAAGCACATCTCGATGAATACCAGACAACCACCAATGATCTTGATCTTCTAGGTACGAACCATCACTCCATCTATACACTTGAACAGCCAATACATTTTCCTTGACCGAATCACAGGGGTGGCAGTAATCAGTGATTTCGAACTCAGCAGGAAGCCTGCTGTCCTGACTGGCATTACACATAGAAATGAGGTTATCTATTAATGGGTTGAATAGAGAAAATGATGATAACTCTCATCCAAATGTATGACGGATCACAAGTAGCATACCGGGAAGAATCACAATCCAAGATAATTATATGCTCCAAATGCACTTGATGAAATAAAATGTGACACAATCACTTCTTTTTTCTTTCTTTCTTTCTTTCTTTCTTTCTTTTTTTTTTCTTTTTTTTTTTTTTTTTTTTGAGAGAGAGAGAGGCAACAGTTTATATAAATATGTATAGGGAAAAAGTTACAGAAGATATAAAAATAGAGCAAAGGAACGGGATTGACAAGCAATCAACCCGTACGTCCTGGACAAGGCCACTGGGACTAAAAGCCATATCTATTTGTTCCATATACTACAGCCCATGAAACTGTGGACCCCATATGCCCAACAAAGCACGTAAGCTTTTGCCTTTTGAAAAACCACAGTCACAGATGCCAAGTTGTTGTTGAAAGCCCCATTGCTGGACTCTTTCCATTGAGTCCACTATGAAATGCCACAGAGCCACTTGTTTTTTGCTAAACAAGACCCCACTCCCAGCTTGAAAGAGCTCCGTTATCAATGATGGAATCGCCTGTTGAATCCCAAAGAGACAAAGGATCCTCCACAAACACTAGAGGAGAGTTTGCAATGTATGAGTGAGTGGGTGGTTGTTTTTCAGCTTTAAGAGAATTCCCTTTCACTGCTAACCATCCAAAAGACGTGCTTGGGGGGGGGGGGGGGGGGGGGGGGGGGGTGATTGCACCTCAACCTTGATATTGCTTGTGCTCCCTTCCCTTTTCTTGACCACGTAGTAGCTGTGAAACCCCTTTCGAAATTAGGTCCCATTTCCACCTATCCCTATCTTCCGACATTGGTGTTACACTGCATTTTCTTTTTCTTTTTTAGGAATCTAGAAAATTCCTCAACTTCCAAGTCTGATAAATTCCGTCAGAAATGTGGATTCCAAGCAAAGTCATTCCCAACTGAGGTGGAACAGTAAGATCCTTGATCCCCTATCCATCGCTACCCATAAAGTTTACTGAATAGTAATGAAAACGAGGGTATCACCACACCATCCGTCCTAAACTTTTTCTTCTACCGCCTCCTAGAACATAGGAGATGCCAATTTCATTTCCTATAACTCTCTTACGCCATTCTATTGTGTTTTTTTCCAGTATTCCTTCTATCTCTTTCCCTTCTAGTGTTCATCAGGTTCTCACTCATCATGAGTGGATAAGTACCATGCTGGAAGAGATGAGCGCCCTCAAAAATATCAAACAGGAGACATCGTTCAGTTACCTCCCAGGAAAAAAGGCTGTTGAATGTAAATCGATCTTAATAATCAAGCATAAGCTCAATGAACGCCAAAAGGCTCGTCTTGTGGCGGAAGGCTTTACTTAGATGGAATTGTTCAAAGTATCCCCAATATTATCAAATCCCTGATATTATCCATCTCACCAGCTCGGTGATACCGACAACACTAGTAGTGATAACGATAACACTGGTAGTATCAAAAATTCCAGGTATCGGTGATGTAGCTAAGTATCACCAAGTATCAGTACCGCCAATGTATTGCCAGTATTTTTTACTCTGTAAATTCCAGGTGTTGCTTGTATTGCCAATGTATCGATATCACCAATGCATCACCAATATTTTCGACTATGTAAATTCCAATGTATTGATATAGCCAAAAATCTGTTTATTTAAAAAAAAATCCATTTCAATTTTTTAATGGGCGCATGGTCGTATGCAGTGTTCAATTGTCAACGATAATATCACTGATATCGTGATATTATCATTATCGCAACATAGGTGATATCAAGACCACAATTTGTCATTTCCTTTCCAATTGTCAATGCTTCCAAATTTCATGTGTTGTCAATATTCTGAAATAGTGATGGATGTTTGGATGGAAGGTTGGATGGATAAATGGGATGGTTGGATGGATAGATGAGATGGATGGGATGGTTAGACTGATCTCCAACGACAAGACATGCTTTTAGGCCCCCATTAAATGGAAACTTATTACTTATGCATTCTTTTTGCAATTTTTTTATTCCTAAATAAACAAATGTGTATTTTAGCATCTCCTAAGGTTTCACTAAAAAATTCCACCATTTCCACATGCTTCCCCAATGTTTCCCCACATTTTCAGTTATCAGCGATGTTGATATTGTTTTCATATCGCCGGCCAGCAAAACTTGTAGCAATACCAATACTCCGAACACTAGTCATATCAGAATTTTGATAACCAACTTGCCATTTTTTAACTAAATGAGTTTGTCGTCGTCATCTAATAAGCATGTGTTGCAAGCAAGGGCATGATCGCTACTCATGCTCAATTTGAGCGTAGGAAGATACGTGTGTGTGTGGGAAGATATCTGTGTGTATAATTGTTTGTAGTGGACAACCGTTGTTCTGAGATTGGGGCCAAAATGACTTTGTATTTGATTCTATTATGCATGTGTCCAGGAATTTATAACTTTAATGATTTTGCTTTGCTAAAGACAACATCTCGGACACACCTACTCCATTGGACCTTTTACCCATCATCCCGGTACATAATTGTCTCTTCCCTTCTCATGTCAATGAAGTTTATAACAACAACGACAACAACAATAATAATAATAACAACAATAAAAATAATTTGAGACGAAAATTAAAAAAATTAGTGTGGAAAAGCATAATTTAAAAAATAAAAAAATAAAAAAAATAAAGGGGGGGGGGGGGGGGGGGGGAGGGATAATGTAACAAAAGAGGTAATCAAAGAATGCAATCCAAACTGTCATCATACTTTTAAAAAGAACATCTACAGATGCATGATACAGACCTATACCCAATAGGTACCCCATTCACCCAGGCATGGAAAGCAGAATCAACAGCCTCGAAGTGCAGCAAGACGCGACGACCTATCAGGTGCCAATTGACATGTCATTTTAGAAGGAATTGAGGGGAACATAACAAATGACACCAAAACAAACATTATAATGGAGCAACATAAATAAGCATACAAAGCCAATGAAGAGTAAATCCCACATCAGTCAAAGATGATGTGCAAGTTATTTCGTAAATAGCTTCTTTTAACACCCAAGATGGAGCTTGCACAAACGAACTAAGAAAACTTGTGGAATACAATTACACACACTCATGAAAAACACCATTTCTTGGATAACAAAATTCACACCTCATCTTGTGAAACATATGTTCACAAATAGGAGCACTTTGTTTGTTATGATGATTATTAGTCAATGTCCTCAGAATGCTACTACTTTAGGCAAGAAAAAACGGAGCACTTATTACTCAAGTGCCCTATAACTAATCTAATCATCACGAGGGAAAAGAAAAACCATTTTTCGGTTATCTTTGTCATCATTGAACTAGATAACCATCCACTGTTGAACTAAATCACGTCAACACTATCTTTATTTAACCTTATCCCACTTATTTGAGTGCAGATTTACAAAACCCATTTTGTTATTATCACTCGGGTCCCATCCTTGTTAAGTCAACAAGCCCTCTCCCACTTCTATACTTTAACAACAAGGGTGCAAAAAAATCAAAAGAGAAAAACTCGAATTTCTCGAGACTCAACCACGACTCAGTCAAGACTAAGTCAAGCCAACTTGACAAAACTCAAAAAAAATAATAATAATAATAATAATTAATTAATAAATAAACAAAATAATTTTTAAAAAAAAAAATGAACTTGCAAAAACTACCAGGAATCTACAATATTTTTTTTTTAAAATATTAGATATTATGGATAATGTTATCCAAGACTCAGTACAAACACTTTTCTCATGTTTTTAAACCATGACCAAAAAATGAAACTACCAAATTCACATTCCTCAAATGAATGACACCAATAAAGAGTGGCATGACCAAAAACATGTTAACTCGGACATGCCAGCAAAGTCAATCACACACTCACTCAAAACACATAAGAAAAAATAAAAGAAACAGTGATAGAACATCAATCTCAAGAAAAGAAGACTAAAAGCAAAATACATAAACCCAAGCTCTTTGGTAATGAAGTTCAAAACAGTGCATTGCACATAGAAAAGAGGAATTATATGGCACTGAATCTCTGCAATCATACAGTTTGCTGATGCCTCGGTTCCATAGGTGCAGGCCCATGGTCCAGTGACCCAATATGTTGATTTGCTGTATCACTTACTTGTACTTGGAAGATTCTAGCCCTTCAATCATCGCCCTTTTTTACATCAAATATGGACAACTCCAATTTTTCACTCAACCATCTATTTGAAGGCCACTCGTCAAAGGATTAGGGTCTTCCAATCGGGGAGATTTTGGAAGCATACCCCATTGGCAAATCAAATCAACAGTCTGGATCACCAGACCATGGACCCCAAATGAATGGAATTAAAGCATAAGAAATTGTGGTTATTGGGGCTTGGGACCCTAGAGTTCCTCGATGATAAAACTCATGCTAACAGTAATGAAAACATCTGATGCAACTTTCACAGAATTCACAATCTTGTCACTGGAAATGAAATTTATGTGACTTCTTGGATAATGGAGCATGACAAAGAATTGTTGTGATAGCCTGTGGGGAGAAATATGCTGTCTGTGTTTCAGTGCAATAACAATTGATACCAATCAGTGAAGAAACTGGGATCAAGTCTATAATAGCATAACAATTACTTGAGAAAAAACTGAAAGCAACAGTAAGAAGATTAACAATATGGCCCTGAAGTCATACCCTTCCATTCTTTTGGAATACGGAAGTATTTCCTGTAACAGCCGGTGGGATTGTCCTCAGGAACATGTGGTGGATTAAGTGGAAAGGGATACACAACATTGGTATAAATGGGTCGATCGAAACCATGCATCTGCCAATTCGAAGGAACTGCATCATTACAGACAATAACAATCACGTAAGAGCAATTCAACAAAGCACCTCTCTAGGATTATATACCAACACAAACATGAAGAGAATCCATGAAATTAAAAGGGCTAAAAATATCTTCATTCAAATCAAAGATTCTAAAGATGAAACAACTAAATGGCACAAGAAAAGGGTTTGAACAAGCAACATACTTTGGATAAGAGGCCCTGCTAATTTCACTTGTGTAGATAAGAAAAGGGAGCACTTGGATCACAGTGGCAATCAAACCAAGTAGGAATTGATCACCATACTTGGATAAGTGGGTCCTACCATCCACATGAACCAATCAAAGTGCATGTGGGCACCTTTTCCTTATCTGTGAATGTGAGACGCACTGTCCTTGGATGACGTGGACATACACATGATTGGCCTTTCAGATGATGATGACAACGACTCTCCAAAAGCATCTTCCTTTCAGTATTATGTTTATATTCTGTAGAAGGCAGCAGTAATATGCACATGCAGTTTAAGAGTTATCTTCATATTCTGCAGCTGGCCTGTTATCTTCATATCGAGCAATATTTCACACAAAGTTTTCCTTCATAAATTTCCTCCAAAAAGCCACAGATTCCATGCAGGTATGGAACCAGCGACAAATCCATTCCAAGCATGCTTGGCAAATCCCAGCAAAAAAGCATTCAACTTCTAAAAGGTATTTCCTTTTATGTCACTCCCTAAAGCGAGCATATAGAGGGGGATTAAGGTGCATTCCACTGTGAGCCTGAAATATCACTCTTGAGGAACACACTGGCATTCTCTGCAAGCAACAACCTGGGCCAGCAGTCAAGATACAGTGGAAGCTGCACCACCAGCTTGCTTACACTGCTTGCCAGTAGAAACCAAGCAAAAGGCATGAGATAAATGCTGCGTAGGACACATGCCACAGTAGAGGTTTGAACTCAGCACAGTAATATTAGCGAACAGAAAAACGATTTTCTTGCAGTAATGACATGTCAGTGTTTGAACCATCAAAACTTGAAAGAATATATAACCTAAGGCTCAACTTGCACGTTGCTGTGAAATGAGTTAGCAATACGAAGAAGTGAAGTGCCTTCCCCTAGACAACGGTTACACCTTTGCTGTTAGGAAAGGAACCTCATAGAGGACATTTTTTACTGTCCTCAGACAAATGCATTGAAGGGTGTTAAGATGATTACGCATGAGGCTTTTTTTTTTCCTTTTCTCGTGTGGGTGTTTTACTCACTGTACTACATCCCTTATCAAAACAAAAGGTTAGCCAAACAGATTAGTCCACTAACTGTTGCACCCAATCCCCCTACCATCCTTTCTTTCCTTTCTTGTAATATAATCTTGCATGGCATCAGACTGGTAGCTCAAATCCTATGCTTTCTGTTTTTCCCCTTTTTCTCCTTTCTTCAGTCAAAACTCCAAAAGTTCACAATCCCATAAGAGTCACATCTGATCAAATAAATGTGTTTGCACTAATAGGACCGTACAGCTGATTTTAGAAACCATATGGCATTTCCATAAATGTAGGTCTGCCAATTGAGTGAACCAGGCCTTTTCCTTTGCTTTTTTTTTCTCTTTTCGTGTGTTTGAAGAGTGATCAATCAGATCCAATTAGTCTATTGCAGATCAGACATCTGTCAGATCAGATCTGCGGAAAGAATGGTTCATCTGTCATCTTAAGTGAATACCAAGAATCTTGTTCAGATTATATGAAATGGGAATGTGTTGTGTAAGCTGACTGATTGGGTGTATTAGAACAGATCTGGGTGCAAACTGTCCTACAACTACCATGCTTCACTTCTGTTGGTTTCCAATCGGATCTGGGTGCAGAATTTGTCCCATTACTGTTGTGCTTCAATTTTGTTATATTTCGATTAGATCCAGGTGCAGAATCTGTCTCATGCGTTATGTGATTTGATTCTATACTATTCTCATCAGATCTGGGTGCAAAATATTTGATTCTATTGTATTCTCATCAGATCTGGGTGCAAAATATTTGATTCTATCCTATTCTCATCAGATCTGGGTGCAAAATATATGATGTTACTAATGTGTAATGATTTTGTTCTGTTCCAATCAGATCTGGGTGCAGAATCTGTCATTTAGTACCGTGTTCCAATCAGATCTGGGTGCAAAAATACATATTGTTGAGAAGCAATAACTCTAATCTACATGCGGCATATGTATATAGATCACAATACGTGGTAGGTATTCTAGGTACATGTCTATCATTTACATGTTAGTGTTATCTTTGACCAATTTTCTCAATGAGATTTAGGATATGTGAAGGCTATGTATTCTAGAAAAAGTAATAATATTGCAAGGGTTTTTTATCAATTGCTTCTAGATATCTCTCAATTCAAACAATGCCTGAGGAACTTTAGAGGTTGTTTGGATGCATTGACAACTCACTTAGGACAAGGATATCCTTTTCTAAGAAGCATAAATCACATTTGGATGCAGCATTCACTTAAGAAAATCTTGTCCGTTTGGAAGAGGTGGTTGAAAAAATTGAATATTATGCTATCCGAAGGGGCTGGAGTGCTGCTGCCCCAGACAAGGGGTGTGTTTGTGTGTGTGTGTGTTTTTGTTGTTGTTGTGGGGGGTAGCTAATGACACGTGGGACACCCCATCATTAATTTGAACCGTTCACTCTTTCATACAACTAGGGACAAGCCACGGAACAAATATCAAGCCTGCCGGGTGATGCTAAAGTATATACGAGGATCACGAGGATGCAGACCTGCATGAGGATCACACCTAGTGCAAAAATCAGCCCTATCTACTCATCAGGTGGGCCGCACCATAGAAAACAACGAAGAGCCATTGATAAATAGCAAAATACAACTGCAGTCCACTTAATGAGTGGATATGGTTGAATTTTGCACAAGGTGTCCGTCTTGATGGGACCAACATCACCAACCTATCAGATAGATTGCATGTCACACGCATGAAAGGTTGGATGTTATCCACTAGGGTGAACATAACTTATAGTCCAACCAGTTGGATTTGAGACCTTCACACGCACGCGCACAGACATATGCATGCACGCATGCCAAGGTATTCCGTAGCAATAATGATGGCCATAACAGCCACCACCATTACTGTTAGGACCTTTATAAACAATAAAAAAATAATTTTTAAAAAAAACCTATATTGGCCCCATAATTGACCGTTACGGGAACGTTACAGGTCATTTTTTTCTGTGATAGCCATTATGATCGTTACGACCTGGTAACGCGTATCGGTTGCCACCATGACAGCCATTATGATCGTCAAGACCTGGTAACGCATATCGGTTGCCACCATTACCATTATGTAACGGCCGTTACAACACACCATGACATACGCACAACCTTCTCATATACATAATGCACCTAGTCCACATCAAGGGGTGGCAATGGCCCAAGCCATAGGCTTGCACCCAACCCAACACTAAAGACCCAAGGCCCAGGCCTAGCCTAAACCCTGCATGGACCTCTAATAGAATGCCCTATCCAGACCCCAAAAAACTGTTTGGGCCCTAGCACAACCCAATCCAATCCAACTTGGCCTGAAAATTGATAAAATCCCTGTTTCCCCCTAGAATTTTCCTAATCTATTTATTTATCAAGTGGGTCACACATGCACAAAAAATAAACATTTTAAGGAATAAAACCAATGGATAGCATTCAAGATGGATGGTTGCCTAAGGATTAGAATGGCATATTTGTAGGATATAACAAATAAATAAATAAATAACTATATATATATATATATATATATATATATATATATATATATATCGGGTCCGGTCAAGTTTAAACGACCTGAGCCCAAGCACAACCTAAAAATTGATTGGGCCATGTATGTGAGGCCCAAGCCCAGTCCAATGGCCAAGGTGGTAGGTCAAAGCCCGGCCCATGGTCCAAGCTAGAACAATGAAAAATCACGCTTAAAACATCTAAAATCACTAAGTTTTGGAATGGCCTAAAATTGTGTAATCCCTCATCTAGGTGACAATAGACAGGCCAAATGTTAGAACCACATCTCGGTGGGCCCCCCTAAACAATCAGGAAAGTTCAATGGGCGTGTGTCCACTCGACCATTTTTTGTTGTGTGGCCCACGTAGTCATGGATCAGGCTAGATTTTGGGCTATGGGCAGAATAGGGAAGGCACTTCTGATGGATGGGTTTGGATGTCCAACATACATCACGGTGGGGCCCACAATGCTCAGCCTTACTATAAGTTACAATTAAGGACCACCTTATAACATTTTCCTATAGCCTTCAGCCCTATATTTCTTTCGCTTTTAGTTTTTGGAAAACTTGGCCTTATTTAAAGGACATGGGACTGGGAAGGTTTTTAACAAAAGAAACTGGGACCTAGGGAACTTATAAAAGGCATGACTAACTGAATATCTATTCGACTATGCTCTATCCCATTCTACAAGGAGAAAAAACTATGATTCTTCAGTAGAGTAAGACAATTGATACATGGGCACTAAGAAATCATACATGTGAAAAAGAACTTAAATTAAGCTGTGCAAATCATGGCGTTGAATTTAGATGGAATTTATTTGATTTTCAAACTGCTGATTAGTGGGTATCTATGGCCAAATGAAAATATTCATTGGTCCAAATTTAACAAATAAATGCTTATTCCTCCCTCCCCCCTCCCCCCCTCTCTCTCTCTCATTGCACAAGCTGCCCCCATTAGTGCAGTGTGTACACACAACACACGCACACACATACATAAATAGCTCTCTGACTTTGTCTTTCTCACTATTATCTTCTGCAACTTAGCAATTACAAAGTGGGAAGATAAAAGAATGGGATAGTGGGACGATCAAGTACAACCTAAAACATATTAAGTAAAGGAAAGACAAATGTCGATGACCATGCACCTCTCATTTTGTCTACCTCACTTAGTTCTATCTTCTGCAAGTTAGCAGTTACAGTGGGAAGGTAAAGAACTGGATAGTGGTAGAATGAAGTAAAACATAAAACATGTAACAAGCATAGAAAAGGAAAGACAAACCTCAATGACCATATACTTTTAAGGCATGTAAAAGGTAACTCCATAAAACTTACCTGGCAATGTTTCCCAATTGCAGTCCTCAAAAGCATTGTCGTAGAAGTTCGTAGGAACACTTGTAGGACTTGGTGCCAAGAGAAATTTCCAATAGCCACTCAAAGACTCCACAAAAGGCAAACCTTTGACCCAATAACAAGCGGAATCAAGAGCACTAGAAACAGCATCATCATTCCACGCAGCAGAACTAGAAACAGACAAATCTACCTTGCTGCGTTCATACCAGTATTTCAGAGATCCTGATCACATAACAAAACATTAACTTGAGCTAGAAGAACTGACTTGAAGACTAGCTGCTTGAAAACAGTCCAGAAAGGGTAAAGAATCAGCATTTTCAGCCCCGCATGTAGAAATTGCATACATCATCTAGAAATGACCCCATGATTGTCTTAGCATATTCAAAGTCAGCAAATTAAGAAAATAACATCAACACCTCAAAAATTGGGAGTACAAGTAAATTCCCCAACTTCTCCCATAAATCAGTATCATCATACATACAACTTCATGCTAATAATTTGCACTGAAGAATATTTGTCACATCACAATTCACTTCAAGATTCAGTTGTAACTCCACCATGCAACATTTGCAAACTAAAATAATTTGTAATAGAAAATTTTATAACTTATTTAAACAACGATGAACAAAATCCACATGCAAACAGTAAGTTGGGAGACTTTGGAAGCCATTGTAAGCTAGGACGAATTGAGAGCTCAGGGAACTCACGCCGCTCTCTCAACTTATATTAAAAAATTAATAAGGTATGGTAATCCACAGGACCACCAAACAAAAAAGGTTTCTACTTTACCACTCCCCCTCAAGCTGTAGCTTAGATATCTATCATGTTCAGATTGGAACATAGTAAAGAAAAATGTGAACATGATAATGCGTTAGTGAAGATATCTGCAACCTATGATTTAGACTGAATATAGGCATGTGGTAATATCTTTGAAAGTGATCTTCTCACGGATGAAGTGGTAGTCAATCTCTATGTGCTTAGTCCTCTCATGGAAGACTAGATTATTTGCGATGTGGGACACCGCTTGATTATCACAATAAAGCACCATTGGATCACCTGAAAATAATTGGAGCTCCTATAATAAAGACTTAAGCCATAACATTTCACAAACTGCATACCCATGGCTCTGTACTCTGCCTCTGCACTAGAACGGGCCACGACATTTTGCTTCTTAATCTTCCAAGTGACAAACTTTCCTTCAACAAAGGTACAATATTCTGAAGCAAATTGCCTATTTGTTATGGAACTTGCCCAGTCAGCATCAGCAAACGCCTCTACCTAAAGATAACCATTAGCCCGATATAAGATCCCCTCGCCAGGTGCTTTATTTAAATATATGAGAATCCTGAGAACCGTCTCCCAATACGGAACTCTCGGTTGGTGCATGCATCTACTCACAATGTTGACGGCGAATGGAAATATCTGATCGAGTAACGGTAAGATATATCAACTTGCCTACCATCCTTTTATATCTACTCGAGTCATCAAACAATTCACCTTAGGCGTATCAGCTAGTTTACACCCAAGCATGGTGGTCTCCTCTAACAAATCAAGAAAATACTTTCATTAAGAAAGATTAACTCCCAACTTTGATTTGGCGACCTCAATACCCAAGAAATATCGAAGAAGCCATGGATCCTTGGTTTGAAAATGCTTTTAAAGATGCTTCTTGAGCTCTAAGATGTCAGATTTGTCGCTCCCTGTAATGACGATATCATCAACATATACAACTAATGCTATCATATCCTTATCACTGTGCTTCATAAGAACTGAGTGATCAACCTTACTCCGATAGAAGCCATAAGTCAGTAAAACCTAACTGAACTTATCAAACCATGCCCTTGGAGATTGTTTTAAGCCGTAAATCACTTTCCGAAGTCTACATACCCTCCTAGTCTCCCCTTGAGTAACAAAACCAGGTGGTTGCTCCATGTAAACTTCCTCAAGTAAATCACCATAAAGAAATGCATTCTTAACATTGAGTTAATAAAGAGGCCAGTTCTTGATAGCCACAATAGAAATAAATACTCAAACAAAGTTGAGCTTCGCGACAAGAGAAAATGTCTCCTCATAATCAAGTCATTGGGTTTGGGTGTAACCCTTGGCAACCAATTATGCTTTTGACCACTCAACGAATCCATCTAGGTGATACTAGATAGTGTAAACCCATCAACACCCTACAGCCTTTTTTTCCAGCAGGCAAGTTAGCCAACTCCCGTGTATGGGTTTAATACATAGCAGCCATATCATCTTCCATAGCCTTACGCCAATCAGGATGTGCCAATGCATCATGGTAATTTGAGGGCACAGATGCATTTGACAGAGACAGAGTAGAGGCATGAAAGGAAGAACTTAATTGATGATAAGAAATAAAGTAAGAGATGGGATGATGGGTAAGGAAATGATATGTACCTATCATATGATCTATGGCCCCTGAGTCAATCACCAAAGAGGTGGTACAATAAGACGCAATACGAGCTTTACCTATGTCGGCTAGAGTAGCAATGGAGGAAGATGGAACTGTCATCACCATATGCCTACCATCATCTTCTCATAGGCATCACGAGGAACCATGATGGTGACTGAATCTGATGCAGGGACATGTGATAAGTCCGCATCAGAATGGCATGTAGAAGTAGGACTAGAAGTATTATTAGAGGGTCCACCATCTGAATACATCACCTTGTTGGCCACGAGAGGCCTAGGAGGTCAACCATGAAGAAGCTAGCATTTGTCAACGATGTGATTCGTCCTCTTGCAGTGAGTGCAAAAGTGAGACTGTTCAATGAGGACGAAAAAGAAACTACGTCCACGGCCACACCGAATACCACGTCCCCCGCGACCACCCCTACCTCCAAAAGTTGTCACAAGAGCCAAGGTTTCACTATAGCTAGCAAAAGAGGTAGTAGATAGGGGAGAAACACGAAGGACACGAGCAAATACATCGGCCAATGAGGGAACACTATCACTCCTTGGCATCTGAGATCTGACGGGTTCAAGATATGGGCGCAAGGTCCCAAGAAGCAAAGTCACACCAAGCTCCTGTCTAAACTATCTCTGTTGGGCAATATCACTAGTGTACGGATAACACATAACCCCATCATCGAACAACCCTTTGAATCGAGCATTATCTCCCTGTTTCATATTACAAAATTCTTGAAGAATGTCATAAAAGCGATGTATGTGCTTCTCGGTCAAGTATAACTGGTGCAGATTCTCCCATACTTCTTTAGTTGTCTCATGACACATGACCGTGATATACATTGTCTTATCCATACTTGCAAATAACCAATGCATAACTTGTGTGTCATCCTCACTCCACTAAAGATCGGACGAAGAGTACTCAGAAGGACTACTATCTGTCAAATGTTTAAGTTTCCATTTAGATTTTAAGAAAAGCTTGACAGACCGCGCCCAAGGAAGAAAATTAGAGACCCCTTGTAGTTCAACTTAAGTTATTTAAGGAACTTCATATTTCAAAGCAGATTTCACATCATCACTTTCGCTACCCATAACGTAAAAATCAAACAAGCAACGCACAATATACCACAACAATGCCAGATCGGAGATGCAATAAAGATGATGGCCCACAGAAATCTGGCCCATAATAGTCAGCCAAATAAACACCCAATGGCTATTAAGAATCGTGCAGTTGCTGTCTGGTGCAACAAACAGACAGATCTGTAAGATGAAGGGTTCCAGTGGTGTCCGACAGAGAGGTTACATTTGGGAGATGGGTCACGAGTAGGTTCGGGGAGAGTGTTTTGCAGCAGGGGCGGGGTTAACGTCGATCGGAGAAGAATGAGGGAGATAGCGGTAGATGTTTCAGGCAGCAGCAGGTCACGGCAGCAAGGTAGCGGTTTTGGCCAGAAGGTGGAGGTGAGGCTGGGTTTTGTTGACGAGGTGGGGTTTTGGGCAGGAAGTAGAGGTGGGGCTGGGGCTGGGATTGGGTTTTGTCAACGACCGGAATTTGGGAAGATGGGTGGCGAGTGGCACTGGTTGGAATGGGTTTGGGTTTTGTCGACGATCGAGATGAATTTCAAGGTTTACGGCAAGGTTGTGAGCAGGGGTCGGCAGCGAGGTGCAGCTGGAAAGCGCAACAATGAAATCTATTGTTGCAAAGCGGCAGTTTTTTTTAGGGATTAGGGTTATACGAAACCCGTGCTCTCTAATACCATGTAATCTAGGGAGAGTTGAGAGATATGGGAACTCACGCCCCTCTCTCTTAACATATATTAAAAAATTATTAAGGAATGGTCATCTGCAGGACCACCAAACAAACAAGGTTTCTACTTTAACAACCATGACGGGGTTGAGTTAATTATCTGTTTGTACAAGGGTAATTCTAGCAGTATATATATGTCATTAGAGAATCACTAACTAGATCCTCCCTGAAACACTGCACAATTGAACTCCTGAACACTTTTCTTATCCATTGACAGAAAAAGAAAATTTTAAAAACAAAAAATTTAAAAATCCATGAAGATTTTATAACTAATGGTTCACCCCAACTTATGTTTCACAACATGATACTCAACATAAGCATCTCATTCAATTGATACAACTAAAAAAGGATATTTACACGTACTGAAAATAGTTCTTCCAGAGAAATGCTTTTAGAACAAATAATCTCCATCTATTGTGCTTGTATCATAGATGGTAAAAGTGGGTATTTACCTTCAACTGTATCATGGCAACGCAATGAAACATGAGCATCTCTTTTGTTCCACTTAATGAAAGATGGATCTTCCCACACTTTGCGCCCATGGTCAAAGGGCAGAAGTAGTTGTCCAACCAGAGAAGTCATTCCCAAGATCAAAGTGCATATACTTCTCTCGTGTGAAAAAGATTCTATATTTCAACAGCAGAAAAACCCTACAATGAAAGAGAGAGGAAAAGAAGAAGAAGAAGAAGAAGAAAAGAAGAAAACAAATGACAAAAACAGCATTAGACATACTTGCTACTGAAGTAATAAATAAAAGTTTTAGTTGCAATATCCGAAGTTAAGAAATTATGAAAGGGATACTTATAATGAATAGAACACATGCAAAAAAAAAAAAAAACCCTAAAAGTTTTTGTAAAAATTGCTCTCCATCACCCAAGCAAGGGTGCACTTGGACCCACTATCAAATTCAATAGAAAATGTTATAGCTGAAGTGGAAATAACCAAAGTGTAATTTCCTTCTTTAGCACTCAATTCATATTTAGGATCTGTGCTCCAACTAGAATCTCATTACCTTCAAGTTTGACCTGAAAGAAACACAGTCACAATCTGAAGGATACTTTCCCATGAACACAGGGAAGCATCATTAGCTTTAATCTTTTTCAGTTGATTATACTGCATGTTCCCGAGTCAAATTAAATTTGATGAATGACCTAGAGTGAATCATGTCCAGTAGTAACATGCTCTCATCTATTTAACTAATCTATCCCCTGGAATCAAAACTCCCCCAAAACTGAATCACTCAATCTAAGATGCACAACATGTGAAAAAGGCAGAAGAGGATTCAAATGCGGGAGCAGGGAAGGCATCTATTCCAAAAACGTTAGAAGCATAAAAGCCTATGAATCTAGAGCAGGAGAGTGAGTGCAAGTCTGAGTTTAAAGCCAAAGTCAAAGGGAATCACCCTAAAACAATGTATGTCTTACAGTACGCAGATACCTAAATGCCCTTAAGACCATACGACATGTAAATGGGTACTAGATACAGTTGGATCCAGGCATGCAGCATGGATAGGACTGCAACAGTATCATAATACATGTGGAATTATTTAGTACACGCTTCATAATATAATTTGTACAACACCTAATACATTATACTGCATCTTATGTTGTAAATATATTTATAAAGATCATCATCATCACAGCCTTGTTCCAATTACTTGGGTCGAGTTTAGGAATCTTGTTTCAACAACTATTCCTATTTAAAGTCCCATCAGCAATAAGTAAAATCACAAAATCCTAGCATCCGACCGACCTCTAAGCAATTGTTATGTTTGTTCTATGATCATGTGGGATGAAATGAATGTGTAGTAATTTCTCTAATCTAACTGTAAAGAAGATTATGAAATGGTTAGTGTAAAGAAGATTATGAAATGGTTAGTAAGCAACACTATGAAACACAAGGTTTATGCAAAGTTGGCACTCAGATTTTGACTATTAAACCAATTCCTACAATCAATATAGTGCATGCACTCTTGCAATCCAGACGGATGGATAATGCCCCCTCACGCAAAACATCCTTATCCAAGATAGGCACCTCACCATCTATCATACTTGGGAGCTATTTACACCAAAACTACTGAACACATGACAAGCAAGCTTAAGTATTTTGGTCCTTTATAAAGCATCCTGATAGATGGCAAAGGTCCCATCTAACAATACTCTTCCTCGATGCATGCATCATACAAGGTTACATCAAAGCTTCCAAACAAAGTCACCTTGTTGGCAAAGGTTCCATCTAACAATACTCTTTCCTTGATATGTGCGTCATACTCATAGAAGGTTTGAATATTTGTGTTGGCTTCAGATGGGGGGTGGGTCAGACCATATTAGACAATATGGGCTGCTTTTTTTCTTTATTTTTCTTTTTTCTTTTTTTCTTGTTTTTTTATTTTTGAAATTTTATTGGGAAAATGCTACCTCACCCTCACTTAGTCAAGCAAACAAGCAAGTGTTTCTAGGTAAACCACAGGTGATGCCCTTGCCTCCATGCGGGGGTGGAACCCAATCTCGACTGGATAGATTGAATGCAACGTTTCATCTATTAATAAGAGTAATCATGCCTAAAATAACTAAAATCACTTCATGCTGCCCACTAAGTTTTGGAATGGCCTGAAATTTGTTGTGATCCCTCATCTCAATGACAATGGACGAACCATATTTCTGAATCAAATCTCAGTGGTCACCACAAACAATCAAGAAGGTTTCAATGGGTGGGCATCCACTCAACTATGTTCTGTTGTGTGGCCCACATAGTCATCGATCAGGTTAGACTTTGGGCTAGGGGCCTAATAGGGAGGGTCACATCTGATGGTCGGGTTGGACATCCAGCATACAACATGGTGGGGCCCACAAAGCTCAACCTTACCGTAAGCTCAATGACCATGTACTTCTTAAGGCATGTAAAAGTTAACTCTCCCAATCAGAATCCTCAAAAGCATTGTTGTAAAAGTCCGTAGGAACACTTATCGGACTTGGGGCCAAGAGAATTTTCCAATAGCGACTTAAAAACTCCACAAAAGGCAAACCTTTGACCCAATAACCAACGAAATCAAGAGCACCGGAAACAGCATCATCATTCCACGCATCTGAACTAGAAACAGACAAATCTACATTGCTGCGTTCATACTAGTATTTCAGAGATCCTATCCACATAACAAAACGCTTAACTCATGCTAGAAGAACTGACTTAAAGATTGGCAGCTTGAAAACAATCCCGGTAGGAAATTTCCAAGTAATAGAATCAGCATTTTCAGCACCCACATGTAGAAATTGCATACATCAACAGGAAACGACCCCATGATGGTCTTGGCATATTCAAAGTCAGTAAATAAAGAAAATAACATCGACATCTCAAACATAGGAGTACAAGTAAAATCCCCAACTTCTCCCTTAAATAAGTATCCTCATATATACAACTAACTTCATACTGGTAATCTCAGCGAAAATATTTACGGCATCACAAATCACTTCAAGACGCAGTTATCACTGCATCATCCAACATTTACAAAATAAAATAATTCGTAATAGAAAGTTTTTTAACTTATTCAAACAACGATGAACAAAATCAACTTTGTAAGCTATATGGTGGTGAGTTGATTATCTGTTTGTACAAAGGTAATTCTGTCAGTACACTACATATTCTAGACCCTCCCTGATTGACAGCAGCGCCCTTGGATCCACGCCGCTAGGATCCAAGATTGGCAGCTATTCTACACCGCTCTACCCGTAAGATCTACCCCTTACAGAGCTCTCTTCCCTAATAACGATGAAGGGTACAGATGCCGCACCTGCGTCCGCCTCTGTAGCCCTCTCCCTCAATGCCAGCGCTTGAGTGGCGAAGACAGTGCCCCTGATGATGATGAAGGAAATAATGATGCCATAGCACCAATGATCGGACTCGAAATCGGATTGCGCACCGAGTAAACTCTGTTGGGCCCACGTAAATGTATGTGATTTATCCACGCCGTCCATCCGTTTTTCCAGCTCCTTTTAGGAGTTGAGTCGGAAATTGAAGCATATCCAAAGCTCAAGTGGACCACGCCAGTGGGAATAATGATTTCCACCGTTGAAACCTTCACAGGGCTCACAACGATGTTTATTTGTCCTTATCCAAAACTTATGTGGCCCAATAATTTTTTTTATCGAGACCTTCAATTTACACGGTTTCCTATCGTGTGTTACACTTGTGCTTTGAATATGCTTCATCAATTATCGGGTAAAATGGTGGACGGAGTGGGTAAAATAGATAGGAATCCGCTACTTCTTTGCTATTGGTACATGTCATCTCTTGGATTTAATATTTAAAAAAAAAATAAAAAAAATAAAAAATAAAAAATAAAAAAAACATAATGGTTGTGATTTTATTTTTTTAAAAGAAAAATAAAAAATAAAAGCAAAACAACATAAGAAAGACGGAGAGAGCCCGTCTTTGCCGTCTACTCTCCCCACTCTCCCTCTTCTCTCTCAGCTTCTCTCCTAGCTTTTTCTCCTCTCCTAAGGTTTTTGTTTGAAATAAAGTATTCGGACTCTCTTCCTGTCCTGACATTTCTACTTGCTACAAAAAGAGATCCGGTATAACGCCCTGAAAATCGGGGGTCGAGCAGAAGTTCAACTCCCGAGTTCCAATGCATCACTTATGCAACATAGATAATGATGATTGAATGTTGTTTGTATTAGTGCATTAAACATGAGTGAGATTATACCAAATCAGCATATCATACTCTAGAGACAGTTAAATTACACAAGTAGAAGACTGTGATAGATATATAAAATATATAAATTGTTGTAAGTCTCCAGAGTGTGAACATGTTACCAGGTTAAATATATACATGTATACTCCAAAAATGAACAAAATGAATATACATGGGTGTTACAAAAGTATAAAATAACAAGTGTAATGGCATCTAATCAACAACCCTTTAACCCCGTCGATCAGAACATGATCTACATAGACCAGCCTGATAGTTGCATATAGGAGAAACCCTCCTCATCATCATAAAAGTTCGGCTCCGCTTCGTAAGCATCGCCATCATTTGAAACTAAAACAGGGTCTGGTTGGTGTTTAACACACCGTCCCGTAACGTGCGAGTGAGTGATCAACTCAATGGAACTATAAGGCAAAGGTTAATATATTATCAATTCAATCAAGCAGTAATAATAAACCAATACAATTAAGCATCCCTAAGTACTCTGATTAATGCAAACATGATATGAATTAATGATGCATGCCCTCGCCTACACTCCCTCAGCGTCTTCATCTCACGGCGCACATGGCAACCTCTCGAAAGTGTTCTTCATCGCCAAAGCAGATGCAGTGCGGTACATGCTCATGTTAGCCAATACTTAATTAGATTGATTCATAAAATAGTGTTGGGAAGCTAAGGTACCTCCTTTATATCAATTCTCAAACAATGATCCATTTTAGGGTTGTCAGTCCTAGTAAATCTCATACAATGTTGCGGTTCTAGGTCACTGCAAAGGGCTCGTCACCTGATCAGTGTAGGCCTAGTTTATACTCTAATTGTTACGGAAAGATTCGTCGCCTCAACGCAGTCTCAGAGTATGCTCGAGGTCAATATAAAGAGCTCGTCACCTGATCAGTGTATGCCGACAGCTCGAATACAGTGTCTCATACTACCGTATTCAGCTCCCGAGGCGGCGTTGCTCACTGGTCACTACGAGGAGGCTCGTCGCCCCAGCATAGGCCGAAGCTGGACTACGGTGTCCCATACCACCATGCCCGGCTTATAAGTCTTAGCGGATCGAGGTACCAAGGTTTAAACGGGATTTTCACTAGTGAGTTTGGTACCTTAGGTTCAAGCAATGACGTCCATATATAGTAAACATACATCGGGTCAATCAAGTTACTTGACAAGTTCGATTCGTACGCTTAATTAATCGACATGGAGCTCTAACCACGGTCGACAATCATCGTACGAGTCGGATTCACCGAACGCATCAACTGTGGTGAGACTAGCTCAGCCACTCAAACAAGAATTGTTACCGATAGTCTGGACTACGTAATAGTCTCAAACGCATGTAAATATAACAAGATAACACATGTGGTAGGCATATCAAAGTTAAACAATTAATTCAAGCAACGTAACCAATTGAAAATTTCACAAAATACAAGGTAAACATAATTTGCACAAACACATTTCATGCTAAATCACACAAATTTAATCTAAATTACATGAAGGGATATATACACATAGCTAAGGTAGTTGAGAATCTCACCTCAATACCTATATAACATACACATTACTAAATATTTACTCATCCAGACATTTTCACAAACACTTAGACTACACACATCAACATACATGATGTATGTTGATCACAACATGTATTAGGGCAAATCCTTTCACTAAGGAGTTGTCACGAATACAATAGGCATATATCCACGACGAATAATCATGGCAAGCAGGAATTCAAATTTCATACTCATTTAAGCATTTCCACAAACACTTAAACTACACATTTCAACCTACACGATACAACTCAGTTATAAGCTATATTAGGGTAAATCCTTTCATAAGGAGTTGTCACGTATTCAACAATCACATGTTCATGGTGAATAATCATGGCAAGCACAAAACCAAATTCCCGACATATCCAGTCATTTCAACCTACACATGGAATAACCTATATTCAACATAGTTCATATATAACCGTAAAGCGAGGAAAACAACGTATCTAACATGTGAAACGGCAACCCAGTCGATTATAAATCATTAACCAACATTGAAAGCCTTGAAAACCATAACCTATACATTTATAGTCCGCACCTTTCGCCGGTAAACTCGTAACGGATTCAGTTTGAACACTCCATCTTCGTTTACGGCACAACAACAACCTATAGTATGAAATAGGTTAGCTATTTCATCACATACACTATCTAAATCCCTAAAACAGATTAGAGTTAGGATTTATTACCTAAAAACGGAATCAGAATCACCGGAATAGCGATACGGTAGTGGTAGCTAAGCACGTGGAACGGCGGGATTGAATCCCGAGAACAAATTCTAACTCTACCTCTCACTTTCCCTCTCTTTCCTTCTCTTTCTTCTCTCTTCTCTCTTTAGGGTTTAGAAATTCGTATGTGAATGGAGAGAGAGGGTTTAAGGTCCTTATATAGGCCCGAAATCGACCTCAATGGCCCCAGGGCCATGGTATACTTAGGTTATAGCCAAAACCTGACTGTTTCAGCTCAACGGAGCTGTTCTGGAGGCCCCTTTTCTGCGTGTGGTCGGACTTAAGCTCCCTGACATTGGATCCAGGTCGAGTTAGGTTTTCGGTCCGATCGGATTTTCAAATCGACCGTAGCAAACCAGTTTCAGTTCAACAGTCACCGGTACTCGATCAGGGCCACAAGTGCACTGACATGTGTTGGAAATTTTTTCTGATCTGAGGGTGTAATTAGGTCAGATTCTGACGGTCAGAATCATTAGATTTGGCCCACAAATGAACGACTCAATTTACTTAAGTTTCAATTCATTTTCTAAAGATATTCGCGTTTTTCACACACTTCGCTCCAGGCTCAAGTTGTGCGGTTTGGGATACTATTTGGACTTGATTTCCGGGATGGTAGTCAAGCTCAATAAGGCGGTCATATTCGTATAGTTTCGCAGCAATCGGGCTCGACGCGTGGTCCAGGTCCGATACAGAGTTTCAACGTGCTCCCAAGAGCGACCGGGTTTTGAGATGGGTCCTAAGTTTTTAGGTAATGTAGCGTTAACAGTTCTACTCGTTTTGAGTCTTACAGATCATATTTAAAGTGGTTCAAGCTAATTCTACTGATTATTCAGTTTAGTACTTAACTAAATTATACCCTAATTACGACAGAATAAGGTCCTAGGGCAGGAGAGGCTGATTCGTTTTTGTGAGATTCCATAAGGTTAATGTTCAAAAGCCCATTTTATTTATGTATTTACTATTTGCAGTAAGTTTTAATTTAAGTATTGTTCTTCATCATTTAAACTTTAGGATTTGTGTCTAATGCGAAAGTACTTAGAAAAATTTGAAGAATAAGGTGGTGAAAGGTGAGATTTTTGAAAGAAATGGGAGATTTTGAAGGAAATGGGTTGAAAGAGGATTTGAGACTTTGAGATTGAGTTTTGAGAAGTCAATTAAGGTATCATGATCAACTCATTACCTCAGGACGTCTATCTCCAAGTTGGCAAAAAATCCGGGGTGTTACATCCGAACTCGTGCAAAATCGAGGTTATTTGTAGGGTCATTGATGCATGCCAATGTGGAATAAGTATGTGTGATCTTGGTCATTCATTAGGTGATGTAACCATCTATGATGAATGTTAAATGCTTATTATAATCTACAAAAGTTCTAATTATCCCACTATTTCCTGTGGAGTGGTCTACCTTAAACTTGGCTATTCTTCAATGTTGTGCTCATGTCGTGAAAGAAGCCGGAAAAATGGGTGGATGACGTAGATAAGACGCATACATCATAGTGGGTCCATAAAGTTTACTCAGTGCAATCAGTGTTCCTTGAAATGAAAGGTCTTATGGAAACTGTCTAAAGAACATGGGGTCCTCTGTACAGTGCATATTTCATCCAATCCACTCAACTGTCACACCACACTTGGATGAATGGATTCTCATAAAATTAGAACATCATTGATTAGCTACAACCCCGATCCAATAAGTGTGTGCAATCTCTGACTGTGGGGCCCACCTTGCTGTATGTGTTGTATATCTACGTAGTTTATCTATTTTGCCGTCTCATTTAGAACATGGGCCAAAAAATAAAGCAGGTCCGAATCTTAAGTCTATAACAACGGTGGTCATTAAACAATCATCATTGAAAGCTTCCTATGGTCTAAATGATTATTTGTCATCCAAACCGTTGGTGGATCAAGTAGGAGGCGCGGATTGGGTACTACCCCCACCAAGACCTAGCTAGAGATGGACAACCATACCAGGAGTTTTTTGGGGTCCACTTTGATTGATCATTCTAGGGCATTAGTAAAAAGGGAGTCGGATCAAAGGCTCAAGTGAACCACATCACATGAAGCGCGGAGATTTAAAGTCTATTGTTGAAAGCTTCTCAGGGCCAAAGAAGTTTTGGATATATTTATATTGTCCCTTGATATAGGTCTATGTGACCTTATAAATAGGATGAATTGTAAATAAACTTCATGCCAATGAAGTTTAAATGCTTGCTATAACCCACAAGTTTTGAATCAACCTGCTATATATTGTTTTCCCTTTATCCAGGTCTTTGTAACATGATCAACAGGTTAGATGGTAGAAAAAACGTTATGGTGGACCTTAAAAAGTTTTAATGGTGGGTGTTCAACAACCACTTATGTGGTGTGGTTTCATATTTGATACATTTTTCGGGACACATGGGCTTATTTGGTTTCCCAATCTAAAATGATAAATGATTGTAAATGAGTTATGACTATTTACTCACGTCACTTACATTTGAGTTTGATGATGATTTTGCTACATTGTTTGTTTTACCATATAATCATTATAAAAATAGTGATTTTATAAAGTGAAAATATAATGACAATATTTTACTTTACATCTTTTTACAAGTATATTTGAAATGAGTCTGGATCCCCTATTTGTAGCAAAACAAGGAGTGTCTATTTGTTTCATGTTTATCGGTTAATGTCATCCTTGCTAACGTCAACCGTATACTCTACAAAAAGAAAAAAATAAAAATAAAAATACAACTATTATTAAAAGAAAAAAAAAAAAAAAAAGGAGCAACAGCTACGGACTAAAACAGTAGCTATTACTCTATCACTATGGTTTTAACTCATAGTGGGGCCGCAATCATTGGTTTCGTAGCCCTTATTATTAAAGCAATGGCTACAAGGCTACGAACTAGAGCCATAGCCAAAAGTAGCAACATCTATGAACTAGTATTAATGGTTACATACCAGATCCCAATATGTGTGTGTGTGTGTGTGTGTGGGGGGGGGGGGGGGGGGGGGGGGAAGGTACAACGCGCTTGAGCTGATTTTAACGCCCCATGAGGTCGAGCTGTGTGGGCCCCACCATGATGCCTTTCGAACATCTACCCCATCAGTCAGATGCACCATTCCATCGTGAGCCTAGGTCTCAAAAATCAAGTCAATCTGTGACTTGTGTGGGCCACACCACATACAGAAGTGGGGAGGGGCCGTGCACCATTAAAACATTCATAACCATTTTTGAGGGCCCACCGAGATGCAGTTTGCAAATCCAACCCATCCATTATGTGTGTCCCACTTGAATGAGGGTTCAGACCAAGTTTCAGGCGCATGCAAAACTCAGGTGGGCCCCACCAAGTGCTTTTATATGTTTTAACGGTGTCTTCACGTAATTTTAGATGGTATGGCCCACCTGAGTTCCGTATACGGCTGATTTTTGGGATATCCCATAATTTAAAGGGTACCCATCAAATGCACGGTGTTGATGGTCGAAACACATCACGGTGGGGCCCACACAGCTCGACCTCACGGGAGCTTATCGTCAGCTCGAGCGCATTGTACCTTTTCCCTATATATATATATATATATATATATATATATATATAATATATATATATATATATATATATATATATATATATATATATATATATATATATATATAAAAGAAGAGTCGACAGTTGAGAAAAAGTGATACATGTCTTAGTTCCCGTGAAAAACTGTGTTAAAAAAGTAGCAACATGCTATCTGACCCGGATGGACATAATGAAGCTTATAACCAAACAACCCATCTGGAAAAATGAAAGAGTTCCTATTAGACACTAACAATGATATGAAAAAGCACATTATTCCCGAAATGACATCGTTTTATAAATAGTGGAATCTGGTAGAAATGAAAATTGATATGTCATAAGTATAATTATCCATATATTATGTTTACTTAGGATGGATGATAAATTATCCAATTGTCCTTGTGATTTGGAGCACCAAAAGCATGCAAAAACAGAATCATATTTAATCAAGTTCGTGTTTTCAACATGCCCCCGAATGCAAATGCAAATGGTTTATGCTTAAGTTACAAAATCATACCATTCCCACTTTTGTGGTGCTTCCTACTTGGAAAAAAATTCAAAGTATTACCTACAGTGGTCTTTGATGGTCACTTGAGAGTGTTTTCACTTTAACCAATTCTTATTGTGCACTTTCTTAAAGAGAATGCTTATCTTTTAGAATAAATTGAGGACTACTTCCCAAGGATGATAGAAATTTTCCATCAAAAGTGCACAAGAAAATCTAAGAAATCTTATAAACAATCAAGATATCCCATAGAACAAATAAAATTAGAATAAAATGATCTAAATAAAATAAAAACTTGGGTGTTTAGCACTCACAAGCAAATTGACTTGTTTGTAAATTCTAACTATTATGTTATCGGTGTCCAAACAAATATAAACATTTTTCATGTACCTGAAATCTGAATCTTTCACATTGGCATGGGCATCAGGCTAATCAAGGACTTACATACTAGGCTACTTCTTCATTACAAACATTCAGAAATATCATTAATGTCTTTGATTTTCTCCCAATTGAACTTAGTGTTGTTTGTTATACATTCCATTTATCAATTCTCAACACGACCTACGGTTCTCAATGTATTTCAAACAACAGAACCACCACAAAATATTCTAGTACCATGTAATCAACGGAGGCCCAAACCTGCCTCAATTTTCTCGTCATCTTTATCATGCGACCCTATAGCTCTAGAAATGCTTACATTTTTTAGATGAATGTAGTAAGCAATAAAAAATTGTAAAAAGACCAATCTTATGAAGAAAACAGATCACAACAAAACAACAAGATCCATCGTATTAGTTGACAGTATAAAAATGCAAGTTGAATTAACACGTTTAGCAAAACTATCACAACAGTATTAGTAAAGAGCAACTAGATGTAAAAACAAATGTGAATTCTCCTTCAAAAAATACCTAGTTGTCTTTCAAACAACTTCTTTCTCAACACTAGTGTTCACATTCAACTATATCTTTTCCCTTATCAATTTCTTTCCAGGTGCAGTACTATATTCAGGAAAATAAAAAGGTACACTGAGGGAGAACTGATCATCAATAAATATTAATTGCTTAAACAAATTTAGTTACATTGAAGGAACAGGTCATCCGTCAACCTTTAATTGGAAATTTGTAAAGAAAGAAGACGTTTTAGGAGTGAAAATATGAAATAATTATAAACTCAAGATAGTCACCAACTTGAAGGCAAAAAGATGAAAATGAAATTAACTACTTGCCTTAGGTATCATTAAAGAGAAGATCTGTGGATTCAAAAATCTCACATGTTTGTTCTTTGTCATTTGTACATGCCTTGTGTTTCTTTTATTTGGATAAGTTAAGTAAATGAGGTAAACCATGACTAATAGGAACCATAATGAACCTCCATTCCTAACTGTTTCAAACATTGATGATAGTCATTCTACAATTAAAAAAAGGCATTCATGTTCAAAAGCAAGCTCAATATTAGGTGGACCTCATGTGAAATGCTTCAACTCATACATTTTCTTGCCAGAAGCATTTCATCAAACAAATAATATACATATTTCTTTATATAAAATGGCAATTAAATACCCCATGGAGAAACAAGTGAAGAAAAGAATCCAAAACAGAAAAAATTGGCAACCATATGATAAGGAATGTAGCCATTCATTCCACATCATACATGACATGGCCCAACTCCCCACTTTTAGCCATATGCTTCCCATATTCTACAATGCCTCATGACATTATGGTCATGGCGAATACCATGGGCAGCCCAATTTTCACATATTCCCTTGCATCATAGTATCCTCCTACAAAATCAAACTGCAATAAACAATAAATAAAAAATTATCCATATTTATAAAATTGTGGTAAAATGAAAATAAAATCAAGCTATGAACACTTTTAAAGAAAGAAAATTGAAAACCGAGTTTGGAAATCTAGAATATAGTAATTGGCGAAGCTTTCATGCATCCAAATCCATGTCTCGAAACATAAAAATTTGACCAAAAAAGGACATCAAACTCCTAATTTCAGTTCTAGAGACCTGAAAATGCCATATGCAAATCTCAATCTAAGGCCACAAAAATTATATAAGAAGCCCTACAAACCAACAGCTAGAAAAGGAATGGAATCTACGCAGTGTACATCGTTAGATTTCAAACATGGAAGCCCTACCCAAAAAAGCATAAAATCATACTAGATCCATGTAGCTAGTGAAGAAATAACGCTATCTGGTGAACAACAAACTAGATCTATAACGCCCTAAAAATCAGGGGTTGAGCAGAAGCTCAACTCCCGAGTTCCAATGCATCACTTATGCAACATAGATAATGATGATTAAATGTTGTCCGTATTAGTGCATTAAACATGAGTGAGATTATACCAAATTAGTATATCATACTCCAGAGACAATTAGATTACGCAAGCGGAAGACCGTGATCAGTATATATATCATATAAATGATTGTAAGTCCCCAGAGTATGAACATGTCACCAGGTTAAATAGTTACATGTATAATTCCAAAATATACAAAATGATGAAGTGTAATGTCATCTATCCATGTCCCTGTAGCCCTGATGCACAACTTCAGGTCTACATAGACCCGCCAGAGAGTTGCATGTAGGAGAACTCCTCCTCATCATTATAGAAGACAGGCTTCATCTCGTAAGCCTCGTCATCACCTGAAACTACAACAGAGTCTGGTTGGTGTTTTAAAACACCATCCCAGAGTGGGAGTGAGTGATCAACTCAATGAAGCTATAAGGTGTAACGTCCCGGAAAAATCCGTACAAAGACCCGAGTACCACCTCAGACAGAAATCACTCAGGACCAAATCCTTTAGAAATTAAACGGAATTAACTAAGTGTTAAACTAGATTAGCTGAGAAATTCGCTTGAACCACTTTAAATATGAACTGCAAGACTCAAAACTTGTAGAATCATCGACGCTACATTACCCTATAATATAGGATCAATCCCATTACCCAGTTGCTCTCGGGAGCATCACGAAGCTCCGTATCAGACTTAGACCACACGTTGAAAGTTCGATTATGGTGAAACTAAACGATTATGACCGCTTTACTGGGCTTGACAACCATCTCGAAAATCAAATCCAGATAGTACCCAGAAGCGCACAACTTAAGCCCGGAGCAAAATGTGTGAGAAACGTGAATATTTTTGGAAATAAAATCCAAACTTAAGTAAACTGAGACGTGTCGCTTGCGGGTTAAATATAAGGATTCAGACCGTCAGAATCTGACCCAAATACACCCTCGGATCAGGAGAAATTTCCCACACATGTCAGTACACTTGTGGCCTTGATCGAGTACCGGTGACCGTTGAACTAAAACTAGTCCACCGCGGTCGATCTGTAAATCCGATCGGACCAAAAACTTAAATCGACCTAGATCCAATGCCAAGGAGCTTAAGTCTGACCGCACGCAGAAAAAGAGCCTCCACAAGTGCTCCATTGGATCGAAACAACCCCCATTTGGATATAACCTAAGTATACAATGACCCTGGGGCCATTTCAGTCAGTTTTGGGCCTATATAAGGGCCTGAACCCTCTCTCTCATTCCATACGAATTTGGTAAACCTAGGAGAGAGAAGAGAGCAAAAAGAGAAGGTGAGAGAGAAAGTGGGAGAGAGTTTCTGGGATTCGATCCCATCACTCCACGGGCTTAGCTACTGCGTTTGCATCGCTATTCTGGCGATTCTGACTCCGTTCGTAGCTAAGGAAACCTAACCCTAATCTGTTTTAGGGTTTTCAATAGTGTAAGTGATGAAATAGCTAACCTATTTCATGTTACAGGTGACCGTTGTACCGTAGACAAAGGCTTAGTGTCTAAACTGAATTCGTTACGAGTCTACCGGCGAAAGGTGCAGACTATAAACGTTTAGGTTATGGTTTTCAAGGCTTTCAATGCCGGTTAATAATTTATAACTGATGTGGGTGTCATTTCACATGTTAAATGCGATGCCTGTTTCACTTTACAGATATATATGAACTATGTTGAATATAGTGTATTCCATGTGTTTGTTAATATGACCGAATGAGTACGGAATTTTGAAATTGCCAAGTTATATGTCCTAGAGGGGGGAGGGGGGGGGGGGGGGGGGTGAATAAGACTATGCCAAATTAAATAAAAGATACAGCGGAATAAAGAATAAGAATTTAAATCACTAAACTTGAATTGCAATATAGGAATGGAAAGCAATCAAAAATTGTTCTAAGAACAACCTTACACCAAAAACCAAAATTTATAGTAAGACAACCTTATTTCTAGAACAAATATAGAAACAGAAGCTCAAACCAATAAAGTAATAGTAAGCGATAAATTGCAGAAATATAAATCTAACTATTACAACATTCACCACTGAGCTTGAAATGAAATGATTACAACATTCACATCCACATATACATCCCACACTGAATAATTAAAGATATGAAATGAAAATCAAACAACCATAAAACACAAGGGATTATAGTGGTTCACCTGTGTGTACACCAACTGTTCAACAACAGCCACACAGCTTCTCCACTCCTAATATCCTCACACAGGGGATATTAGCATTCACTAACAAAAATAGGTTTTCCCAGGTGCACCTAAACATCTTCACAATTGTGTATTTATCTGTGGGCTTATACAATTAAAAAAACCCCACTTCTGAGTTTTCTGGCTCTCCTCAGATAACCAATACAATGATATTTTTCTGGCAAATCTCAAAAGAAAACTAAACAGAATTTACAACAAATGTAAGATACCTGATTATCTCCTTCGTTGTAGCAGCCCGGAAGAACCAAATTGGAGTAGAGATTTGAATGTCCAAGATCAATGTCCAATACTCACTTTATAATGGTTCTAGGTTCTAATAGATTTTAAATTAAAAATAACGGGCTAGCTTTAATTGATTTTGATTCTAAAAGAAGAAAAACAACAATTCCTCTTTTCATATAAGATTGGAATGCTAGAAACAAAATCAATCAAATAAAGCGAAAGAAAGAGAATATTAAATAAGCACACTTAGCTTTGATGGAGCACAGAACTATCTCTTAGAAGGCCGAATTAGATTAGCTTGAATTAATTAAATTCTTCTGAGATTCATGCTCTATTTATAGGTGAGCAAATCACGTCTTCAACTGGTCTAAGGAGCTCTTCGACTGGTCGTAGAACCAACAAATATTTGAAAATTCAAGCGCGATAAGATTTGACCATTTCACGACTGGTCAAAGGTATTCTTCGACTCGTCGTAGGATCTGAATTTTAACGCTGGACTTTGAGTCATAGGTTTACGACTGGTCTTAGATGCAGTCAACACTGTTCCTTCGACTAGTCGAACAGACCCCAGGACTAATCGAAGCCTAACAGAAAATATCCAAATTTTGTAACAAACTTACGACTGATCCAGGAATTTCTTAGACAGGTCGAAGCAGTACTAGGACTAGTCGAACAAAGTCTAGGACTAGTCTTAGAACTGACCAAACTCACGTAAATCAAACATATGACTTATGTATCCAAAATGGCCTACTCTAAAGGTCAACCTAAGGTCAATCAAACCTCAATCGTGAAGTAAGGACATTGAAACTTAAGGACAAGTGACCTTTGAAAGTAGTAAACCATATTTATGTAAAGTTATTACAACTTGAATAACTTAAACACTAATCTGAACCAGAAGAAGGAGCAGGGATAAATGGATCAAGTTTATGCATCCCCTTGTTCAAGCGCCTAAGATATTTGCGTATGTACTTGAATTGTAAATCATGAGCAACAGACATGTTTTCCATCTTAACATTTATATTATCAACTTTATCCTCCAATGCACTCAGACATGCATCAACATCAGATGGTACAAAATCTGAATCATTCGTAGAATCATATTTAAGTTCTTCAAAGATGTCATCCATATTTATGTCATCAGGAGGAAGGTCACCAGCTTCTCCCTCATGTTCAGCATGACCACCACCACCACCTTAATCAGGATGGAAATCCAACTTCATCTTATTGATATTAGAATTGTTGAAATCAGATGATGGATAGGTGCCTCTCCAACCGGCATATCGACTAAGATATGTATAGCCAACACAGTCATCAAATAGGCAAAAAGAATGTCACTGTGACCCGGATAGAGTCTAAACTGAAGAATGAAATGACAGATTAAGGATGGTAAACAAATCTGAGTACCACTGACAATAGCATGGATAACACGAACCATATATGAAGTCAAATCGGTTTTATTAGCCGAACGAGGATACAGATTAGACACAAAGATTTTGTGGAGAACTCTATATTTAGGTAACAAATACCTTGCGGGAAGCGCATTCCCTTTATGTGTCCATTGAACATCCATGTTGCACAAGTCTCTAGTGAGCATACGCTTTTCAGAAACTGAGGGTTTATCAGTCAAATTATGGATATGAATACCTTCATCATTCACTGGAATGTCCATAAGAGCTGAAATCAAATGACGATCAACGTCAAAAGGCCCTTCTCTAGTAGATATTTTAAATGTTAACTCATCCAATGAAAAAGTACTAATACATGCAAACATGGATTGGGCAATAGACCGGTATGCTAGTCCACCCCAATGTAATAAGTTATCCCAACCTACAGATTTAAGCATAGGAAGGATGTCAAAAGGTGCAACATGATCAATGAAAACAGGGTGTTCAACAATAACATTGTGTAATCTGATGTCCCGAACATAAGATGGATCATCATCGAGAGGTCGAAGATGACGTTTAGTAATCGGGGCTGATCTGGAAGAAGAAGACGGACCACGGGTTGTTGATTTCTTTCCTCTAGAAGCTAATTGCAACAAAGATTCCAAGAAAAGAAAAAGTTGCAAAGGTTTGAAAAGAGGGTTTGCTCAAATCAGATTTTGCAAAAGAAAAACCTCAAATCACAATGAAATACAAAATAGAAAGCTCCAAGAGAGAAAATGAAGCACTCTAGAGACAGATCTGTACGAAAAACGTAAATGGAGCACTATCCTTAAAGAAATGTAACAATGGGTTAGACTAGTCGAGGCTTGACTCCTTAGAGAGTGAAAACAGAATGAGGAAGAAAGTGAAATCCCCAATATTTAAGTGATTCACCATGATCTACGACTGGTCGAGTACCAGCCAAAAATTCAGATTTCTTACATAATAACCAAAAAATTGAAATTCAAACTAGCAAATATACACACTATGATATAAGTAGGCATAAATAATCATTTTAAAATGCACATGCCAAGATCAAATTTCATCTTGTTAATCCTGCTTTTGTCGAACGGTTTAGTGAAAATGTCAGCTCGTTGATCCTTGGTAGGGATATATTCCAGAGATATAACTTTTTCTTCTACTAATTCCCTAATATAATGAAATCTAATGTCAATATGCTTAGTACGAGAATGCTGAATAGGATTTTTCGAAATATTTATGGCACTGAATTATCACAATGTAATAACATAAAATCCTGTTTAATTCCATAATCACTTAGCATTCGTTGCATCCAAACAAGCTGCGTACATGCATTACCAGCTGCGATATACTCAGCTTCAGCTGTTGAAAGTGACATAGAATTTTGTTTCTTGCTAAACCAGGAAACTAAACAATTTTCGATATAAAAGCAACCACCACTGGTTGATTTTCTATCATCTAGATTACCGGCCCAGTCAGCATCCGAGTATCCAGCTAATTGAACATTAGTCTCATGAGGATACCAGAGACCGAGATTAACAGTACTTGTGACATATCTCATAATCCGCTTGACAGTAGTCAAGTGCGATTCTTTTGGATCAGATTGATATCTTGCACAAATACCAACACTTAGAGAAATATCAAGTCTGCTACCTGTTAAATATAGTAAACTACCAATCATACTTCGATATAATTTCGGATCTACATTTATACCTGAAGAATCTTTTGAGAGATTCAAAGTTGTACTCATAGGAGTATCGAAATTCTTACCATTCTCAAATCCAAATCTCATAACTAGATTCATAGCATACTTAGATTGAGATATGAACATTCCATCAGGTTGTTGCTTTACTTGCAATCTAAGGAAATAATTCAATTCCCCAACCATGCTTATTTCAAACCGAGATTTCATCAAATCTGCAAACTCAATAGTCATGTCAGTATAGGTAGATCCACAAATGATATCATCAACATAGATTTGTACTAATAAGATGTGCTCATTATGTTTTCTAATAAACAGAGTTTTATCAACACATCCCATTTGAAAATTATGGCATAATAGAAACTTTGTTAGTTTCTCGTACTATGCCCTAGGAGCTTGTTTTAAACCGTAAAGTGCCTTTTTAAGTCGATAAACATGATCGTCATTCTTGGGGTCTTCAAAACCCATTAGTTGTTCAACATAGACTTCCTCATGCAAATCGCCATTTAAAAATGCACTTTTTACATCCATTTGGTAAATCTTGAACTTTCTAAAACATGCAATGGATATAAAGAGTCTAATTGATTCAAGACGGGCTACTGGTGCAAAAGTTTCATCATAGTCAATACCTTCAATTTGAGTGTAACCTCGTACCACTAACCTAGCCTTATTTCTAATTATATTACCAAGCTCATCAGACTTATTTTCGAAAATCCATTTGGTTTTAATGATGTGTTTATCTTTAGGTCTAGGTACGAGATACCAAACATCATTTCTCACAAATTGGTTAAGCTCTTCTTGCATCACAACAATCCAGTTTTCATCAGCAAGAGCTTCTTTTACGTTAGATGGTTCTATCAGGGATGTAAAACATGCGTAATTACATATATCCTCAAGCTGTCTACGAGTACGAACACCAGTGAGAGGGTTTCCAAGAATCTGTGTAGTTGGATGATCTTTAACAGTCCTTAGTTTAGAATTAGTCTGAATAGATGAAGTATCAGGTTTATCAATTACAAGAATTTCATCATTATCTGAACTTGAGACTGGTGTGTTTAAGTGATCATCAATGACCACATTGATGGACTCTTGAATCACACCAGTCCTTTTGTTCTGTACCCTATAAGCACGACTGTTTAAAGAATATCCTAAAAATATCCCTTCATCACTCTTTGTATCAAAATTTCCTAGATTTTCACGATCTCGTAAAATATAGCACTTGCTGCCAAAAATTCAAAAGTACTTGACAGTAGGCTTTCTATCGAACCACATTTCATAAGCCATTTTATTATTACTTTTACTAGTGTAAACCCGATTAATAATATAGCAAGCTGTATTGACTGCTTCAGCTCAAAGATTCTTAGAGAGCTTCATGCTATTCAACATGACATTAGCCATTTCTTGAAGTACTCTATTTTTCCTTTCCACTATACCATTTTGTTGTGGAGTTTTGGGTACTGAGAATTCATGTAATATTCCCTGGTCATTACAGAACTTCTCAAAACTGCTATTCTCAAATTCAGATCCATGATTACTACGAATCTTACTGATTTGATAACCGTTTTCAGTTTGAATCCTTTTGAGAACTTTTCTTACTTCTTCAAGGGTTTCAGATTTTTCCCTTAAGAAGATTACCTAAGTATATCAGGTAAAGTCATCTATAATTACCAAGATATATTTTTTGCCACCTCGACTTTCCGTCCTGGTAGGTCCTACTAGATCCATATGGAGAAGCTCGAGTGGTCTTGATGTGGTATTGGAATTCACCTTTTTGTGTGAGTTCCTTGTTTGTATGCCAATTTGGCATTCACCACATATTTTATCTAAATTTTGTAATTTGGGTAAACCTCTTATAAGTTCCCGTTTGCTCAATCTATATAGATTTCGATAGTGTACATGTCAAGACGTTTGTGCCATAAATCAGTCTCGTCTGTATGGACCATGTAACATGATTGATTAGATGAGCTGGATTCGCTAACAATATAGCAGTTTTCAGAGGTTCTACGTCCAGTTAGTATTACTGAACCCTTGTTGTTTAGAATCTCATAGCTTTGATTAGAAAATCGTACACTATGGTTATTATCGCATATTTGAGATATGCTAAGCAAGTTATGTTTCAAACCTTCAACATATAAAATATTTTTAAACAAAGGAAGGTTATAGAGATGAACCGTACCTTAGCCCATAATCTTGCAGTTGCTGCCATCACCAAATGTGACTGAACTATCAGTCATGTCTTTGAGATCGGTGAACAAACCTTTATCACCAGTCATATGCCTGGAGCATCCACTATCTAGGTAACACTTTGAATGACTTGTTGCTTTGAAAGCGGTGTGAGCAACCAAGCAGGCAACTTTAGGAACCCATTTCAGAACTATTTTGGGTTTAGGAGTATAGTTGGTCTTCTTCTGTCTGTTGTTGTAAGAATGACCTACTGAGTTAGATTTTAAGAGCTCCTTGAGTAAATCAACTATCTTTTCAGCAAGAGGGTTTCGGTTTTGATTTTTAAAATTAACATGGCTACTTTTAGGTTTTTGAAAAGTTTTAGAAAAACCTTGATAAATACTTTTCATTTTGAGTTTGAGGACTCTCCTTTCACAAACTTGGGAGAAGTATACTTTTGTTTAGAAGATATATTCTTATCATAGCCCAACCCAGATCGATCGCCACATTTTCTTGATCCGGATAATAATTTTTCTAACTTTGGATCACCTTGGGCATCTCTCCATGTGTCCTTTAAACTCAGAAGAGAAGATACTTCATTTTTAAGTTTCTCATTTTCAGATTTCAGATTTTCAATCAGGGAGGTTTTGAATTCTAAATCGCATTTTGATTTTTCAAAACAATCTGAAATTTGGGATTTTTTTAAAACAAGTGATTCAAAACATTCTTTGAGTTTAAAAATTTTTTCCTTTTGAAGTTTAAGTTTGACAACAATTTTACAACTTTCCTTGTATAGGGCGTTATAAGCATCTTGAAGATCTTCTTCATTTTCACATTCACTGTTCAAATTTTCTTCACTTGTTGAATCATTATCTGAGAATGTGAATTTGGCTAGAGTCATAAGGGCTTTAACTTCATTGCCTGACTCAGTTTCAGAATCTTCTGATTCAGAAGAATCTTCAGAATCAGATGATCCATCCCATGTAGCCAACATACCCTTTCTTTTTGGTTTGTCCTTTTTAGGACATTTGTTTGCTAAGTGTCCATACTCTTGGCAGTTGTAACATTGACTATCTTTCAAAGACTTCCAATTTTTAGATCTAGGTTTAGATCTTTTCTTATCGTTTGATTTTTGAAGATTTACCCTTTTCTTGCTTTTGAAAATCTTGTAAAATTTCTTTGCTAAAAGAGCCATATCGTCTTCAGAATTTTCTGAATTCGAGTTTTCTTGAGAAATACCATTAGCAGATTTGAGAGCAATGGATTTACTTTTAGGAGCTTTAAAGTTTAACTCATAAGTCTGTAAAGATCCAACTAATTCCTCAACCTTCATATTATTCGTATCACGAAGTTCCTGGATTGCGGTTACTTTAGAATTGAACCGTTCAAGAAGTGAGCGTAGTATTTTAGCACATATCTTGCTTTCCGGAATTTTATCGCCTAGACCCCACATAGAGTTTACAATGTTATTCAATCTGGTATAGAAGTCCAGGAATATTTCATTTTCTTCCATACGTATTTCCTCAAATTTAGTTGTGAGGATTTGTATCTTAGATTTCTTGACAATTGATGTACCCTCGTGTGTCATTTCCAATATATCCCAAGCTTGTTTTGCAGAATCACAGGTTATAATTCTTTTGAATTCATCCGGTGATAGTGCACATGTAATTGCATTTAGTGCTTTAGCATTTGCACTACTCTCACTTTTCTGAAGTGTGGTCCAAGAAAAATAAGCCGTTATTTTTGTGGTTTTTGAACCATCAACACCAGTTACTACTTCAGTAGTAGGGGGTCCAACCATTTACTGTGGCTAGCCACACCTTTCATCCATGGATTTGAGGAAGATCCTCATCCTGGCTTTCTAATAGGCATATTGGAGCCATCGAAAGGTGGAGGCCTAGTGACTGATAGGCTACAATGTGTGGTTTTATGTTTTGCTTTGCATATTGGAGCCATCTGAAAGGTGGAGGCTACTATAGACTATAAAATTTGACATATTATATATATATATAGCTTAAATCGTTAGCTCAGGAAATAAAATCCAAATATAAAGTAATAAGAATGAGCTATTAGGCACTGATACCACTTGAAATGGCCAAGCTATACGTCCTAGAGGGGGGTGAATGGACTATGCCAAATTAAATAAAAATACAGTGGAATAAAGAATAAGAATTTAAATCACTAAACTTGAATTGCAGTATAGGAATGGAAAGCAATCAAAAATTGTTTTAAGGACAACCTTACACCAAAAACCAAAGTTTATGGTAGGACAACCTTATTTCTAGAACAAATATAGAAACAAAAGCTCAAACCAATAAAGTAATAGTAAGCGATAAATTGCAAAAATATAAATCTAACTATTACAACATTCACCATTGAGCTTGAAATGAAATGATTACAACATTCACATCCACATATACATCCCACACTGAATAATTAAAGATATCAAATGAAAATCAAACAACCACAAAACACAAGGGATTATAGTGGTTCGCCTCTGTGTACACCAACTGTTCAACAATAGCCACACAACTACTCCACTCCCAATATCCTCACACAAGGGATATTAGCGTTCACTAACAAAAATAGGTTTTCCCAGGTTCACCTAAAAACCTTCACAATTGTGTCTTTATCTGTGGGCTTACACAATTAAAAAAACCCAACTTCTGAGTTTTCTGGCTCTCCTCAGATAACCAATACAAGGAGATTTTTCTGGCAAATCTCAAAAGAAAACCAAAGAGAATTTACAACAAATGTAAAATACCTGATTATCTCCTTCGTTGTAGTAGCCCGGAAGAACCAAATTGGAGTAGAGATTTGAATGTCCAAGATCAATGTCCAATACTCACTTTATAATGGTTCTAGGTTCTAATCAATTTTAAATTAAAAACAATGGGCTAGTTTTAATTGATTTTGATTCCAAAAGAAGGAAAACAACAATTCCTCTTTTCATATAAGATTGGAATGCTAGAAACAAAATCAATCAAATAAAGCTAAAGAAAAATAATATTAAATAAGCACACTTAGCTTTGATGAAGCACAGAACTATCTCTCAGAAAGCCGAATTAGATTAGCTTGAATTAATTAAATTCTTCTGAGATTCATGCTCTATTTATAGGTGAGCAAATCACGTCTTCGACTGGTTTAAGGAGCTCTTCGACTGGTCGTAAAACCAATAGATATTTGAAAATTCGGGCGCGATAAGATTTGACCGTTTCACGACTGGTCGAAGGTGTCTTTCGACTGGTCGTAGATTTCCTTCGACTGGTCATAGGATCTGAATTTCAGTGCTAGACTTTGAGTTGTAGGTTTACGACTGGTCTTAGATGTAGTCGACACTGTTCCTTCGACTAGTCGACCAGACCCCAGGACTAGTCGAAGCCTACAGAAAATATTCGAATTTTATAACAAACTTACGACTGATCCAGGAATTTCTTAGACAGGTCGAAGCAGTGCTAGGACTAGTCGAACAAAGTCTAGGACTAGTCTTAGAGCTGACCAAACTCACGTAAATCAAACATATGACTTATGTATCCAAAATGGCCTATTCTAAAGGTCAACCTAAGGTCAATTAAACCTCAATCGTGAAGTAAGGACATTGAAACTTAAGGACAAGTGACCTTTGAAAGTAGTAAACCTTGAAGTCTTGTTGTAACTAATCCTTGAAAGTATCTTGAGTTCTTTATGATCGAACTTGTAAGCTTCTTGACATCTTGCAATGTCTTGACTTGAGGGCAATACTTGTCAATCACAGTTGAACTTGAGTAGAACTTTCTTCTTTACACTTGTGAGCATTGCTTGTTCATCAAGGTTGATCTTGAGTGGATCTTTGTTTGATCTTGAGTAGAGCTTCACATAGCAAGTTACATTCCAGTGTCTTTAGCACCACAAATTTGACAACATAAAGGGATATAAAATATAGCACCTACAAATTTGGATTCGTGCTTGCCATGATTATTCGTCGTGAATATATGGCCGTTATGCGTGTGACAACTCCTTGGTGAAAGGATTTGTCCTAATTCCTATTATCGCCAACATATGTTACGTATGTTGTAGTGTATAGTCTAAGGGTTTGTGAAAATGTCTGAATGAATATGGAATTTGAATCTGTGCTTGCCATGATTATTAACAATGAATATATGTTGGTTGTGTATGTAGCAACTCCTTTGAAAAAAGGGCTTGCCAGGATATACGTTATAACTAGTCTAATACATGTATGTTGAAATGTGTAACCTAAGTGTTTGATAAAAAGCCTGAATGAGAAAATGCTCGTTTAGATGTATGTAATGAGGGTGTTGAGATAAGATTCTGAATCCCCTTATCTATGGTTACAGTTTCCTTTATGTAACCTACCTCACTACTATGTTCTTTATGGTTGAAATGCCTATGTATGCTAACATGTAAATTATGTGTCTGTTGAAATGCCCAAATGAGATTTATATTTGATTTTAGTTGTCACGTGTTGTCTTTGATTACTACATGCATATACAATTACTTGAAGTGTGTTTGGGGCTACGATGTAGTCCAGGCAATCGGTAATGGTTTACGATGGGTGGCCGAATTAGTCTCGCCACATCTGATGCGTTCTATAAATCCAAGTCATACGATGATTGTCGACAGTGGTACCATGTCGACTAATTCAGCGTATGCTCGTACCAGTCGAACTAGTCAAGTAATCCGATTGGCCTGATGTATGTTCACCACGTATAGACACTACTGCTTGAATCTAAGGTACCAAACTCACCAGTGGAAAGCCCGTTTAACCTTGGTACCTCGATCCGCTAAGACTCATGAGCCAGACATGGTGGTATGGGACACCGTGGTCGAGCTGTCAGCCTACGCTGGGGCGACGAGCCTCCCCGTAGTGTCCAGTGAGCAACCCAAACTTGTGAGCCGAATACGGTGGTATGGGACACTGTATTCGAGCTGTCGGCCTACACTGATCAGGTGATAAGCCCTTTGTAGTGACCTTGAGTATGAAATAGGCTTACCCCGGTGCAGCCTGGCTGTGGTCCCCAGTCAGGTTAGCGACGAGCCTTCGAAAATAGACTGCCAGTTGGTAGGACGTTGGTGGTAGTGACCTATAACTTGCTTATCGTATGTGATTAACTAGGACTGACGACCCTATAATGGATTATTGTTTGGGTTAATGATATAAGAGAGGTACCTTAGCTTTCCAATCCTGCTGTATGAATAAACTTAAGTAAGAACCTGACTAATCACGAGCATGCACCGCATTACGTGTGCCTTTGGCGTAGCAGGTCAAGCACTGAGGAAGGGTTGTATGCCGCGATTGTGAGATGAAGTCGCTGAAAGAGCATAGGCGAGGGCATGCATCATGATTTCATATCATTCTTGCATTAACAAAAGTACTTAGGACCTGATTGTTGTATTGCGTTATCATTACTGTTTGACTGAATTGATAGCATGTTAACCTTTGCTTTATAGCCCCACTGAGTTGATCGCTTACTCCCACATTACGGGACGGTGTTTTAAACACCAACCAAACACTGTTTTAGTTTCAAATGTTGCCGATGTTGGCGATGCTTGCGAAGCGGAGCCAGACTTTTGTGATGATGAGGAGGGTTTCTCCTATATGAAGCTATCAGACGGGTCTATGTAGACCACGTTCTGATCGGCGAGGTTACAAGGATGTTGATTTGACGTCATTACACTTGTTATTTTGCAGTTTTGCAGCACTCATGTATATTCTTTTTGTTCATTTTTGGAGTATACATGTATATATTTAACCTGGTAACATGTTCACACTTTGGAGACTTACATTAGCTTATATATTTTATATATCTATCACAGTCTTCTGCTTGCGTAATTTAATTGTCTCTAGAGTATGATATGCTATTTGGTATAATCCCACTCATGTTTAATGCACTAATACGGACAATATTTAATCATCATTATCTATGTTGCATAAGTGATGCGTTGGAACTCGGGAGCTGAGTTTCTGCTCGACCCCCGATTTTTAGGGTGTTACATAAGGCAAAGGTTAACATGTTATCAATTCAGTCAAGCAGTAATGATAAAGCAATATAACAAGCATTCCTAGGTACTCTGGTTAATGTAAGGATGATACGTGTTAATGATGCATGCCCTCGCCTACACTCCCTCTACGACATCATCTCACAATCTCGTCATGCATCCTTTCTACTGTGCTCAACTCCTACACCAAAGGCACATGCAATGCAGTAGATGATCGTGTTAACCCAGTCCTTTATTAGACTCATTCATACAACAGGTTCGGAAAGCTAAGGTACCTCCCTTTTATATCATTTACCCAAACAATGATCCATCTAGGGTTGTCAATCCTAGTTAATCACATATGACAGGCAAGTTATAGGACAACATCACCTCTGATTTAAAAGCAGTGGATAGGCAAGTTCAGGTCACTACGAAGAGGCTCGTCACCTCAGCGTAGGATTAGTTTATACTCGAGGTCACTACGGGAAAGGCTCGTCGCCTTAGCGTAGGCCGACAGCTCCAATACAGTGTCCCATACCACCATTTTAGGCTCACGAGTGTGGTTTGCTCAGTGGACACTATGGGGAGGCTCGTCACCCCAGCATAGGCCGACAGCTCGACCACGGTGTCCCATACCACCATGCCTGGGTCATGAGTCTTAGCAGATCGTGGTACCAAGGTTAAACGGGTTTTTCACTGGTAAGTGGTACCTTAAATTTAAGCAGTAGTGTCCATACATGGTGAACATACATTTGGTCAATCGGGTTACTTGACAAGCTCGACTGGTATGAGCATATGTTGAATTAATCGACATGGAGCGCATACGCACTCCTCGCGGCCTAACCACTGTCGATAATCACCGTATGACTTGGATTCCTCGAACGTATCCATCGTGGCTAAAACAGTTCGGCCACCGATAGTAAACTATTACCGATTGCCTGGACTACATCGTAGCCCCAATCACACTCCAAGCAATAGCATTCACATGTGATAATTAAAGACAACATGTGACAACCAATCTAAATATAAATCTCATTTGGGCATTTCAACAAATAAATAGTATACATGTTATCGTACACGGGCATTTCATCCATAGATCACATAGTAGTAAGATAGGTTACATAAAGGAAGTTGTAACTATAGATAAGGGAATTGAGAATCCTATCTCAATACCCTCATTAAATACATTTAAACAAACATTTTCTCATAGAGGCATTTTATTAAACACTTAGGCTACACATATCAACATACATGTAATATAGTAGTTATAAGCGATATTATAGCAAATCCTTTCACAAGGGAGTTGCCACACGTTCAACAATCATGTATCCTCAAATATCAATCATAACAAGCACAAATCATAATTTCATATTCATTCAAACATTTCAACAAACACATAGAATGCATTAAAATCAACATAGTTCATATATATATGTAATACACGGAAAAAATTGCATCTAAGCATATGTGATAGCAATCAAGTCAGTCATAAATCATTACTGACATTGAAAGCCTTGAACACCATAACCTAAACGTTTATAGTCCGCACCTTTCGTCGATATACTCGTATCGAACTCAGTTTGAACACCACGTCTTTGTCTATGACACAACGGCTACCTGAATCAATGAAATAAGTTAGCTATTTACTAATTCCTCTATTTGAATACCTAACATAGGTTAGGGTTATGATTTCTTACACAACAACGAAATCAGAATCGCCGGTGTAGCGACACGGGAGAGGCGATTCAGCACGTAGAGCAGTGGGATCAAATCCCAGCAACTATCTCTCACCTTCTCTCTCTTCTCCTCACCTTTTCCTCCTCTTTTTCCTCTCTTCTCTCTCATTGGGTTTGAAATTCGTATGGAATGAAAGAATGGTGGGTTTAGATCCTTATATAGGTCCATAACTGATGTCAATGGCCCCAGGGCCAGGGTATACTTAGAATATAGCTAAAGGGTCGCTGTTTCGGGGCAACGGAGCCCATCTAGAGGCTCATTTTCTGCATACGGTCTAGAGGAAGTTCCCTGACAATGGATCTATGTCGAGTTAAGTTTTCTGTCCTATCGAATTTATGGATCGACCGCGGTGGACCAGTTTCAGTTCAACGGTCATCGTCTCTCGATCAGGGCCACGAGTGCACTGACATGTGTCGGGAAATTTTCCTGATCCAAGGGTGTAGTCGGGTATCTGACGGCCTGAAACTTTAAATTTGGCTTGCAAGCGAACGACCCAATTCACTTAAGTTCGAGTTCATTTTTTAAAGATATTCACGGTTCTCACACACTTCGCTCCGGGCTCAAGTTGTGCGCTTTTGGATACCATTAGGACTTGATTTCCGATATGGTTATCAAGCCTAATAAGGCGGTCATAATCGTATAGCTTTGTGGTAATCAGACTTTCGATGCGTGGTCCAGGTCCGATACGGAGTTTCAAGTTACCCCCAAGAGTAACTGGGTTTTGAGATTGATCCTAGGTTTTTAGGTAATGTAAAGTTAGCGATTCTACTGGTTTTGGGTCTTGCAGTTCGTATAGAAAGTTGTTCAAGCTAATCTACCAATTAATTTAGTTTAGTACTTAATTAATTTTTGTTTAATTTCTAAAGGATTCGGTCCTTAGTGATTTCTGCCTGAGGTGGTACTCGGGTCTTTGTACGGATTTTTCCGAGACGTTACAAGATCTGACCATCTAAAGTAGAAAAACTCTACCGGGGGGTGGGGGGAGATCCAACTTTATATGGCCAGATTTAATAGAAAAAAAAACTCCACCAATAAGACTGAAAAATAAAATTGTGTGATATGGTTGTGTGATAGTGAGAAGTGGTTTCACTTGAGAATGTGATATGGTTGATAGACAATGTAATAAGGTTGCACTTGAGGATATGATATGGTTGTATGACAGTGTGAAGTGGCTCCAGTTAAGAATGTGAATATGTGATACAGTCATGCAGTCTATGCGATAAGGTTGCATTTGAGGATGCATATGATATAGTTGTGTGAGTGTAATATGGCTCCACTTGAGAACGTGATATGGTTGATGGACTGTGTGATGAGGTTGTAATTGAGAATATGATATTGTTGTGTGATAGTATGATGTGGTTACACTTGAGAATATGATATAGTTGATGAACTATGTGATTATGTTGCACATTAGGATATAATATGATTGTGTAGAGCTGGGCATCGGACCGAGTCGGATCGGATTTGGTCCAACTCGACACCGTCCGAAAGATGGGTGGACTGATCCGAACCCGACCAGATCCGCCACCGAGTCCAGAACACCCTACCCGAACAGATTCGTTATATGCTTGGCATGACCTCGAACCGATTCTGACTCAGTCAAAGAAACCGAGTCGGATCAGATTAGCTAAGGATCGAATTTTTCTACGGTGAAAATCATTATCCTCGTTGCTATTTTTAGTGTGGTCCATTTGAGCTTTAAATATGATTCATTTTTTTTCCAAATGCATTAAAATGATCTCAAGAAATGGATAAACGGTATGGATATATTAAATACATCATTGTGGGGCCCAGGTAACGTGTATCTCATTTGAACCGTTCGTACAACTCGGAGCTCGAGAAAACAGCTGGCCTCCCTTGACGTGCACGACACGCTATCAGGACGCGGATGTCCTGCGAAAGCATTTCGCACTTCGTGTGTTGGGATTGTAGGTGGGGCCCACTGTAATGTTTTTCAGGAATCCACTCCGTTCATCCGTTTTTTGAGATCATTTTAGAACATGAGACCAAAAGTGAGCAGGATCCAAGACTTAAGGGGGCCGTATTAAAGGAAAAGCTGGTTAGATAAATTCCTACTGTTGAAACCTCCCTGGGTTCGATGGTGATGTTTACATGACATCCATACTGTTAATGACATCAGTTAATCGTACTGGGATTAATTGAAAAAACAAATATTAGCATGATTCAAAACATCTGTGGCCCCATGAATATTTCAACTGTGGACGTTCAATTATCACTTTTTCGGCCCACTTGCGCAATGGATGCGGTTCATTTTTAACCTCATGTATTGAAATGAACTCACAAAACGTATGGACGGGGAGGATTTTGTACAAACTTCGCAGTGGGTCCCACATGGGTTCCCAGCGGAGGAACTTCTTTTGCAGGAAATCAGCATCCGTCTTGGCATGACATGTACCTACAGCTAGCTATAGCTAGCTTGTGTGGTACGGAAGTGGATTGCGTGCTGAGTAACTCATTACGCTAAACGTACTGAGTAAACTCCGTGGGGTCCACCGCGATTTACATATTTTATCTACTCTGTCCATCCATTTTAATAAATAATTTAATGGCTGGAGACCAATAATGAAATATATCCAAATCTCAAGTGGACCTCACCACGGTAAACAGTGTGAATTGAAATTCTACGGTTGAAATTTTCTTGGGGCCCATAGAAGTTTTGGATCAAGCTGTTATTTGTGTTTTCCCTTCATCCCTGTCTTCTTGATCTTATGAAAAGGTTGGATGACAAATAAACATCACTTTGAGCCCTAGCAAGGTTTCAACGGTGGAAGTCATTATTCCCAATGTTTCCTTTGATGTGGTCCACTTGAGCTTTGGGTATACTTATATTTTGGACTCAACGATTAAAATGATCTTTAATAACGGATGGACGGTGTGGATAACCCACATACATTCATAGTAGGCTCAACTGAGTTTACTCGGTACGATAAAAGCGTACTAAGTAACTGTATGCAATCCCATTTTGTGTGGTACACGGAAACGAATCGGCAACTCCCCCTTCCACCAGCCCCATGGCTAGTGGTCGGTGCTCTGTGGGCCCCACAATGATGTATGTGTTTCATCCATTCCGTTCATCCATTTTTAAAGATCATTTTAGTGCTTGATCCCAAAATTGAGAGATATATAAATCTCAAGTGGACCACACCACATGAAAACAATAGTTATTGGATATCCACCATTAAAATCCTCCTAAGGCCTACTGTACTATTTATTTGACATCCAATCTGTTGATTAGGTCATACAGGCTCAGATAAAGGGATCCAGAACTTTTATGGCCCCCAAAATATTTTGAATGGTCGATACTCATTCAAAACTGTTTCCTCTAATGTGGTCCACTTGAGATTGAGATATACCTCATCTTTGGTCTCATGCCTTAAAATGATCTTTAAAAATATACGGACGACATGGATGAAACAAATACATCATGGTGGGGCCCACAGAGCACCGACCACCAGCCATTGGCTGGTGTCAGGGGGAGTAGTCAATCTGTTTCCGTGGTACACCGGCGAATCCTCTTATTATACCTCACTCTTGGGGCCCACCCTGAATGCATGTGATTTATCCACGCCGTCCATTCATTTTTTCATATCAGTTTAGTGGTTGAACCTAAAATTGATGAATATCCAAAGCCTTAAAATCAACTCGCCAAATGGATGGCCGATTTGGATATAAAACATACCTGCAAGGTTGCGACTCTCTTTCTCCTTCCTTCATTCTCTCTTCCACACAGAGGATCATTTCTCTCTCTCTTTCCTTCTTTCTCTCTTCCACACAGAGGATCATTTCTCTCTCTTTCTCTTTTCTTTCTCTCTTCCACACAGGATCATTTCTCGATATATCTCTCTCCAGCAGAGATATCCAAGCTTCAGATATAGAGAGATAGAGAGTACATTGGGCGGGATTTTTTGGCGCGGAACCTAAAGCCTAAGCGGAAAAAGTTTACATATATATATATATACACACACACACACACACACACACACGGTCCAGAGCAGGTCGGTCCGAATCGGATCCAATCGGATCGGGTTGGTTCGGAACAGGGCTTACCCGAATTCGATCCGAAAATAATTCGGATCTGGATTACGCTACGTAAGTGCTATAGTTTATATCCCTTTCTGTTGTCAAATTTGTGGTGCCAAAGACACTGGTATGTAACTTGCTAAGTGAAGCTCTACTCAAGATCAAACAAAGATCCACTCAAGATCAACCTTGATGAACAAGCAATGCTCACAAGTGTAAAGTACAAAGATCCACTCAAGATCAACTTTGATGAACAAGCAATGCTCACAAGTGTAAAGAAGAAAGCTCTACTAAAGTTCAACTGTGATTGACAAGTATTGCTCTCAAGTCAAGACATTGCAAGATGTCAAGAAGCTTACAAGTTCGATCGTAAAGAACTCAAGATACTTTCAAGGATTAGCTACAACAAGACTTCAAGGTTTACTACTTTCAAAGGTCACTTGTCCTTAAGTTTCAATGTCCTTACTTCACGATTGAGGTTTGACTGACCTTAGGTTGACCTTTAGAGTAGGCCATTTTGGATACATAAGTCATATGTTTGATTTACGTGAGTTTGGTCAGTTCTAAGACTAGTCCTAGACTTTGTTCGACTAGTCTTAGCACTGCTTTGACCTGTCTAAGAAATTCCTGCATCAGTCGTAAGTTTGTTACAAAATTTGAATATTTTCTATTAGGCTTCGACTAGTCCTGGGGTCTGTTCGACTAGTCGAAAGAACAGTGTCGACTGCATCTAAGACCAGTCGTAAACCTACGACTCAAAGTCCAGCACTGAAATTCGGATCCTACAACCAGTCGAAGGAGACCTACGACCAGTCGAAGGATACCTTCGACCAGTCGTGAAATGGTCAAATCTTATAGCACCCGAATTTTCAAATATCTATTGGTTCTACGACCAGTCGAAGAGCTCCTTAGAAATCAGGCTCACAAAATTCCCGATCGCTGAATCCGGCGCCGACAACCTCCATAGAACCCCATTCTCGGCTCCCAGCGCCCATACGCCAGGTTCCGATCCTGGGATGCTACAAGGAGGATTTTCAATATCAGTTTAATTTGTAATAAACATAACCAAAGGCATAACCCACAAACAACAACCAAAAACTCCATCACATTTCCACTATGATAAAAAACTTTACAAGTACAATGAGCATAAAGGGAAATACAATGAGAATGGACAAAAAGCTCCAAAAGATCTGCTCAGCGCTCCTGCCTCAGGGCTGCTGCGGCCTCGTGTCACCTGCACGCAACGGTCGTGCATAAGCTTATAGAAAGCTTAGAGGGTGGTGAAAGTGTGTGCGCAAGATAGTAATGCAAATATACAGTATCAGAGTGATGCGAAACATGCTGGTGAATCCATGAATATCATTAGTCGTACCGAGGCTATGCGATGCAAGGCATGAATGATGTCAGCCGTACCAAGGCTATGCGATGCAAGATGCAAGTCAAGCATACAATTCCTCATCTAAGTCCACATATCAGTACAACTCAAAATCTGGGATATCACCGGGGTCTAGTACACTCTAAGCTAGATTGCCGCCCCATCGCGCGCAATAAGGTAAGTGGAAGAGACCTCACTACCCTCCTGCCAATATCGGGCGCGGCTCGTCGATAGCGGACCCATTCCTCGAGCTGGTAAGACTCAGCCTAGCATTTGCCCCCTCCTCTCGGGCGGGTAAGGCCGCACCCCCTTCCAACCGACCATGACACAGTGGAAAGCGCAACCTCCTGGTAATCGGCCATCGGCGCTCATGCACCCACTCAGTCTAGACGTTGGAGCAACCTCTTGGTACCATAAGGGTTTAGGGACTTTCACCCAGGGATATCTACAGCACCCCATGTAGAACAAGATTTTTGGTATCCAATCCTGCCAACCACGATATGCCTGTGGCGGCTACGACCCTAATGTCGCTAGGGCGTACGGTAACCATGTCACACAATGTGAAATGCATGAATCACGCTATCCAGTCATGCAGCAATCCTGCGCGTCTCGTGCGCTCATGTGGGGCAACACCGCCTAACCGGGAGCCCCTAAACAATCTGCCCAAAGGCATATGCTATGATCAGTCACTTCTCATATCAAGCATGCATATGATGCGTATGATCATGAATCATGGGACTATACTAAACATTTTATATGGGATAGATGTTGTTCATAAGGAGATGGGCCTAGATGGCTTACAAGTATGGGCCTAACAATGGGCCCTAGGGAGAATCATAATGCGGACATTTAACCAACATTATTCTACAATGTGGACGTCAAACCAACATTGCTCCCAAGGCATTGCCCGTCGTGAACATCATTACATAAACCATGTTGGGATCACGCATTGCAATGGACCTTAGGTACATCCCATTGGGCTTTAAATACATCAAATGGGCCATATCACATGGGCCTTGCGTTCATCAAATGAGTCGCATTAATGGGCCTCACCAACGGGCCTTATGTACATTGCAATGGGCCATAACCCATGGGCCTTAGAATGCATCAAAATGGGCCTCGTAACATGGGCCTTATAACAAAGTGGGCCTCAACCATGGCCACAAATACATCGAATGGGCCCCATATCATGGGCCCTACATCCACATCAAAGTGGGCCCCAATGGACTACCACAGATCAAACAAGATGTGCCTCAAAACATGCCAAGGTGGGGTCCACTTGGACTATGGATCTGGCTCATTTTAGCTCATGTCATAGAAATGAGCATGCAAAATAGATGGACAGCTTACACGCAACACATGCATCATGGTGGGTCCCATGAAGGCCCACCATCAAGTATATGTATATTACATAATATAATATATAAATATACATAATATATATATATATATATATATAATATATATATATATATATATATATACACAGACACACCTGCACACACTACACGCATGCACACGCACACACGCATGCACACACGCACGCACCCACGCACCCACACACGCACACCCACCATCCCTGGATGGTGGGGAAATAATAAATACATAACTGTGGGCTCCACCGTCCAGCGAACGGTGGAGGCAAAATACACACATCATGTGGGCTCCACGTGGGGCCCACCATAATGTTTACATGCCATCCGACCCGTTGAAAAGGTCATACGGACCTCCGTGAAGGGAAAACACAAATTTCATCTTGATCCAAAACTTCTGTGGCCCACAAGAGGATTTCAATGGCAGATGTTCAATCCCACTGTTCTCTACAGTGTGGGCCACCTGAGCTGTGGATGGAGCTGAAATTTTGAGGGGGCCCACTTCTGGGAGTGGCCTACCAAATGAATGGGTTGGATGGGAAATACACATCATGGTGGGACCCACAGCTGGAGGCCGTGGTGGTGCTGCCGTCCGCCGTCCGCAGGCGGCAGGCACAGGCAGCGCCTGCCCTCACTGACAGCGGCAGCGCTGCCTCGTTTCTATTTTTTTTTCCAGCGAAAATTCGCATGTGGGGCCCGCTACTGAAGAATCCACTCCGTCCAACGCGTTCTATGGCTCGAAATACACAAAATGAGTCCAATATCCGGTATTTTTGGCGTGTAGAAACAGAAAGGAGGGCTTGAATAGACTTAAACAGTAGGAAATACAGTTTCCTATGGTATGGTCTGCCTGATCATCAGATTGACCTCATTTTTCGGCTCAACGCCTAAAATGAGCCGTGGAAGAGAATGGACGGCATGGATTGATTTTATATACCCATGTGGGGCCCATACAAGTGTTCACCCAAAAAGGGCTGTGAACCAAGTTAATATTTGTGTTTCTCTGACGTCCAGCGTCCTTGGACGCTGGACGGTTTGGTCGTGGCTCCTCCATTAAGGTGGACCCAGCTTAGGTGGGCCACCAACTGATAGATGGTGTGGGTACAATACATGTAAGGTGGGCCCCACTTGAAGATAGTTTGGATAAAATACATGCTTTAGGGTGGGATATATCCAAATGGGCCACACAACTGTATCATGATCACATAAGAAAATGAAATAGAGAGGGAGGGAGAGAGATAGAGAGAGATAGAGGGAGATCGGTGAGGATCGAGGGGCCCCGCCACTATGGGCCCCTCTTGCATTCAACATACATCAAGGTGGGTCCCACTACACATGGGCCCATTAAATCACAATCCAACGGTAGATATTCCTTCTCCAATAAAATAGACGGTCTAGATGACCCTTATCAACTAGAAAGTAAACATCATGATGGGGTCCATGGAGATTGGCCCCATCATGAAATGATCATGATGATCAAAGTGGCCCATTTGGATAGATCCCACCTCTTAGGGTCCCAAGTGAGCACCTCTTAGGGTCCCAAGTGAGATCCAAACCATTGATCGGTTGGCCTCACTTGGCCCATCTTAAAAATATGAAAAACTACTCTTATCAAACACCCACCACTTGATCTTCTTGCTCCTATGGGTTCCTTAGCTCCTTAACTTCGATTCCAATGGAAGAGATGAGGAATGGATGGCTAGGATGGGAGATCTTGGGATGAAAAGGTGGGCCACACTTGGAGCTTTGAAAGAGAGGGAGAGGCTCATACGTATGGAAAGTATTGGGGTTGTTTGGAAAGTGTTTTGAAAAAATGAGAGAGAGAGAGACTTGTAAAGGGAGAGATGGGTGATGGATGTGGTGTGATGGATGTGGTGGTGATGGGTGTGTAAGAGCACCTTTTTGACTTTGTTGGCCATTTGTGTAAGAGAGGCATGGCTTGTGTAAGAACTTTTTGACTTTGAGGCTTGCTTGGGAAAGGGTGAAAGTGATGGATTGATGGGATTGATTGATGGGTAATTAATGTGACATTTCGTTGAGATTCTCTTGGGTTTCGCAATGCGCCGCTTTTCCTCGCACCGAACGCTGGCCCACATCTCCTGGCCAGAGTATCGCCTCGGCGCGCGAGTCGTGGCATCGGAACCGCGGCGACGGTGCGGTCGCAATGGTACAAGTCTCGGGTTGAGTCGACTCGGGTTGACAGCGTGTGAATCAGGGTCGTGTGCAACGCCGGTTAAGGGTCGAAGGTTGCCGAAATTCGACTTCGGAAAGACCGCGGGAACCTACGGAACGGTACGGTGTAAGATGCGGGCCTTACACTAGCCACAGTGAATGGTTGGACCCCTCCTATTACTGAAGTAACTGGTGTTAATGGTTCAAAAACCACAAAAATAACGGCTTATTTTTCTTGGACCACACTTCAGAAAAGTGAGAGTAGTGCAAATGCTAAAGCACTAAATGCAATTACATGTGCACTATCATCGGATGAATTCAAAAGAATTATATCCTGTGATTCTGCAAAACGACCTTGAGATATATTAGAAATGACACACGAGGGTACATCAATTGTCAAGAAATCTAAGATACAAATCCTCACAACTAAATTTGAGGAAATACGTATGGAAGAAAATAAAATAGTCATGGACTTCTATACCAGATTGAATGACATTGTAAACCCTATGTGAGGTCTAGGCGATAAAATCCCGGAAAGTAAGATATGTGCTAAAATACTACGCTCACTTCCTGAACAGTTCAATTCTAAAGTAACCGCAATCCAAGAACTTCGTAATACGGATAATATGAAGGTTGAGGAATTAGTTGGATCTTTACAGACTTATGAGTTAAACTTTAAAGCTCCTAAAAGTAAATCTATTGCTCTCAAATCTACTAAAGGTATTTCTCAAGAAAACTCGGATTCAGAAAATTCTGAAGACGATATGGCTCTTTTATCAAAGAAATTTTACAAGATTTTCAAAAGCAAGAAAAGGGTAGATCAAAAATTAAACGATAAGAAAATATCTAAACCTAGATCCAAAAATTGGAAGTCTTTGAAAGATAGTCAATGTTACAACTGCCAAGAGTATGGACACTTAGCAAACAAATGTCCTAAAAAAGGACAAACCAAAAAGAAAGGGTATGTTGGCTACATGGGATGAATCATCTGATTCTGAAGCTTCTTCTAGATCAGAAGATTCTGAAACTAAGTCAGGCAATGAAGTTAAAGCCCTTATGACTCTATGCAAATTCACATTCTCAGATAATGATTCAATAAGTGAAGAAAATCTGAAGAGTGAATGTGAAAATGAAGAAGATCTTCAAGATGCTTATAACGCCTTATAAAAGGGAAGTTGTAAAATTGCTGTCAAACTTAAACTTCAAAAGGAAAAAAATTTTAAACTCAAAGAATGTTTTGAATCACTTGTTTTAGAAAAATCCCAAATTTCAGATTGTTTTGAAAAATCAAAATGCGATTTAGAATTCAAAACCTCCCTGATTGAAAATCTGATATCTGAAAATGAGAAACTTAAAAATGAAGTATCTTCTCTTCTGAGTTTAAAGGACACATGGAGATATGTCCAAGGTGATTCAAAGTTCGAAAAATTATTATCCGGATCAAGAAAATGTGGTGATCGATCCGGGTTGGGCTATGATAAGAATGTATCTTCTAAACAAAAGTATACTTCTCCCAAGTTTGTGAAAGGAGAGTCCTCAAACTCAAAAGGGAAAAGTAATTACCAAGGTTTTTCTAAAACTTTTCAAAAACCTAAAAGCAACCATGTTAATTTTAAAAATCAAAACTGAAACCCTCTTGCTAAAAAGATAGTTGATTTACTCAAGGAGCTCTTAAAATCTAACTCAGTAGGTCATTCTTACAACAACAGACAGAAGAAGACCAACTATACTCCTAAACCCAAAACAATTCTGAAATGGGTTCCTAAAGTTGCCTGCTTGGTTGCTCACACCGCTTTCAAAGCAACAAGCCATTCAAAGTGGTACCTAGATAGTGGATACTCCAGGCATATGATTGGTGATAAAGGTTTGTTCACCGATCTCAAAGACATGACTGATGGTTCAGTCACATTTGGTGATGGCAGCAACTGCAAGATTATGGGCCAAGGTACGGTTCATCTCTATAACCTTCCTTTGTTTAAAAATGTTTTATATGTTGAAGGTTTGAAACATAACTTGCTTAGCATATCTCAAATATGCGATAATAACCATAGTGTACGATTTTCTAATCAAAGCTGTGAGATTCTAAACAACAAGGGTTCAGTAATACTAAGTGGACGTAGAACCTCTGAAAACTGCTATATTGTTAGCGAATCCAGCTCATCTAATCAATCATGTTACATGGTCCATACAAACGAGACTAATTTATGGCACAAACATCTTGGATATGTACACTACCGAAATCTATATAGATTGAGCAAACGGGAACTTATAAGAGGTTTACCCAAATTACAAAAATTAGATAAAATATGTGGTGAATGCCAGATTGGCAAACAAACAAGGAACTCACACAAAAAGGTGAATTCCAATACCACATCAAGACCACTCGAGCTTCTTCATATGGATCTAGTAGGACCTACTAGGACAGAAAGTCGAGGTGGTAAAAAATATATCTTGATAATTGTAGATAACTTTACCAGATATACTTGGGTAATCTTCTTAAGGGATAAATCTGAAACCCTTGAAGAAGTAAGAAAAGTTCTCAAAAGGATTCAAACTGAAAAAGGTTCTCAAATCAGTAAGATTTGTAGTGATCATGGATCTGAATTTGAGAATAGCGGTTTTGAGAAGTTCTGTAACGATCAGGGAATATTACATGAATTCTCAACATCCAAAACTCCACAACAAAATGGTATAGTGGAAAGGAAAAATAAAGTACTTCAAGAAATGGATAATGTCATGTTGAATAGCATGAAGCTCTCTAAGAATCTTTAGGCTGAAGCAGTCAATACAGCTTGTTATATTATTAATCGGGTTTACACTAGTAAAAGTAATAATAAAACGGCTTATGAAATGTGGTTCGATAGAAAGCCTACTGTCAAATACTTTCGAATTTTTTGCAGCAAGTGTTATATTTTACGAGATCGTGAAAATCTGGAAAAGTTTGATACGAAGAGTGATGAAGGGATATTTTTAGGATATTCTTTAAACAGTCGTGCTTATAGGGTACTGAACAAAAGGACCGGTGTGATTCAAGAGTCCATCATGTGGTCATTGATGATCACTTAAACACACCAGTCTCAAGTTCAGATAATGATGAAATTCTTGTAATTGATAAACCTGATACTTCATCTAATCAGACTGATTCTGAACTAAGGACTGTTAAAGATCATCCAACTACACAGATTCTTGGAAACCCTCTCACTGGTGTTCGTACTCGTAGACAACTTGAGGATATATGTAATTACGCATGTTTTACATCCCAGATAGAACCCTCTAACGTAAAAGAAGCTCTTGCTGATAAAAACTGGATTATTGCAATGCAAGAAGAGCTTAGCCAATTTGTGAGAAATGATGTTTGGTATCTCGTACCTAGACCTAAAGATAAACACATCATTGGAACCAAATGGATTTTCAAAAATAAGTCTGATGAGCTTGGTAATATAATTAGAAATAGGGCTAGGTTAGTGGTACAAGGTTACACTCAAATTGAAGGTATTGACTATGATGAAACCTTTGCACCAGTAGATCGTCTTGAATCAATTAGACTCTTTATATCCATTGCATGTTTTAGAAAGTTCAAGATTTACCAAATGGATGTAAAAAGTGTGTTTTTAAATGGCTATTTGCATGAGGAAGTCTATGTTGAACAACCAATGGGTTTTGAAGACCCCAAGAATGCCGATCATGTTTATTGACTTAAAAAGGTACTTTACAGTTTAAAACAAGCTCCAAGGGCATGGTACGAGAAACTAACAAAGTTTCTATTAAGCCATAATTTTCAAATGGGATGTGTTGATAAAACTCTGTTTATTAGAAAACATAATGAGCACATCTTATTAGTACAAATCTATGTTGATGATATCATTTATGGATCTACCTGTACTGACATGACTATTGAGTTTGCAGATTTGATGAAATCTCAGTTTGAAATGAGCATGGTTGGGGAATTGAATTATTTCCTTGGATTGCAAGTAAAGCAACAACCTGATGGAATGTTTATATCTCAATCTAAGTATGCTATGAATCTAATTAAGAGATTTGGATTTGAGAATGGTAAGAATTTCGATACTCCTATGAGTACAACTTTGAATCTCTCAAAAGATTCTGCAGGTAAAAATGTAGATCCGAAATTATATCGAAGTACGATTGGTAGTTTACTATATTTAACTGCTAGTAGACCTGATATTTCTCTAAGTGTTGGTATTTGCGCAAGATATCAATCTGATCCAAAAGAATCGCACTTGACTGCTATCAAGCGGATTATTAGATATGTTGCAAGTACTGTTAATCTCGGTCTCTGGTATCCTCATGAGACAAATGTTCAATTACTTGGATACTCGGATGCTGACTGGGCTGGTAATCTAGATGATAGAAAATCAACCAGTGGTGTTGCTTTTATATCAAAAATTGTTTAGTTTCCTGGTTTAGCAAGAAACAAAATTCTATATCACTTTCAACAGCTGAAGCTGAGTATATCGTAGCTGGTAATACATGTACGCAGCTTGTTTGGATGCAACGAATGCTAAGTGATTATGGAATTAAACAGGATTCTATGTTATTACATTGTGATAATTCCAGTGCCATAAATATTTCGAAAAATCCTATTCAGCATTCTCGTACTAAGCATATTGACATTAGATTTCATTATATTAGGGAATTAGTAGAAGAAAAAGTTATATCTCTGGAATATATCCCTACCGAGGATCAACGAGCTGACATTTTCACTAAACCGATCGACAAAAGCAGGTTTAACAAGATGAAATTTGATCTTGGCATGTGCATTTTAAAATGATTATTTATGCCTACTTGTATCATAGTGTATATATTTGCTAGTTTGAATTTCAATTTTTTTGTTATTATGCAAGAAATCTGAATTTTTGGCCGATACTCGACCAGTCGTAAGTATACATGACCAGTTGTACTTCGACCGGTCGTTGATGAGGATCGAATATTGCACATTAGACCTCGATTATTACCTGATTTACATACATGATAATACTTAATGCCATATTTTAATCGTGTTTTTGTTGCAGGATGTAATCAGGAGCGTGGATTGGAGTACTACAAGCGTGGATTTGATGCTCCGGAGTCACCAAAGTAAGGGACGGACTCCAAAGGACCAAGATCGAAGGATTTACACGCCAGGGATTCAAGTAAATCAAGCCGTTCACATTAAAGTGGCCTAAAAAGGGTCTAGAATTCAAGATCACAAGGTTCCGACCATCCATTCGGCTCGAAAATTCACACAGGGCCTGAGGACTCCAAATTAACCGTACACGTCGAATTCCAGCCAGTGGATCCCTTTGGAAGTGGCCCAATGGTCAGATCAGACCATGAATTATCAATCTGGGACCCACTTGAGATCTGGACATGCTTCAAATTTGGACTCAATCCATTTTATGAGGTTAGAAATGGAATGGACAAAGAGGATTTCTCATAAACATCACATTGGGACCCATATACGTGAGGTGTGTGTGCCATGTACATGCACTGGAAGTGCACTGGACCGCTGCACCTGGTCAAAGTCGGTGGTGACCGACTTCTTTCGCAAAATCGGCAGCAAAAATTTGCATCAACCGTCAGTTGATGCTGTGGGCCCCACCCATTGTCCATATGGGGAATCCAAACCATTCATCAGACTTATAAGGGCCTGCTTACCACCGCCTAGATGACGGAATTGCAAACAACAGCAAAGATCAGGTTTTGTTCGTCCAAATGAAAGACCGATGGTGAAACAGAAACTCTGTGGGCAGCACCGAATCCAATACGAATTTGACCATATTCGACTGGTTTTTCGAGACGAGTACAGTGGACGGACCGAATTTCACCACTGATATTGATCATGGGCCCACCGACAGCCAAAGCAAGACGCGAAGGCTCTGTTTCGCAGTCCGCAAAAACCAGATTTCTGGATTTTCTTGGCCCGCCATCAACGATCGGATGGCCGATCAGCACCGTCTATCTGATAGAGGAGATAAAAACGTCCTAAGTGACGTTTTTATCTAAACCACTCGTGGATGCGTCGCACACCAGAAGAAGGCGAAAAATCTGCCTTTAACGCTAGCTGTTTTCCTTTACACAGGATGTAGCTGCGTAAATAGCTGTTCACGCCCTGTTGCGCACCGACCCCCAGCAGTTATATTAGCAAGAGAAGAGAGTTGAGAGAGGGGGAATCTGACGTGAAGACGTTTAGAGTTTTTTCTTTATTTGTTTATGATTTTTGGGAAATCTATCCCACTCATGCTGGGCTAAACCTCTTAGCTAAGGCTAAGAGGTGAAGCTTGTGGCGTGATGGGAATTATCTTACCATCTAATTCATGTTCTGAACTATTCTTAATTTTAGTTTTATTTTAAGGACTACCTCTAGTTTTTTAATGGTTTATTGTGACTTAAATTACAGTAGATCTGCGATGGCTTGAGTATTTCCTTTTCCTTTCCATGTCATAGCGTCAGGAAGACCTGTTGTTCACCATCGCCTCCTAAGCATGGTTGGATGACAGACCCTTCCTAACAGTCATGCATCACTCAGATTGGCTGTGGATTGGGTTAATTCTGTTGTTTGCTTTGTCTCATGGGCATGGTTTTGTGATGGAATCCATTCTAATTTACACCCATCTGATCTCTTAAAAACTAGATTAAATGAAGTTCGGAATTGATTTCCAGGTCATATCTTCCAACTGGATGAAGATGGGACTCAAAGTCCAGTTGAGTTCATGAATCGACCGTAGATCTCCCTGATCTCTACAAGTGGATCCTCTAAGTCCCTAGTTTCGCACCTTTGATTTCTACAAAATTTAGTTTCCTTTCTTTGAATTTTACAGATTTTAGATTAATATTTTCACATTATTCTCTTAAAAACATCCAATTTAGAAGTCATCTTATTCTAGTTCTAGTTTTGGTTATTTTCAGAATACGTACAGGTTTCAGTCCCTTGGGATTCGACCTCGGTCTCACCGAGTTTATTACTACATCGCAACCCTAAACTTGGGGAGTGAATAGTCATGCATATCCATGATTAGTCGTAGATCGCGGTAAATCACTTAAAAATTGGAGATTTCACTTTCTTCCTCATTCCGTTTTCACTCTCTAAGGAGCCAAGCCTCGACTAGTCGAACCCATTGTTACATTTCTTCAAGGTTAGTGCTCCATTTACGTTTTTCTTGCAGATCTGTGTCTAGATTGCTTCCTTTTCTCTCTTGGAGCTTTCTATTTTGGAATTCGTTGTGATTTAAGGTTTTTCTTTTGCAAAAATTGATTTGAGCAAACCCTCTTCTCAAACCTTTGCAACTTTTTCTTTTCTTGAAATCTTTGTTGCAAATGGCTTCTAGAGGAAAGAAATCAACAACCCGTGGTCCGTCTTCTTCTTCCAGATCAGCCCCGATTACTAAACGTCATCTTCAGCCTCCCGATGATGATCCATCTTATGTTCGGGACATCAGATTACGCAATGTTATTGTTGAACACCCTGTTTTCATTGATCATGTTGCACCTTTTGACATCCTTTCTATGCTTAAATCTGTAGGTTGGGATAACTTATTACATTGGGGTGGGCCAGCATACCGGTTCATTGCCCAATCCATGTTTGCATGTATTAGTGCTTTTTCATTGGATGAGTTAACATTTAAAATATCTACTAGAGAAGGGCCTTTTGACGTTGATCGTCATTTGATTTCAGCTCTTATGAACATTCCAATGAATGATGAGGGTATTCCTATCCATAATTTGACTGATAAACCCTCAGTTTCTGAAAAGCGTATGCTCACTAGAGACTTGTGCAACATGGATGTTCAATGGACACATAAAGGGAATGCGCTTCCCGCACGGTATTTGTTACCTAAATACAGAGTTCTCCACAAAATCTTTGTGTCTAATCTGTATCCTCATTCAGGTAATAAAATCGATTTGACTTCATATATGGTTCATGTTATCCATGTTATTGTCAGTGGTACTCAGATTTGTTTACCATCCTTAATCTGTCATTTCATTATTCAGTTTAGACTCCATCCGGGTCACAGTGACATTCTTTTTACCTATTTGATGACTGTGTTAGCTACACATATGTTAGTCGATATGCCAGTTGGAGAGGCACCTATCCATCATCTGATTTTCAACAATTCTAATATCAATAAAATGAAGCTGGATTTCTATCCTGACCAAGGTGGTGGTGGTGGTCATGCTGAACATGAGGGAGAAGCTGGTGATCTTCCTCCTGATGACATAAATATGGATGACGTCTTTGAAGAACTTGAATCTGATTCTACGAATGATTCAGATTTTGTACCATCTGATGTTGATGCACGTCTGAGTGCATTGGAGGATAAAGTTGATAATATAAATGTTAAGATGGAAAACATGTCTGTTGCTCATGATTTACAATTCAAGTACATGCGCAAATATCTTAGGCGCTTGAACAAGGAGATGCATAAACTTGATCCATCTATCCCTACTCCTCTGGTTCAGATTAGTGTTTAAGTTTTTCAAGTTGTAATAACTTTACTACTATGGTATTAGCTTTGCTTAAACTTAGTATTTGATTTCTGTGAGTTAATTATGCTTTTATCTCCTATCTTGTCTATTTGTTCCTTGTTTTCCTTTGTCTTCTTATGACAAAAAGGGAGAGAATGGATATGTTTCAGGATATGTTTCACTCATTTGGATATGTTTTATTCAGGAGGAGTTTTGTATGTCTTATAAAGACATGTATGGAGAATGGATATGTTGAATATTTGCATATTTGCAGGTTCATATTAACTGTGCCAGTTGATGACAACTGGTGCATGATTCATTATTCAGATATTTTGTAGTCTATGCATGATTTGTTACTCAGATATTCTGTGTTCTGTAAACATATCTTGGTAGTGTGTTTTGTCACTAATTTGACAAAGGGGGAGATTGTAAGTGCTATAGGTTATATCCCTTTCTGTTGTTAAATTTGTGGTGTCAAAGACACTGGTATGTAACTTGCTAAGTGAAGCTCTACTCAAGATCAAACAAAGATCCACTTAAGATCAACCTTGATGAACAAGCAATGCTCACAAGTGTAAAGTACAAAGATCCACTCAAGATCAACTTTGATGAACAAGCAATGCTCATGAGTGTAAAGACGAAAGTTTTACTCAAGTTCAACTGTGATTGACAAGTATTGCTCTCAAGTCAAGACATTGCAAGATGTCAAGAAGCTTACAAGTTCGATCGTAAAGAACTCAAGATACTTTCAAGGATTAACTACAACAAGACTTCAAGGTTTTCTACTTTCAAAGGTCACTTGTCCTTAAGTTTCAATGTCCTTACTTCACGATTGAGGTTTGACTGACCTTAGGTTGACCTTTAGAGTAGGCCATTTTGGATACATAAGTCATATGTTTGATTTACGTGAGTTTAGTCAGTTCTAAGACTAGTCCTAGACTTTGTTCGACTAGTCCTAACACTGCTTCAACCTGTCTAAGAAATTCCTGGATCAGTCGTAAGTTTGTTACAAAATTTGGATATTTTCTGTTAGGCTTCGACTAGTCCTGGGGTCTGTTCGACTAGTCGAAGGAACAGTGTCGATTGCATCTAAGACCCGTCGTAAACCTACGACTCAGAGTCCAGTGCTGAAATTCGGATCCTACGACTAGTCGAAGGATACCTTCGACCAGTCATGAAACGGTCAAATCTTATCGTGCCCGAATTTTCAAATATCTATTAGTTCTACGACCAGTCTAAGAGCTCCTTAAACCAGTCGAAGACGTGATTTGCTCACCTATAAATAGAGCACGAATCTCAGAAAAATTTAATAAATTCAAGCTAATCTAATTCGGTCTTCTGAGAGATAGTTCTGTGCTCCATCAAAGCTAAGTGTGCTTATTTAATATTCTCTTTCTTTAGCTTTATTTGATTGATTTTGTTTCTAGCATTCCAATCTTATATGAAAAGAGGAATTGTTGTTTTCCTTCTTTTGGAATCAAAATCAATTAAAGCTAGCCCATTATTTTTAATTTAAAATCTTTTAGAACCTAGAACCATTATAAAGTGAGTATTGGACATTGATGTTGGACATTCAAATCTCTACTCCAATTTGGTTCTTCCGGGCTGCTACAACGAAGGAGATAATCAGGTATTTTACATTTGTTGTAAATTCTGTTTGGTTTTCTTTTGAGATTTGCCAGAAAAATCTCATTGTATTGGTTATCTGAGGAGAGCCAGAAAACTCAGAAGTGGAGTTTTTTCAATTGTGTAAGCCCACAGATAAAGACACAATTATGAAGGTTTTTAGGTGAACTTGGAAAAACCTATTTTTGTTAGTGAACGCTAATATCCCCTGTGTGAGGATATTAGGAGTGGAGTAACTGTGTGGCTGTTGTTGAACAGTTGGTGTACACACAGGCGAACCACTATAACCCTTATGTTTTGTAGTTGTTTGATATTCATTTCATATCTTTAATTATTTAGTGTGGGATGTATATGTGGATGTGAATGTTGTAATCATTTCATTTCAAGCTCAGTGGTGAATATTGTAATAGTTAGATTTAATTTCTATAATTTATCGCTTACTATTACTTTATTGATTTGAGCTTCTGTTTCTATATTTGTTCTAGAAATAAGGTTGTCCTACCATAAACTTTGGTTTTTGGTGTAAGGTTGTCCTTAGAATAATTTTTTATTGCTTTTCATTCCTATACTGCAATTCAAGTTTAGTGATTTAAATTCTTATTCTTTATTCCGCTGTATCTTTTATTTAATTTGGCATAGTCCTATTCACCCCCCCCCCCCCCCCCCTCTAGGACATATAGCTTGGCCATTTCACGCTATCTGATTCTGACAGATCCTGACCATCGGTTCTGTTCGAATCGGGTCTGATCGGGTCAGATCCACCGGTTCGGGTATAAAATACCCAGCTCTAATTGTGTGACAATGTGAAGTGGTTTTAAATTGGAGAATGTGATACGGTCGATGGACTATTTGCGCTTGACGATATGATATAATTGTGTGAGAGTGTGATGTGGCTCCACTTGGGAATGTGATACAGTTGATGAACTATGTGATGACATTGCACTTGAGGATATTATATGGGAGTGTGACAGTATGATGAGGTTACATTTGAGAATGTAATACAGTTGATAGATTATGTGATGAGGTTATACTTAAGGATACGACATAGTATTATAACAATATGATGAGGTTACACTTGAGAATGTGATACAGTTGATAAACTATGTGATGAAATTACACTTGAGGATATGATATGGTTGTGTGATAGTGTGAAGTGGTTCTACTTAAGAATATGATATTGTTGATAAACTATATGATGATGTTGAAGATTGAGGATATGATATGGTTGTATGAATGGTTCCACTTGAGAATATGATACAGTTGATGAACTATGTGATGAGGTTGCACTTGAGGATGCATATGATATGCTTGTGTGACAGGGTGAGGTGGTTCCACTTAAGAATGTGATACGGTTGGTGAACTATATAATGAGATTGCACTTGGGAATATGATGTGGTTGTGTGAGAGTGTGAGTGACTCCAGTTGAGAATATGATATAGTTGATGGACTATGTGATGAGGTTGTACTTGAGTATATGACATGGTTATATGACTATGTGATGAGGTTACACTTGATAATGTGATACAGTTGATGGACTATGTGATGGGGTTACACTTGAAGATATGATATGACGGTGTGACAGTGTAATAAGGTTACACTTGAGAATGTGATACATTTGATGGATTATGTGATGCAGTTATACTCGAGGATATGAGATGGTTGTGTGAGTGTGATAAGGTTACACTTGAGAACGTGATACGGTTGATGGACGATGTGATGGGGTTGCACTTGAAGATGTGATGTGGTAGTGTGATAGCATGATGAGGTTACACTTGAGAATGCAAAACAGTTGATGGACTATGTGATGAGGTTACATTTAAGGATATGATATGGTTGTGTGATAGTGTGAATGTACATTTACTCGAGAATGTGATATGGTTGATTGACTAAGTGATGAGGTTCCACTTGAGGATACGTATGTTTATGTGAGTGTGATGTGATTCCACTTGAGAATGTGATACAGTTGATGAACGATGTATGGGGTTACACTTGAGATTGTGATATATTAGTGTGATAGTGTGATGAGGTTACACTTGAAAATGCGAAACAATTGATGGACTATGTGAGGTGGTTGCACTTGAAGATATGATATGGTTGTGATAGTATGATGATATAAATCCACTTGAGAATGTGATATGGTCGATGAACTATATGACGAGATTACACTTGAGGATATGATATGGTTGTATGATAGTGTAATATAGTTACACTTGAGAATATAATATGGTTGATGGACTATGTGATGAGGTTGCACTTGAAGATATGGTATGGTTGTGTGATAGTGTGATGTGATTCCACTTGAGAATGTAATACTGTTGATAAACTATGTGATGAGGTTACACTTGAGGATGCAAAGGATATGGTTGAGTGATAGTGTGATATGGTTCCGCTTGAGAATGTAAAACAGTTTATGGACTATGTGATGAGGTTGCACTTAAAGATGTGATATGCTTGTGTGACAATGTGATGTGGTGGTTTTACTTGAGAATGTGATACGGTTGATAGACTATGCGATGAGGTTGGACTTGAGGATGTGATATGGTTGTGTGATAGTGTGAAGGTACATCTACTTGAGAATGTGATATGGTTGATGGATTATACGATGAGGTTATACTTGAGGATATAATATGTTTGTGTGAGTGTGATGTGATTCTACTTGAGAATATGATACGATTGATGAACGATATGATGGGGTTGCACTTGAGGATGTGATATGGTAGTGTGATAGTGTGATAATGTTACACTTGAGAATGCGAAATAATTGATGGACTATGTGATGAGGTTGCATTTAAGGATATGATATGGTTGTGCGATAGTGTGATGAGATATATCCACTTGAGAATGTGATACGGTTGATGGATTATGTAATGAGGTTGCACTTGAGGATATGGTTGGATAGATTATGGTCATAACACATTTTCTGTCTATTTTAAAATTGTATATTGGGCCCCAGCTCTAGAAGGATGTACATTGTAAATTTTGGATTGTTACTTGTTTTATATACATTCATTTCAGAGTATACTTCACTGTTTAGATTGGTTTTATGATTGCTTGGATATCAGGTTAAAAGTATAGTCAATTCACGCTTCCACAAAGTATATGTGACACCTAAAACATCGATGATCGAGTTCATGCTTGACCCCTGAAATTCGAGGCGTTACTAATCGATCGAAACCTACTGGTCGATCAAATCGAACATGCTCAAAACTATCCAGCAACAAAATTAAAAAATTCAGTATTTTCTCGATTGATCGAACCCTTTATTCGATTGATTGAAAGTATCAAAATGTGTCTAGAGAGTTTTCTCAAAATTTCCTAATTTCCTCAATTGATCAACTTCTAATCAAGTTCAATCGAAGGTCTCTCGATCAATGAAACACTCTGATTGATTGATTAAATATTTTGATTCTTCTGAGTTGTCAACTCTTGATCAACGATCTTCTTTCATCTAAAGTACTTGATCTTCATGATCTTCAATCTTCTCTTTCCTAGCACTTCATACTTCATCTCCACCTCTCTTTTGGACTTTTGATTCTCCATTATTAGCTCGAATTCTCTTAGACTTCCAAATTCTTATGCGAATTGAAAAATCACTTAACCAAGCTAGTTTACCATTCAAATGCAAGGGAAAATGATACAAAACTATGGATAAATACACAATATATATAACAGTTATCACACCCCCGGTCAACATTTTCTAGTCCTTAGCAAAACATGTGAAAAGATTTCAAAAATTCAAGACTAAAATCATTTAGAAGAACGGACCCTGTATACTCATGTAACCTTTAAGGGACTCAAATAACAAATTTTAAGGTGTGAAATTTTAAGAATATATATATATATTATATATATATATATATATATATATATATATATATATATATATATATATATAATGATATAAAGAAAGGGCAATTACCATCGTCATTGTATTGATGAGACAATGTACATCCATTCGGACGAGGCCACGAAGAACAAAAACACGTTCGGGCCCCGACTATCATATAACGAAAGCAAAGACAAAGCTAGAAAGAAAGGGAGAGGGGCCACAACAAGGATGGAGAGGTTGGAGGGGGCAGCTGCATCTATCCAGCAGGATCGATAAAAGCGGAAGAGGACGAGGGGTAGGATGGACGGGGCGGGGGGCGAGGTTACCCAATTCCTTTCTTGATTTTTTGGTGTTTGATTTGGCCCAATCCTGCTCTATCTAGAACGAGGTTCCCTCTAATTAGACGGAGAAGATATGAGGAGTTGAGATACAGTCTGTCGGGGGTACCACTGCTGGCCAAGTTGGCAGAGTGGTCCGTCACAGAGTGTATGAGAGAATCGAAGGTTCAGGGGCCGGGATAGCTGGCGTATGTACCCTAGGTGATACCAAAGGTTCCAGCCACATAAAGAGGAAGAGCTAGAGGCTGCATCGAATAGAGTACGGGAGTCCGTTTCAACAATGATGGAGGATAGCCCCATGTCATGGCAAAGATGGATGTCGTCAACCATGGCTCGAGCTTCCGCGACCATATTGGAAACCTGACTGAACTGATTGTGGAAGGTAAAAATCATATTACCCCAGCAGTCACGACACACGCCTCCCCCTCACCCAGCACCAAGGTTTCCCTTGGTAGATCCGTCAACGTTCAACTTGATCCAGTTCTCGGGAGGTCTGATCCATTTGACAACAGTAGCCATCATGGGAGTGGAGGGAAGAGAGAGAGACACTCCAAAACCACTTAGGACTAACTCTTGCCATCTTGAATGATCGACGTCAAGGAGGAGAGTACCTATCTCAATGAGTTAATTAGAAATTCTGATGATGGTGGCATCAACCTTAAAGTTCCTGCTATCAAAGCTAGCCCTGTTCCTGTCAATCCAAATTTCCCAGATTATAATGGATGACGTCAAGCCTAAAAGAAGCCGATGCAGGGGGGATGTGGAGGCAGCTAAATTTTCTTGATGAATTCTAGCGTGAATAGATTGGTTCTGAATGAGTGGCATTTGGAAAAGGGAGACGAAGTGGGTCCAGACCACAGTGGCGATCTTGTTGTGGGAGAATAGGTGGTGAAGATCCTCGACATGAGGGCTAGGGAGGTGGGTAGCGTTGCTGATGGGGGGAGTGATAGGGCTGGAAGAAAGGGCGGGGTTGAGCAGGGAGGAAACTCTGGCAGAGTGGGATGGAGGTTGGATAGGATGGGGCCCAAGAGGGGGCCTAGATGGGTGGGCCTGATGGGAATATTGTTGTAAGGAAGGATAAACATTGCAGGAAAAAATTGGATTGGACCATGGGGAGAGGCCGTATGAGGATCCTGCTACGCGAGAGCTGATGCAGGAGAAGAACTGATGAGGCTGGATGGTTGGCTGATGTTAGAGGGTTGCTGGCTGGACGACGATGGGAGAGGAGGCCTGCATGGTTGCCTGATGTTTGTTGCTGTAAGTTGGTTGGAGAGGAGGGCTTGGGCCCTAATTGCAGGGGGCGAAGTGGGAGGGGTTGTCATAGATTAACAATAGGTTATTGAGCAAGAAGGAAGCTGGGAAATGTGTCAGATTCTGCACTCAGAGGAGGAAGAGGAGAGGCCTGCTTGGGGGGGGGGGGGGGGGGGAGGTCAGAGCATTTGATAAATTGGGTTGCGTGCTGACGATTGAAGCCTGCTAGTAGGGAGCTCGAGGGGAGGGATCGACGGTGGGATAGTTCATAAGTTCACAGCATACGCATTTGGATGTAAGGGTAATCCCAAAGCGCTGAACATCAGTATCAATTGGAACTGCCATGTGCATGACCTTCTAGTAAAAAATGGCAATATTGGGAGGAATGTACTTGTTTTAGGCCCAGGTGGCCCATCTTTGCTTAGGTTTCGATACGCGTATGTTGGCCTAGGCTGATTTGAGAGAGAATTTGTCATTCAAGGAGAGATTCCAATTAAACTTGTCCATTCTGTTAGATTTGACTATGCCGCATTCTATTATAGATTGGATGGCTTGAGGGGGTAGGAAGTTCACTTCTTGGGTCAAGTTCCAGCTGCCAGAAGAATCCCAGAAATCAGAGACAAGCATGTCTCTAAGTGGAGGTTAGGGAGGAGAAGTACCTGTCTCAATGAGAAGGCCCTTGCTTGTCCAATTTTGGAGCCAAAACTTAACATTCCCGATGCCAGTCAGCCATCTGGAGTTAAGGATGTAGAAATGCAAATTGTTTTGGATGTCTTTCCATAGACTGGAACTATTGCTCCTGCCGGGGCAGAATGAGAGGATGGGAATACGTAGATATTTTGCTGAAATAAGTCTGGCTCATCGGGAGTTCCCCTGAATAAGATGGCAAGCCATTTTACAACGGAAGGCTTGCATGGCATCATGCATTCGACGAATCCCTAGACCACCCTCTGAGGTTGGGTAGCAAATTGCTTTCCAGCTGACCTAATGGTGTCGTTTGGATCCCTCTGAAGATCCCTAAAGGAAAGAAGCTAAGGACTTGTCAATGTGCTTGATGACTCTTTTTGGAACGTTGACTGCGGAGAGGATATGCATGGACATACTAGCAAGGACATGTTGAATTAGGACCAACTTTGCGGCCTGATTGAGGAGTTTTGCTTTCCAACCGGCAATTCTGTGTTCGATCTTCTGAATGAGGGGCAACATGTGGCAAAATCGGATCCTCCCTTTGAGCATAGGGACACCAAGATATGTTATGGGAAAGGAGGATGGCTGAAAACCAGAGATTCTCTCTATCTGCCTGACTCTATTAGGAGGAGCTCTCTTAGGAAGGATGAAGCTGCTCTTAGAGGAGTTGACTTTCTACCCCGACACATTTTCATAGGATTTGATGAATGCTTGCAGCGAGCAGACTGAGGAAAGCCTGCCATTCATGAATATAATGGTATCATCAACAAAAAGAAGATGAGATATGATGGGGCAGCTTCTTGGGAGATTATAGGGGAGGCATCTCCCTGATTGAAAAAGGAAGTTGAGGTCTCGACTGAGGACCTTTGCCGCAATAATGAAAATGGTCGAGGAGAGTGGGTCTCCCTGACGGAGGCCACTCGATGATGGAAAGAAGCCGTGTGGCTTTCCATTGATGATGATGGAGAACCAACATCCTTCCCAACATTGCCTGGCCAGCTGGACCCAGGTCGGATGAAAGCCAAATTTAAGGAGGACGGCGCAAATGAAGGGCCACTCCATCCTATCATAAGCCTTTTCCATGTCTAGCTTAATAATAATGTTACCAACATGGCTCCACGGTCGATGTCAATGGCCATTTCCGAATCAATAGAAATGCTCTCAATAATGGATTCATTCTCCACAAAGGCACTTTGTTCTTTGGATATGATGGAAGGGAGGATCTTGGATAGCCTGGTTGCTAATATTCTAGATAGGATCTTGTGGATGCAGTTGCACAAACTGATGGGTCGATAATCAGGGAAAGTGGAGGCATTTTTCTTCTTGGGGATGAGGAATAAGGACGAACACCGAAAGGATCTCGGAATGGTGCCTCCCTGGAAGAATTCCATGGCAGCATCGAAGATGTCGCCATGGACAATGTCCCAACAAGAGGAGAAGAATGAGCCCATGAAGCCATCCTGGCCAGGCGCGCGCTATTTACTGGAATTGCGAAGACAGCCTCCTTAACTTCGTCTAGGCTGGGTGGGCGTAGGAGGATCTCAATCATTTGATGGGAAACAAGGGTAGGGATGCACTCAAGAAGGCTGAGAGGAGGTTGGGTGGCCCTGGACTTGAAGAGGTCCGCATAGAATCTGACCGCCTCATCATCGATCTTGTTGTTTGAGGAGATGGTGGAGCCAGAGGGAAGATGAATGGACTTGATAGTTAACCTCCTTCTCCTGTCAAGTAATGAGGCGTGTAAGAACTGAGTGTTCCGATCCCCCTCCTTTAGCCAAGAGATTCTGGATTTCTATTTCTAGAAAATCTCTTCCAGGAGGAGGGCCTTCTTGAGGGACGCTTGGGCTTGATTGAGGTTAATCCTATCGTCCTCTAATCTAGAGAGGATGAGCTGAGCTTTGGCATAAGTAACTCCGTCTTCCGCCATCTTGATATTCTGAAAGACATTCCCAAACACCTGGGAATTCTAAACTCTTAAGGCTGACTGTAGCCTTTTCATTTTCAGGAACAACTTGACCATGGGCGTGGCCTGAATATTTAGTTGCCAAGAATCATGAACTAGGGAAAGAAAGCCATCGTGATGAATCCACATATTCTGGAATTTAAAGGGCCTAGGGCTGGTACCTGTTGAGTCTTCATGGGAAAGGAGCAATGGGGAATGATCCGAGAATACCCGAGGTAAGTGTTCGACTTTGTTGTTTGGTAATGCTTAGAGCCAGGCAGTGTTAAACAACATCCTATCGAGCCTGGCCCCTCGACTTTGTTGTTTGGGATTGCTTGAAGCCAGGCAGTGTTAAACAACAAATTTTAAGAATAATGACAATCTAAGTTCTAGTCCAGATTGCGATATAGTTAGTAGGCAATCAATTACTAGTTCAAAACGCTAATCAACCAGTGGAAGAATTCCAAACATTGAGTATCATAGTGCTTAGTGAATTCTAACTTTATACCAATAAGGGTTCAGTTCTTTCCTACAACGATAACTTTAATAACCACAAAAAAATGAGCAGATCAACCAAAGACAATGTCGAAACCTCGCTAACTATCTAGTAGAAATTCAGCTTATTTTCATGCTTTTTTTTTTACATCGATGACTTTCACACTATTCATTCTTTTTTCTTTTTCTTTTTCTTTTATCAGATTCAAAATATCATTCATTCTTCTTTTAAATTCCATTTTTTTTTTTTGCATAGACAATTTTCTTTCAACTTCTTTCTCTTTTCAATCAAAACAATAGGTAGCCCTTTTCGATGTACTTTATTTTTCTTCTTTTTCAGAGAAACAAATGAAAAAGATAGTGAAGGTTTAACAAGCTTGTTCCTTACACTTTAGTAATCATCAGGTTCTAATACTGTATCGAACTTAGACCCTAGCAGTGTAAGTTTAAATTTCAGATTTTACTTTTAGCATCAATATTTACAAAATTTCAACTGAAAATTATTGAAAAGAACTCATATTTGATTTCTACAAATATATTAAGTTCTAAAAAATTCAATGTAACCAAGTGTCTTAGCATTCCTATATTCAGACTACTTCAAATCACACAAATACACAAAAATCAAAACTTCTACCTTTTTTTTCCTTTCAAAACTTAGCCCAAAACATAAACAAGATGAATGATTAAAGGAACTTTACATAGGAAACCCCACCCCCAACCTAAATGATGCATTGTCCTTAATGTTGAAAAATGAATGCATAGAAAATAGAAGTAACATGAGAGTAACTGAAAGATAACAAGTGGAGGATAGAGAGTACATGAGATGATAAATAATCACAAGCATGGAACTTCGCTGAGTCGTCAAAATAAAAAAAACAAAAGAGAAAGAAATACCAAAACAACCTAATCTACTAATATACAAAAAAAAAAAAAGAAAAAGAAAAAGAAAAGAAGATCTCCATCAGATTGGAAGATCGATCCTGATAAACAAGATCTTCCATAGGTATGAACTCTTCCTCTGAAATAAACTTCTCAACAAATGACTTTAATATTTATCCATTCACTTTGAATACATTACCATATAAAGGATTTTCAATCTTAATAGCCCTATACAGATAAACAGTTTTAACAATGAAAGGGCTAGTCCATTTGGATCTCAACTTATCCGAAAATAGATGATGTCTATAATTGTAGAAAAGAACTTTCTGATATGGCTTAAACAATGGATAGTGAGAGATTTTGAAGATGGGAAGTGAGAATTTGAGTGCGTAGGGGAGAAAGTATCAGATAATCCTTTATATAGGCACTAAAAATGAATATTCACGCCTGAAGACTAGGCATCGTGATGGTTAATGTGCCCCATTAATTGCATGAAATATTTCCTATGAAGAGAAAATGAACAAGTATGCGACTTCTCATCAATATGGCATGTCATTAATATAGTGATGCCACACGGGAAAAAAAAAAGAAGCTAAGTACTTAAGATAATACAAGACAGGCAGAAAGAGAATATCCTAACTGATTGTATTAAAGATACAAAAATTACAGATCGACAACGGACAAATACAAAACAATTAGAATTCAAAAGATGAAAAAGAGGCAATCGCTTATTGAAGTTTTGAGCACTTGGTTTCCTACCGATGGAGAGCAGCATTAGTTTTAGGTTATGAGCGTGCTATCTCACTAATCAGTGGAGTGTGTTCTTGCATGTAGGCACCCAATTGTTTGATTTCAACCTTATGACATTGTTTATGTTCGGTCAAGGATTTTTCTTCTTCTTTCAACAATCTCAGTTTATCTTTCATGACTGAGAGTGGAGCTTTCAAACCGACTAAGGTTGCATCCGGCTCCTTTATGTTGTTGTATACAACATCAAGTTGTTCCCTAGCAATTGTGATCTCGGTCACTCAGAGGGAGATAGTTGAATGCTCAACTTAAAGTCTATCAACCGCAACAACTATATCCTAATGCTCGTGAATAAGGCTCAGAAATTCATAGAGTGCAGGCAGTTTGGCAGACATGGACTCATCTGACCGAGTGAGAGTTTGAGACTGACTAATGAGGAAGTTAAGTCTTCTAATTGATCTCGATGCAATGATGTCAACAAGATTAGAGTGAATGAAAACTCGTAATTTCAGCTGTTGAATTTCTGATGAAGGTGTAGGAGACTCAACCACAATGATGTAATGCGGGAATGCTTGATTAATGGAGGATAATGTCTTCTGTGGGAAGCAACTCGTTGGAGGGAGAAGACAAGGCATGAGAGATATCGGCCAACGGGGCCAGAGGGGCAGAGATGTCGACCGTAGGAACTTCCATAACTCAACCACGAGAAGCTTTAGCTGGTCGAGATGATTCCTCTTCCAGTACTTATGCTTCGTCGAAAAGAACAATCATATGTCTATCGACCTAGGCAAGGGATACTTGATTGGTCAGATCTGTAGATGGAACAAGCTAGATGGAAGATAATCTTGTCGGCGTAACCGACTCCACAACTCTCTAATCCTGATCAGGTGCGAGCGATGCAGTTATGAATTTTTAAAAGGAGACTGAACGACTCACCGACTAGTATATTATTACCTATCATCTGATCGACGAATGTTGTTCACAGTCTTTTAGGAGTTATAAACTCCAAGTCTTTATATAGGAGACTAAGCAACGTCAACCAAAGCGTCTGAAATAAACACCTAGCTTGAGAAGTTGATATAGAGATCAGCTTTTCGGAGGCCAAGAGTTATTTGGTTATTATAAAAGAATGGATAAAGTAAGGAGGATTGCAAAACAATTTTGAAGGAAAAGAGCATAATATTGGAATAACATCACCTAAATTTGATCGAACAACAATGGTGGTAAATCGGTCAACCATTGGTGAAATTTTGGTAGGATCGACGACCAAAGTCAGAGCTCGGTTGGAATGAGGAAAATGAGGATGATTATAACAATGTGGCTTGAGAAATCGATCAAAAGGAAGATTAGAATCATTTAATATTTCATTTTCACTCCGCCATTTATTAAAAGTCCTATTGAAGCGAGCATCTTTGTCTCTTATACGCCTGTTCCATCTCCTAATAATATTTTGAAGGTGGAATACCTGGTCAGAATTTAGTTTTGTAATATTTTTTAAAGTCTGTGATAACTTTGGCCAAAAAATAAATACATGGAGCAGATTGACCAGATGTTGTGGGAAGTGTAGGGCGATGAACTAGGAGAGGACTAAGTTCGTAAATATTCAAAATGGTTGAAAAGGCTAAAGGTGTTGGGATTGAACTAGTAGTTAGAACCTCCTTAGTTGGACTTGCCACTGTGGTCTTCTGACACTTCAATTCATGTTGAGTTGGCTCGACCATTCTTATTAATGAGAAATAAGGCTCCACTGTCTTTATTGGTGTTGGGGATGAGACGGTTGATGCGACCGAGGTCGTCTTCCTTGATCGTGTCTTCCTCTAGGCAGAAGACACAGCCAACTGAGGAGCAGTCGATTTTTTAGTGCCTTCCTTGGTTGCCTTCTTCTTCTCTACCATATGTTTTTTACTTTGAATGAAGAAGAAAGTTGGTCGATAATTAATTCATGGGACTCGCTAATCAAAGTCCTATAGTATTTTTTTCGCGAGGAGTGAAATAACTGTAGTTGTTATGGATAGTTGCTAAAGATGAGAAGTGTGAAAGAGGAGCTTATGGAATCAAACCCTCCGTGGAGAGATTGAAAGTTGATGACCGAGTCTGCGATTGGTCGATGAGTCGGTGGTTGGTTTGTAAGTTCGGTGAATAGATGAAAATTGAATACCTTGAGCCAAACCAAATCGGTGAGCAAGAAGATTGAGGCAGTATTGTTCATTGCCGACCTTGGCATTAACACATATATCTATTGTGCCACCATATGGTAGGTCTCTATAGATTAGATAGCTTTTTTCAAGCCGCATCTCTCAAGCTTGTCATCTTAGTGTTGGTCGACTCATAGTCTTCAGCAAACCATGTCGGACCGAACTCTTTATTTTTAAAGGGAGAAAGAATGATTAGACTTATCAAGGGTGGAAAAAAAGATAAAAACTTCATACATTAGTGAAATAATAATTGATATTGGAGCAAATGATGTTGCGGTGATCGAATGAGGTAAATTTCACATATGTCAGAACAAATTTAACGAATTTTGCTATAAAATATTCGTAGAACCACATCTAGACAAGCTATATAGGGCTACTATAGTGGTAAAATCCCTTTGTAGTTGCTTCAAACATGCTACGATAAAGGTGGTCGGGCATGAAAGGGGAAAGAGCAAGCTAACATCCTTGAGCGATTGCCTCAGTTAGATGGATATATTCCTTAGTGGTTTACGAGGCACTCACACACTAGGAATCAAGAAATCCACATCAAAAGGAAAGCCGTGTGTTATTGTTCATCAACTCCATCGAGAGATTTGCGTTGAAGAGCCACGAAAGTGAAATATGCCTTGTTGGTATTGTCCGGAGGGTGAAAGGATGTTGATTCTTCAAAGTGAAGCCCGAATGGACATTCTCTGTAACGTCCCGAATTTTTCCCAACTTGGCGATGGACGTCCTTAGGTAATGGGTCGATCATAACACCTTATTGACATCTCAAAAACTCAATCCCAAAGTCTCAAATCCCCTTTCAACTAATTTCCTTAAAAAATCTCACCTTTTACTACCTTATTCTTCAAATTTTTCTAAGTGCTTTCATATTAGACACTAATCCTAACATTTAAATGATGGAGAACAATACTTAAACTTAAATTTACTATAATAGTAAATATATAAATAAAAATGGGTTTTGGGCCATTAGTCTTATGGAATCTAACAAAATAAATAGGTGATCTGGATAGAGCAACCTAATTTATCGTAATTGGGCGACACGTAGTTAAGTACTAAACTAAACAATCGATGGATTTGGCTTAAGCCACTTTCTATACGAACTGCAAGACCGAAAACCAGTAGAATCGCTAACTCTACATTACTTAAAAACCTAAGATCAATCTCAAAACCCAGTTGCTCTCGGGAGCATCTTGAAACTCCATATCAGACCTGGACCGCGCGTCGAAAGTCCGATTACCGCGAAACTATACGGTTATGACCGTCTTATTGGGCTTGATAACCATCGCGAGAATCGAGCCCAACTAGTGTAAAAAAAGCACAACTTGAGCCCCAAGTGAAGTGTATGGGAAACGCGAATATCTTTAGAAAATGAACTCAGATTTAAGTGATTTGTGCCGTTCGCTTGCAGGCCAAATTTAAAGTTTCAGACCGTCAGATTTTGACCCAACTACACCCTTGGATCAAAGAAATTTCCCTACACAGGTCAGTGTACTTGTGGCCCTGATCGAGTGACGATAGCCATTGAACTGAAATTGGTCCTCCACGGTCGATTCACAAAACCGATCGGACCGAAATCTTAACCTGATTTAGATCCATTGTTAGGGAACTTGCCCCTGACCGTGTGCAGGTAATGGACCCCCAGATGAGTTCCGTTGGCCTGAAACAAATGCCCTTTGGCTATAACCTAAGTATATATACCATGGCCCTGGGGCCATTTGCGTCAGTTCTGGGCTTATATAAGGACCTTAAACCCACACCTCTCTCTTTCATATGAATTTCTCTAACTCTAGGAGAGATAAGAGAGAAAAGAGGAGAAAAGAGTGAGGAGAAGAGAGGGATTCCTGGAGATCGTTGCTGGGATTCACTCCCACAACTCCACGCCTCGATTCACCTCCCCACCATCGCTACACGAACCATTCCAACTACGATTTGGGTAAGAAATACTAACCCTAATTTTATTTTAGTAATTCAAATAGAGGATTCGATGAAATAACTAACCTATGTCGTGATTTAGGTAGTCGTTGTTCTGTAAACGGAAGCGTAAGGTTCGAACCGAGTTTGAAACGAATTTTTCGACAACAGGTGCAGACTATAAATGTTTAGGTTATGGTTTTCTAGGCTTTCAATGTCAGCAATGATTTATGTTTGACTTGATTGCTGCCATATGATCTTAGGTACGATGTATTCGATAAACTATACATGTGTGTGAACTATGTGGTTATATAATGCATTTCAGGTGTTTGTTGAAATGTTTGAATGAACTTGAAATTATGATTCTTGCTGGCTATGACTATTAAGCTAGAATACATGTTTGTTGTACATGTGATAACTTCTTTGTGAAAGGATTTGTCATAATATATGTGATAACTATTTTAATTCATGTATGTTGAAATGTGTAGTCTAAGTGTTTGCTAAAATGTCTGAATAAGAAATTGTTGGTTGAATTGTATTTAATGAGGGTGTTGAGATAGGATTCTCAATTACCTTATCAATACCTATAGTCTCCTACCTGTAATCTAAATTACTACTACGTGATTTATGGATGAAATGCATATACATGATTACATGTTCAATGTGTTTGTTAAAATGCTCGAATGAGATTTATTTTTGAAATGTTCGTTAAATGCTTATATGATTCTCATGTGTATCCACATGTTATCTTTGAATATGATTAGGACTACTTTCTGGTCCAGGCAATCGATAATGGTTCCCGATTGAGTGGCCTAACTAGTCGCGCCACATTTGGAAAGTTCAACGAATCCGGGTCGCACGAGGATTGTCGGCGGTGGCTAGGTCACATGGGATGCTTATGCACTCCACGCCGATTAAATTAGCGTGCGCTCATACCAATCGAACTTGTCAAATAACCCGATTGGCCTATTGTATGTTCACCATGTATGGACGCTACTGCTTGAACCTAAGGTACCCCTTACCAATGTAAAGACCCGTTTCAACCATGATACCTCAATTCGCTAAGACTCATGAGCCAGGCACGGTGGTATGGGACACCGTAGTCGAGCTGTCGGCCTACACTGGGGTGACGAGCCTCCTTGTAGTGACCAGTGAGCAATCCAAACTCGTGGGCCGAATACAGTGGTATGGGACACTGCATTCGAGCTGTTGGCCTACGATCAGGTGACAAGCCTCTCATAGTGACCTCAAGTATATACTCGGACTACACTAAGGTGACGAGCATTCCCGTAGTGACCTTGAGTATAAAACAGGCCTACCCGGCGCAGCCTGGCTGTGGTCCTCAGTCTGGTTGGTGACGAGCCTTCGAAAATAGACTGTCAGTTGGTAGGGCGTTGGTGGTGTGATCTCGATTATGAATTAAGTCTACGCTGAGGTGACGAGCCTCTTGTAGCAACCACTAGTATAAACTCGCGAATTTGCCTATCGTATGTGATTAACTAGGATTGACGACCCTAGATGGATCATTGTTTGGGTTAATAATATAAAGGGAGCTACCTTAGCTTCCCGAACTTGCCGTTTGGATAAACCTAAATAAGAACTTGGCTAACACGATCATGCACCGCATTGCATATGCTTTGGGGAAGAAGCGCACGTTTATCGGGAGTGTTACATGCGTGATCGTGACATGATGTTGCTGAGGGAGTGCAGGCGTGGGCATGCATCATTACCGCATAACATTCTTGCATTAATTAGAGTAGTTAGGAAATGATTGTTGTACTGCTTTATCATTACTGTTTGACTGAATTGATAACATGTTAACCTTTGCTTTATAGTTCCACTTAATTAGCTACTCATTCCCACCTGGGACGGTGTTCTAAAACACCACCCAGACTTTGGTTTAGATGCAGGTGATGGCGAAGCCTATACAACGGAGTTGGACTTCGTAGGCGGGGAGAAAGGATTCTCCTATGTTCAGCTCTCAGACGGGTCTATGTAGACCCCATGTTGATTCGATGGGATTACAGGGACTTATGGATTAGTTGGACATTTACACTTTAATGACTTGTAAATTTTGGAACCATATGTGTATATATTCAGCTTGGTAACATACTCATACTCTGGAGGTTATGAAACACTTATATACTTTACATATCTATTACAGTCTTCTGCTTGCCTAATTACATTAACTCTGGAGTATGATATGCTTTTTCAGTATAATCCCACTCATGTTTAATGCATGGTTATGGAGGACATCTAAAACATTATTATCCATGTTGCATAAGTGATGCGTTGGAACTCGGGAGTAGAGCTTGCTCGACCCCCGATTTTTAGGGCGTTACATCCTCCCCAAAGGGTGGAAGGTGGGTGAATGCAAATACATTTATGATCATTTGACCCATGAGGCCGCATCCAAAATAGATTGTATTGGTCGATCAACTCCAAAAAGTTGACATCGCTGCAAGGAGGAAGTTATTGGCCAGATATTCGTGGAAGGAGGGTTCGATGACTCATAAATTCTCGCATGCCTCCATGTGTCACTATGTTGTGCTTCAACGTGAGCGAACCATTTGACCCAACCATTCATTAGTTTCAACCATGCTCGTGGAGATTTTAAAATGTTGGAAGGATCCGAGAGATTGTCAGATTTGATAAGCAGAACTTCATCGGGACACTTCGAAAAATTGGGTTCGATATCATGACGTTGTTCGTGAGTAACAACAATATGAAAGGCTGGACCAAGTGTCAACAATGCATTCTTTGGTTCGATCGGAATATTGAACAGGGGGACTATTAATTACTCCGGATGATCGAACATCTAGATCTTTGGTGAATGATTTTAAATAGCAATATGGAGTGGAATAAGAGGAAGGTGCATCCATGATAACTGAGAGGATAAAACTATAAAAAAAGGGGTTTGATGCGGGAAAGAAGAGGCAAATAGTGAAGGAAGAAAAGCACCAACTTATAGTTTGTTTATCTATTAGCCACGATACATGCCCATTAGTAAAATGACAATCATGACTTCTCGTACGATGCAATTCTGTGCAACATGTCACATGGATAACTTAAAAGAATAAGACAAATGAAATCTTTTGGCACAACATTGGTCTGGTAGAATTAATGGGGAAACAACACGTGGACCAACAAAAGATTACATTTATTGCATCGGGTAACAAAACAACGTCTTTTTCCCAAAGGTGAAGCGATGTGGGGGGCAATGTTGTACCCTACTCATGGCCATTATGGGTTAAGCCAATAGAAGATGACATGTGACATTGCATGTGAACTATGAGGTAGATGAAAATATATTCAAGATACTTGGAGTGCTTTTTATGGAATCACAGTCGGCGTAAAATCCAATTTTACTCGTCAATGGACGGTCAACGGAATGGTACGGTTGAGTTATTCAAAAGTCTAACGAGCAAAGAGAGAAACACCATCATGCAGTTCAAGATACAAAAGGTGATAATGAGGAATAAAGTTTGGTTGACATAAGAGGAACCGTCACAGAAAGAAATGTAATAAGAGAATGATCTACATAAGAGAAGGATCTAGAAAAGCTTTTTGACTGCTGTAACTGTTGTAGTAATAAAAGTAGAATTTGGAAGAACAAGTTGCAACAGAACTCCATAAATAATAGAGGAATGCGACAGAGAAAATTTGAATCAACAACCAAACAAAGCTATCAATTTATCCTTTATCTCAGCTTATCTTAAAAGTAACAGTAATTCATAACTATGATCTTTAGTTGTAATTCAAATCCAGACTTATTTGCTAATTTTGTTCTCTTTCCAATATCACGCTGTTCTTTCAAGAGACGCGTTCTTGTAGTTGCTCATAGTGCCTGAATGTGACTATTTCATTTGTAGAAGATGTAAAACAACCCATATTCGGAGGAAGAACCCCACCATTCAATTATCACCTGATCATTATTAAATTTTGTAAGTGACTGAGTAAGAAATGACTTAGTAAACGACTAATCTTATTAGAATTTGGTAATATATCATCATACTGGACACGTCTACTTATTTTGGCGCTTCGAGTCAAAATTGATTGGTTTGGATCATGCTGCTTTTATCAATTCTGGTCTGACCATGCACACTACATGTGATAGAAAATAAGTTGAACATCCAATCCATTTATCTTTCTTATTTTTGTGCCTGTACCCTGACTTGATAGGACGCGGATTGGCTACTCCCCCTGACACCAGCCAATGGCTGGTGGTCGGTGCTCCGTGGGACCCACCATGATGTATGTGTTTCATCCATGCTGTCCATCTATTTTTACGGATCATTTTACGGTATGAGACCAAAAATGAGGTATATCCCAATCTTAAGTGGACCACATTACATGAAACAGTGTTTAATGAGCGTCGACCATTAAAAAATATTTTGTGGCCATAAAAGTTTCGGATCAAGATGATTTTTGTTTTTTCCCTTCATCTGGGCCTGTATGACCTAATCAACATATTAGATGCCAAATAAATAGTACAGTGGTCCTTAGGAGGATTTTAATGATAGATATCCAACCACTATTGTTTTCATGTGGTGTGGTCCACCTAAGATTTATATACCTCTCATTTTTGGAACCGAGGAATAAAATTATATGTAAAAATGGATGAACGGAATGGATGAAACACATAAATCATGGTGGGGTCCACAGAGCACCGACCACCAGCCCCAGGGCTGGTGTCAGGGGGAGTAGCCAATCCGTTTCCGACTTGATGGGGCAAAATGGATGGATAGTGTAGATAAAACCCATTCAATGTGGTGGTTCCTAGGAGCACCTGCTCGTGCCTAGCTCGGGACCGGCGGAGATAGTAACCAATCGGCGTCCCATGAGCCGGCCGAGCACTGGACATGCAGAGATAGTACCCAGTCGGCGTCCCACGGGTAGCCTAGCACGTTTCTGTGGGTGGGTGGACCCCTGACTGTGGGGCGCTCCGTGATGTATTTTCCTTACATCCAATCCGTCCATCCGTTTCTACATCTTATTTTAAGGGCATGATCCTAAAAATGAATCAGATTAGAATCTCAAGTGGACCACACCGCAGGAAACAGTGGTGATTGACCATTAAAAACTTATTGTGGTCCCTTCGTACACGTCTTGTGACCTTATCAACAGGTTGGATTGTAAATAAACATTCCGGTGGCCCCGTGATGATTTTAATGGTGGTTATTCAATCACCACTGTTTTCTGTGGTGCGGTTCACCTAAGATTTGGATCGACTTCATTTTTGTCAGAATGCCCTAAAATGATCTGTAAAAACGGACGGACGGAGTGGATTTAAGGAACACACATCAAGGTGGGCCCCACAGTCAGGGGATCCACCCACCTCGGTCGAGCAGGATCCTCTAAGCCGCGCCCCTTGTCCATTAAGGGGTTACACGCAACCCGGGCTGCCCATCTTCTCCGAAACCCTCTCTCGGCGCAGCCATCTGAAACATCTCTCGTCGCAACCCTCTCTCGGCGCAGCCATCTGAAACATCTCTCGTCGCAACCCTCTCTCGTTGCAGCCCTCTGAATCAAGAGCTCGCCGGAAGGGACAGAGACGGTGGACCCTGCCGAGAGAGAGAGAGGAGAGAGAGAGAGAGAGAGAGAGAGAGAGAGAGACGTTGTGCGATCCCTCCACCTGCAGCAAATTCAAAAAGATCGAGCGCTGGGGTGTAACTTGTAAGTAAGTGAAAACATGTCTTTTCCTCTCGTTTTCAAATGGAAGTTTTACCTGTGTGTGACTTACAGGTGAAATTTCATACCCAAATGCTACCTGTAATTGAGTTACAGGCAAGTCACTTACAACTAATAAAGCAACTTACAGGCATCCAAACGAATGGTATGTGAAGGCGGCGGAGCGATTGGAGGTGAAGCCATGGAAGATAAGGTGTCGATGGAGCTGACAGAAGAGATATTAAGGAGCATGGAAGTCGGCATGGCCTTTAGAGACTATGTATGTATTTGCTTCTCTCTCTCTCTCTCTCTCTCTCTCTCTCTCTCCCTCTCTCCTGGGTCACATCCAACTGCTTGGACGATATGCTATCGTTCACCCAGAGGATGTGCGTGTAACATCCAACCTGTCGAATGGGTTGGTCCCACCATGAGGATCACCCTGTGCAAAAATCAATCCCATCCACTGAAGAAAATAATGTATAGCCACTTATAAATAGAAAACTACAGGCGTGGTCTTCCTGATAAGTGGAAGGGCGGATTTTTACACAAGGTGATTCTCAATAGAATCTCCCCTACCCCCCCCCCCCCCCCCCCCCCCCCCCCCATAAAGAACCAAGCATACCTCTGTCGATAGCCTGCATCTTTATCTCCTGAATAGCGATGATATCTGCATCGGCCTTTTTGTAAATCTTCCTCACTTGGGCTCTTTATCTCCTGAATAGCGATGATATCTGCATTGGCCTTTTTGTAAATCTTCCTCACTTGGGCTCTTTTAAACTTGCAGTCCAAACCTCTGGCATTCAAAGACAAAATAATCATTGATCACTTGCTCTGCCTGTTCTTCCCCTTTTCCCACCACTGACTTTACCAATTGAGTCGTTGTGGATAGAGCACTCCAGGCGGAGGAGCTCCCTCCATCCCTTTGGGGATTTTTTAGGCTTCGCAACTTGTATCCCTTGTTGGCTTTAAGCTGCTTTGCTTCTGACAAATTGGAAAATTTTGAGGACATCCTCATCTTGAGCTCCATAAGACATGCCAATTAATAACCACGGCTCCCCAGCTTTTCAAGGACGTCTTTGGTCCATATGTACTATTCCTTTGTGATCTCGCCTTCCCTCGGAAGTTGTTCTTGTTCCCTCAGTAGCACTAGCAACCTTGGTTGCCCGATCAGATCTACATTGCCAGACGACTTGGTGTCTTGCAAAGGTGTGTGATGATCACTACATCTTCCAAAACAGCTTTTGGAACCATGGCCTCTGGTTTGAGCTCGATCTGCTACACCCCCTCTGCCTGTGCTTCTCAGAATGTTTTGCGTCAACCCATAACTCCACTAACGTGTAGCTTCCCTAACTAAGGGTCTCCAATCACCATCGACCTACCTTCTGTTTCCACTAGAAGAATCTATGGACATGAAGCTTCTGTAGTATAGGTAGAGACCGTTGTAGAATTGCTTCTCTTGAGCCCTAAGCAGTTGGCTGCTTGAAATGAGATGGGTTGCCTAAATTCTCGAAAAGAGATAGGGAGAGTCCCACGTGCGATGACTTAAGAAATGAGCAAGGAGAAGGCCGTTCTTCTCATGTGACATAGATATAACACGTGTCGGAGAAATAATGATAGCCAAACTCTCCATGTGTCAACTCCTCATTCACCCCCAAATCTACAATTTCCCTTTCTTCTCTACGTGTCAACAGGAGCTGCGATAACGCCAGCCTCTACATCAACCAAGACAACATCAACCCTCTCTGCGCGACATGTTTCCTGGAGGTTCGGACCAAAGCTGCTAGCTGTCTAAGCACAAGAAGCTTTGGAAGGAGGTTTCGTCCCTGAACTTGAGATAGGCTTGGAGATGAGTGTGCAGGCATAGGAACTCCCACGGAGCACTGGAATCCGCACGGAGTGCCAGGAAACACTCTCTCTTCACCTAATACACCTCCAACTTCTACAGGGTGACACGTATTCAGAGAAAAAAATGATACTTCGAGGGGGCGTTGAATTGGAACTCCGTCTTCACTCTCATCTTTGTGGTCATGGCCTTTTGATGACCCCCGACTTTCTATAGCTGTCCATATCTCCCCCCATCTTGTGTGACACTCCCTTTTCCTTTCCCTCTTAACCCTCATTTCTAGCTTGTCGTCGGTCCTTACTGCAATTTTGATAATCGGAGGATCTGCCACAAATCGCTTCTTCTTGATTCGGATCCGAGCAACACCCATCTCCTCCCCCTTTTCCGTCACCTCATTGATGAGAATTGTCTCCCCTAAACATGAGCCTATTGTTAGTAACACCTCTGTATACCAGAGATCTACCGGGACTCCCCATATAAGAAACCAGACATCTTCCCTTTCATAGGACGAGTGCCCCAACCATCTTCTAATAGACTTTACTGGCCCATCTATGTATAAGGCCCTTGCGAAGAGCACCTGGTCTATAGTCACCTTTGGCCTCAGTCAGATCCAAACCTCTGTTGTGGCAATGGGTTTTATCAAGAACCCTTGCTTATTGAGGTTATAAGATTTAGAAAGTTCCCTCTCAATATGAGAAATTGAAGCTCCTTCTCTTGTAACAACAGCTAAAGACCACTACAGACAACTTAGCGCATTCTCCACCACCTTTGGCTTGACTTGGACCCCCTACCCCTTGCGTCCAAACCCACATCTCCTCCCCTACTTCTACTACCCCTACGGCCTCAGGCCTTCCTCCCTCCAACCGTAAGGAGTTAGTCCCCTACATTTCCCCCCTCACCGCCTCCTTGTAAGAGATAAAACCCTTCTGGTTTCCGTCACCCATCCCTCCTATTTCACTTACGTCTCTCCCCTCCTGTCCCATTGATTGATACCCAACCTTCCCTACCCCTCTATGCTCCCCCTTCTTCCCCCTTTCCTCGTTCTTCACCTATGGTCCAAACTGAGCTTCCTGAACCTGGAATTCTTACACCCAAATCTCTCCTCTTGCAGCTGCTCAATTGCTCTCTCGACTTCCTTCATCTTGCTCATTCGGACAAAACCGAATCCCTGATATGCACTAGTGAACTGATCATATGCCGTAACCACCTCCATTACTACCCTAACTCTCTTGAAAACTATGGAGAAGTTTATAGGAAGCCAACCTTCTGAAAGCCTGTCACAAACAATTTCGGATACTTAGCCAGAGGTTTTTTTTTTGAGGTTCTTCTTCGTTGCTGATTTCTTCCTTCAAACGTCAGTCCACTCCCTAACTTCTTCTCCCACAAGGCCATCATCTTCAGCTTTGATTTTTGCAGAGTGCCCCAAACCCGCTGCACCTTTTCCATTTTTGTTGCCACCCTGCCCCCCCATTATAGTATTGAATCGGCCCATGAGGCGATCCACCATAGTCCTTTCTCCGCCACTCGTACTTCGAATGCCCTACTCCATTCTCCACCATGGCTATAGTAGCAGGATTGGGCAATTTGTGAAAGGTTAATTGGTCATCGTGTGTGTGAGAACCATGGTGTGCCGTAAAGGCTGTTATGGGGCCATAAAGGCCGTTATGTAAAGGTAACGGTGGCAACCGTTACACGTTACAGTGTCGTAACGGCCGTAACAACCGTTATGGTAAAAAATGACTCGTAATTGCTGTTAATGGCACGTTACGTCCCCTATAAAGGCTATAACAGTCCTGTAATTGTCTGTTATGGGGCAAATACAGGTTTTCCATACTTTTTAATTAACATTACGGGGCAGATATATGTTTTTGAGGATTTTTTTTTTCAATAAAAAAAGAGACCATAACAGCTGTTACGGGGGCCGTGACAGCCGTTATGACCCGTATCATAAAGATAACGGTGGTGGCCGTTACGGCCACCGTTACTGTTACAGAACACCTTGGTGGGAACCGGCAATGAGTTGGGATGAAAGGTCTCCACCATTGGATAACTACGTCATTGCCTTACCCCTTATAAGAGTGTGAGTGTTCATGGAATATAAGTTCTTGTGTTTAGGCCTGACTGAGCACTTGCGTTAGAGGATCGCATCAAATCTTTGGTTTGGGAGACCTATCATGCCTGGATCAGATTGATTTGATTATACACTAGCTTTGACTAATTCGTAGACCTAAGGTCGTATGGGGTGGACAAGCTCTTTTTTTTTTTTTTTTTTTCTTTGGCTCACTCTAGGAAGCTAAATCAATGGATGAGATACGGGTGTAGTTGGGTACATGCATCAAGGATCTAGTTGTGGTCCATACGCTTCAACATGTGATTCACTAGTTACCTTGATGAACTTATTCGTGGCTTAGATCTTAGGAATCAGACCAGACTGTCCATCGTGGTTTTCTGGCCGGGCTTGGCGCTTGAAAGGTTTTAAATATTTAATCAAAGGTTTTTAACTGTTGATCTTTTGTTTTAACCGTTAAAAGTGTCTTATTGTGCTCGATGAATATCCGATGGTTAAGATTTTATGGCTTACATCTTAGACCAGCACGGGATTATGGTCAAGAGTGGATATCATTGGATAATGTGTGGATTTGGTCAATTTGGGTGCATGGATAAGATAGGTAAATATAGACTTTTTGATGGTGTAGTGTATACCAAAATTTGTAAGGGTGAGGTCCACCATTACTGTGTTTCTCTCTAGTACCTTGATTCTTCCTTATAAATAGATCCTAGCCGAAGGGCAATAGAGCATAAGAGAGCCTTCGACGTCCCTACCCCTAGGGATGCCTAGTGTAGCAAGAGAGAAAGAGATAAGAAGAAAAATGAGAATAGAAGAAGAGCTAGTAGGAACTAGCAAGAAAGAAAAAAAGAGAAGAGAAGAAGAAGAGAGAGAACACACACTTTCTCTCTCTTGCCCTCCACATGTCACACGTGTGGGGTCCACCTTGTGGATGGCTCTCAAGAGTGTGCACCCAACCCTACCTTGGGTGTGCGTGGGGCCCCTTTGCTTGCTTCTTTTCTAGGATATGTCTGGGAGAGATCTCCTACATTGGAGGATTGGCAGTAGACTTTTGCAGTGATCACAAGACACCTGTCCGAGTTAACATTGTGGCCTTTTTTTGGGAGCTCGATAATATCTAGATGGGATCCAAGTTCATAGACTTGAGATTCCTCATGCCTACACCTCCTTATTCCTCGGGGAGACATACTTCTTCCTACATTAACAAGTGAAATTTATGCTTTTCTTCTGCACCTTGCCATAGAAAATCCCTCCTCAACTTCTCTAGCTGATGGAGCATCGAACTTGGGCATCTGTATGGTGAGTAGTGATGCGGACACAAGCGCATTCAAGGTGTACCAACGAAGAAAGCGTCAACCACAAGTGCCGTCTTTGTGGATAGGCGACTATTGAGGAGCTGAAGACCTTTCACATGTGATTGGACATATAGAAGACCCCACTCAGGGAAGACACATGTGAAGGAAGATTGGAGAAAGAAGACCGAGCGCCCGAACTTTCCCATACTTATGTTATTTGCGCGTTTTTGCTGAGTTAAGGGTCTTTTAGTAATTTTATGTCTTTATTTGTTTATCCTAGGAGTATTTTAGTAATTTTATGTCTTTATTTGCTTATTTAAGTGGGCTAAAGCCCTAAACTCGAATTTTTAACTATTGATTAATGAAAAGCAAACCCTTTGGTTGCCTCCTTCCTCTCTTCTCTCTAATGGTTCTTCTTCTCTTCCTTTGATCTTCCTCTTCTAATTTCTTCTTGTGCCCCTCCAACTTCTTCAAGGTAATTATTATTTTCTTTCTATTTTCCAGTTTTGGCTAATCCTTCTTCGATCAAAATCTTGAGAGCCGACCTAAACCCTAAACCCCCAAATTCTCAAATCCCTAATCCGAGAAACTTCTTGGTTCTTCAGACTAGTGATCTTCATTAATTTATTGGGTGTGACCATGCAAGATCGGGCGGTCTCATCCCTCGCCGGATCTAACCTAAGTAATAATTGAATGCCATACTCCATGGTTGTGATGATGGCCCGCTCTATTGCATGTTTTCTTTATGATTTTCTCAGTTGATTACTGCTAGAATTTTAGATCATTTATTCCTTTTATTTTCTCTGTTTAATTATGTTCATGAGCATGCATCATAATTAGGGCTGTCCTGCGTCAATTTGGTATCAAAGCATAGGCTTGCATGGTTTTTGTCTAGATCGAGTTATCAAATTAGGGTTTTGATTTTTAGGTTTAATTTAGGAAAGTTCCAGATTTAGAAAGTTTTCAATTTTAGAAACTTTCCAATTTTAGAAAGTTCCTAATTTGGAAAATTTTCAGATTTGAGTTGTTTCCTGTTTCAACTTAATTGTGTCAATTCATTGTAGTTTTGCATTCATCGCATTCATCTCGAAAGTCAGAACACCTAGTAGTCTAGTTGGGTAGAGTTTCGTTCAAGTCTTCATTGTATGCCCACGAGAAGAAGTAGAGGTTTCGGACTTCAACTTACTATGAATAACGAGCAGTTATCTGAGCAACTTGCTTAATTGATACAAAAGATAACCGCCTTAGAAGTAGGTCAAAGGTATGAGTTTGCCCTCCTTGAGAACCAAATTACCGTTACCATGACTAAGGTCGAGCAACTAGAGGCGTCCCAAAAGGAAAACCCCCCTGTAGGGGATGATGCGCACTCCCAAGTGAGAAGAATCATTGAAGAACGCGCTGCCACACGTGGTGGTAGTGAGGATAGAGATCGTGGTAACGGTCGTGGTGTGGTGCGAGAGGCACGAGCCACATGTGATCATCAAGACCGCTATGATCCAGATGAGCGTGCGATGAAGAGTGTGAGAGTTGAGGCCCCGAGTTTTGATGGGCGCTTGGATCCCAAGGCATTCCTTGACTGGGTTGCTGACATGGACCACTACTTTGAATGGTATGGCATGTTGGAAAACCGTCAAATGCGGTTTGCTAAGATGAAGCTTGTGGGTCAAGCCAAGCTCTTCTGGACCAACACCGAGCGTAGGATAGAGAAAGTTGGTAGAGCCCCTATCACACATTGGTATGAGATGAAAGAGAAGGTGAAGGAGAAGTACCTTCCTCTCTCATACTGTCAGAAGCTCCTTGACCAATGACAATCCTTACGCTAAGGGTCAATGTCTGCCGCTGACTACATTGCTAAATTTGAAGAATATGTGATGCAATGTGATATTCGAGAAGACTCTCTAGTAATGCTCTCGCGTTTCAAGACGGGCCTTCGTGCGGATCTTCAGCGCGAGCTTATGACTCGGCCCTTAACGGACTTGGATGAAGCATATCAAGTCGTGCAGGAGTTAGAGCAATATTTGAAGGCTCCTGTTGTTCGTCGTTTTGAGTCCCGAGACTCCAGTGCTAGATCTAGTTCCCAGGGAATTAGACCTAATATTGGTAGTCAACCTAGGGCACAGGCGACCATTTCGCCTAGGCTTAGGGAGGACAAGGGCAAAGGGGTTCTTGGTGCAGGTCTTAGTAACATGAGCCAAGTGATGTGCTATGAGTGTGGCAATCTTGGCCACATGTCTAATCAGTGTCCTACGAAGAGCCGTGGGAGAGCCTTAGTTATAGGTGAGTTCCACGAGGGTGGAGATGACCAGGGTGATTATGAAGTTGAAGAGTATCACCCTGAAGGAGGACTTACTGATGAAGAAGAAGTGGATGGAGAAGCAACACTTGCAGTCGTCAGGCGTGTGCTAGCTCAGTCTAGAAGTAGTGCTGACTGGCGTCGAAGCACTATCTTCTACACTATTGCCAAGTGTGGTGAAAAGAATTGTAAGGTGATAGTGGACAGTGGAAGTTGTCAGAATGTGATTTCCACTAGCACCTTAGATCGCTTAAAACTGAAATCCACACCTTATCCAGACCCGTATAAAGTTTATTGGGTTGACAAGACATTCCTACCTGTCACCCAGCAATGTCTAGTCCCTATCGAGTTTGGGTCATACAAAGAGTCACTGTGGTGTGATGTTTTACCTATGGATGTGGGACATGTTATCCTAGGTAGACCGTGGCTATTCGATAATGATGTCACGATCTTTGGCCGTTCGAATGCGTGTACTTTTATGTATAACGGTAGAAAGATCAAACTTAATCCCATGCCACCTGAGAATACACTAGGGAAGAAGAAGGATAAGAAGGCAAGTGAGCCTAGAGGAATGGGGAAATCCAAACCTAAGTCTCTACATATAATCAGCGCAAAAGAGTTTGAAAAAGAGGCTAAGGAGGATTCTATGGTGTATGCCCTTGTGTCTAGAGAGATTACACCTGAGGTTCCATCAGAGTTGCCCCGTGAGGTGACCTTGGTCCTGAAGGAATACAGTGACGGTCTTGAAGGAATACAGTGATGTATTTCCTGAAGACTTACCGAATGAGTTGCCACCTATGAGGGACATACAGCATGCCATTGATCTTGTCCCAGGGTCTACTCTACCGAACCTTCTTCACTACAGGATGAACCCTGCAGAGCAAGCAGAGTTGAAGAAGCAAGTTGATGAGCTTCTGCAAAAGGGTTTCATCCAAGAGAGTATGAGCCTGTGTGCCGTGCCTGCATTGTTGACGTCAAAGAAAGACGACACGTGGCGCATGTATGTGGACAGCCGTGCCATAAACAAAATTACTATCAAGTATAGGTTCCCTATACCTAGACTTGATGATATGCTTGACATGATGGCCAGGTCCACTATATTCTCTAAGATAGACCTCAAGAGTGGATATCACGAAATCCGTATACGCCCAAGAGATGAGTGGAAGACGGCGTTTAAGACGAAAGATAGGCTGTATGAGTGGTTGGTCATGCCCTTCGGCTTGACTAACTCACCCAGTACTTTCATGCGGGTGATGACACAAGCTTTCAGGCCGTTCATGGAAAAATTCCTAGTGGTGTACTTTGGCGATATTCTTATTTATAGTACGACTAAGGAATCACACCTTGAACATTTAAAGAAGGTTCGTAGTGTCCTTAGGAAGGAAAAGTTGTACGCTAATCTTAAGAAATGTGCATTCATGTCTAGCCAAGTTGTGTTCTTAGGATTTATAGTGTCATGTGAAGGGATGCGCGCAGACCCTGAAAAAGTCAGGGCCATAGTTGAGTGGCCAGAACCAAAGAACATTCATGAGGCGCGAAGCTTTCATGGCCTAACAACTTTTTATCGTCGGTTCATTAGGGGTTTTAGCACGATCATGGCTCCCATTATCGAGTGCATGAAAAAGGGGGAGTTCGTGTGGTCTAAAGCCGCAGTCAAGACTTTTAAAGAAATTAATGGCAAGATGGTGGAAGCTCCTGTCATGCGTCTACCTGACTTTTCTAAAGTCTTTGAAGTAGCGTGTGATGCGTCTGGTGTCGGTATAAGTGGAGTGTTGAGTCAAGAAGGACACCCAGTGGCCTATTTCAGTGAGAAACTGAATGAGGCAAAACAAAAATACTCTACTTACGACAAAGAATTTTATGCGGTAGTGCAATCCCTGAGACATTGGTGACACTATCTCATACCGCAAGAATTCATTTTGTTTTCTGACCATGAGGCTTTGAGATATTTGCATTCTCAGAAGAAACTCAACCCAAGGCATGCCAAGTGGGTAGCATTTCTTCAGGAATATTCGTTTGTTTTGAAACACAAGGCCGGGGTTAAAAACAAACTAGCGGATGCCCTTAGTAGGAGAGTGGCGTTGCTCAACTCCTTGAGTGTAGAGGTAGTTAGATTTGAGCAACTGAAAGATGAATACCCCATATGTCCTGATTTTTGGGGTACTTACGCGTCGCTCGCTAGTGACCAGCATATTATGGGTGAATATGTTCTTAAAGATGACTTCCTTTTCAAAGGAGACAGACTTTATATTCCCCGTATGTCCCTTCGTGAATTCCTCATCTGGGAGCTTCATTCAGGAGGGATAGCTGACCATTTTGGTCGTGATAAGACCATTGCCCTCGTGGAAGATCGTTTCTATTGGCCAAGTCTCAAGAGAGACGTAGCCAAAGTTTTAGGGCAGTGTCGAACATGTCAACTGGCAAAGCAAAGAAAGCAAAATACCGGGCTGTACACGCCATTGCCAGTGCCACATGCTCCGTGGCAGGACATTAGTATGGACTTCGTGCTTGGGTTTCCCAAGACTATAAAAAAGCACGATTCCGTTTTTGTCGTTGTGGACCGTTTTTCTAAAATGACGCATTTCCTCCCATGTTCGAAGACGTCAGATGCGTCTTATGTTGCTCGTCTCTTTTTTGATGGTGTGGTGCGTCTCCATGGGTTACCTAAAACCATAGTGTCTGATCGTGATGTTCGATTTACTAACTATTTTTGGAAGACACTATGGCACATTATGGGAACTCGTTTGCAATTTTCTACTGCTTACCACCCACAAACAGATGGTCAAACTGAAGTGGTAAACCGCAGCCTTAGAAATCTTCTACGTTGTCTAGTGGGTGAACATGTTAAGAATTGGGACATAATTTTACCAACTGCTGAACTTGCTTATAATGGGTCAGTTAATAGATCTACAGGGTTGAGTCCTTTTGAAATTGTAAGTGGTTGTAAACCTAGAATGCCCATAGATCTCTTACCTATGTCTGTTACCCAAAGGTCTTTTGAGTCAGCCGATGCATTTGCACGCCATATTCATGATTTGCATACACATATTAGACAACGGTTAAATAAGAGCAATGATGATTATAAAGTTTCAGCCGATTCTCATCGTAGAGTGTAAGAATTTCAAGAAGGAGACTGTAATGGTGCGAATATGGCCAGAATGATTTTCTCAAGGATCTGCTAAAAAATTACAAGCGCGTAGTGCTGGACCATTCAAGATATTACAAAAGGTTGGGTCCAACGCGTATCGGATTGACCGTCCACCTGAAACGAGCATTAATCCAACTTTTAATGTGGAAGATCTAGTCCGTGCCCATACTCCCATTGTTGATGCATCGTCCCTTTTATGGCCTTTTTCTGAGTTTGCTACCCAACCCCTTCAACCCCCTCCTCCACCCATTTCCCATAAAGAAGAAATTGAGGAGATCTTGGATGACGAGATAGTATCCACGAGAGATGGAGGTTTCCAAAGGTATCTTGTCAAGTGGAAGAACAAACCATCGTATGAATCTACGTGGCTGTCGGGCGACGCATTGCAGGGTATTGATCCAGATCTACTTGAGCGTTACAAAAGTTTCAACTCGTCGGAGTCGAGTTTTTCTCACCCGAGGGGAATTGATGCGGACACAAGCGCATTCAAGGTGTACCAACGAAGAAAGCGCCAACCGCAATTGCCATCCTTGTGGATAGGCGACTATTGAGGAGTTGAAGACCTTTCACATGTGATTGGACATATAGAAAACCCCACTCAGGGAAGATACATGTGAAGGAAGATTGGAGAAAGAAGACCGAGCGCCCGAACTTTCCCATACTTATGTTATTTGCGCGTTTTTGCTTAGTTAGGGGTCTTTTAGTAATTTTATATCTTTATTTGCTTATTTTAGGGATATTTTAGTAATTTTATGTCTTTATTTGCTTATTTAAGTGGGCTAAAGCCCTAAACTCGAATTTTTAACTATTGATTAATGAAAAGCAAACCTTTTGGTTGCCTCTTTCCTCTCTTCTCTCTAATGGTTCTTCTTCTCTTCCCTTGATCTTCCTCTTCTAATTTTTTCTTGTGCCCCTCCAACTTCTTTAAGGTAATTATTTTCTTCTTTTTATTTTCCAGTTTTGGCTAATCCTTCTTCGATCAAAATCTTGAGAACCGATCTAAACCCTAAACCCCCAAATTCTCAAATCCCTAATCCGAGAAACTTCTTGGTTCTTCGGACTACTGATCTTCATTGATCGATTGGGTGTGACCATGCAAGATCGGGAGGTCTCATCCCTCGCCGGATTCAACCTAAGTAATAATTGAATGCCATACTCCATGGTTGTGATGATGGCCTGCTCCATTGCATGTTTCCTTTTTGATTTTCTCAGTTATGAATCTTATGATGATTATTGCTAGAATTTTAAATCATTTATTCCTTTTATTTCCGCTGTTTAATTATGTTCATGAGCATGCATCATAATTAGGGCTGTCCTGCGTCAAGTAGTGACATAAAATATAGTTGCAGATTCGATAGGGCTACATTGATGAGAGTGATACGACTAGCTAACGACAATACCTTTCCAACTAGATAACTTCGATCAGAACCCGTCTATCACTTTATTCCAAATTTGCTTTGGCGGTTTCCCCACACATAAGGGGAGACCCAAATAGGATGAAAGAGCCTGTACCACACCCAAAGATGCCAGCCAGCCTGACTAGCTCTCCATCGGTTAGCCCATCCTAGCATCTCGCTTTTTGCTGAATTAATCTTCAAGCCCTGATACTCTTCGAAATAGCCCATGATTTTTCACAGGTTGTCTACCTTTTCTTCTTCTGCTTCGCAAAACAGCAACGTATCGTCAGAAAATTGTAAGTGAGATATTGTTGGTCCGGATCTTGATGTACTAAACCCAGAAATTAAGCCCTTGGATTGGCCTTTGGAGTGCATCTAGCTTAGCGCCTCCGCTACCACCAAAAATAGGAAAGGGGAGAGAGGATCATCTTGTTTAAGGCCCCTTGAGGCTTTGAAGTGGCCTTTTGGAGAGCCGTTTACAATAACCGAAAAGGAAGCTGAAGATATACATTCCATTACCCAATTTATCCATCTCTCACCAAAACCAATCCGCCTCAACATATATTTCAAAAATTCTCAATCCACATGATCATATGTTTTTTCGACGTCTAGCTAGCGAACTACCCCTTTTTGCTTTTGTGTGTCTTGAGTCGATGCATTCATGAGCTAGGAGGGAGGAGTCTAGGATTTGCCTATCGGCCACGAATGCGCCCTGGTTTTTTGATATAACTGCGGGCAAGACCTTCCGAAATCTATTAGCCAACACTTTGGCTAGAATTTTATAGCAACTCCCAATGAGGCTGATAGGTCTCAAGTCGCGTAAAGAATCCGCACCTTTTTTTGGAACAAGAACTATAAAGGTAGCTCCCATTCCTTTAGGAACATGGCCTTTCGCATGGAATTCTTTGATGAAGTCCACCACCTCTCCTTTGATCGTGTCTCAAAATGCTTGGAAGAAGAATACGAGGAACCCATCTGGTCCCGGGGCTTTGTCGCCACCCAACGCATCTACAGCTTCTTTAACTTCCTCTTCCGAAATCAATTGGTCCAAGAAGTTCCTGTTCGAAATTAATAGAGTTCTGAAGTATAATCTGTCAACCGTCGGACGGGGGCAATCATCATTAGACAACAACTTGTTGTAGAAGTTCACTAAAGCTGAGCACACCGCTTCTTTCTCTTCAATTCTAATCCCATCAACACAGATGCTGCTGATACGATTGTACCTAGCCCTTGTGCTCGCAATACCGTGGAAGAAAGCAGTATTCCTATCGCCTTCTTTGAGCCATACCGCTCTCAATTTCTGCCTCTAGGAAATTTCTTCCTGCTTGAGAATGTTGGCAGATTCTACCGAAAGTTGAAGACGCTTGTTGAGATCTTCAGAGGAGAGAGTTTCTGCTTCTCTAGTGTCCAAGTCATGCAACTCGCTGATGACAGTCTCCGTTTTCTCAGACTTTTTCTTGCTAGCTTCTTTTTTCCAAGACGAACGTTTCATTTAAGGAGCTTGAGTTTCTAGGCTAATTTATTCTCTGCTGAACCATGAACTGTAAAAGAACTCCACCATTCTTTAATCATGGATGTGAAACCTTCCTCCTCCATCCAGACAATCTCGAATCTAAAGGGTTTGGGGCCCTTGCTGTCGTCCTTGATCTCAAGCAGAATTGGGTGGTGATCGAACGTTGTTTTCGGGAGATCTTGAATAAAAGCCTGAGGAAATCGTGCTTCCCATTCTAGAGAAATCAAGAACCTGTCCAGCCTAGCCAACACTGGGGTATCTCTTCCATTCAACCACGTATATTTGGCCCCTCCCATCGGGAGATTGATCATATTGCAATCTCAGACCCATCTGTCGAACCCTCAAATGCTTTTGGCAAGGCGACCCATCGGGAATTTTTCGTGAAGGAATCTGATAACGTTGAAATCTCTCCCTACGCACCACGGGAGAGTGAACATAGATCTTATTTGATTCAGCTCGTCCCAAAACAAATTCCTACATGTCGGAATACATGGGCCATACACAGCAGTGAAGAGCCACCTGAAATGTGTAGACTTGTCCCTGAAGCAAACCGAGACTAAAAATGACCCAATATGATGACTCTCAGCCTCCCAGAAGTCCTCGTTCCATGCGACCAGCGCTCCACCCGCCATGCCTTCAGCATTTAAGGATGCCCAACCTGCATTCTTAATCCCCTAGATAGAGCGCAACTTGATATCATCGAATGCGTCTAATTTGGTCTCTTGCAAAGCCAATATTTGAATTTTGTACTTGTTGTAGACTACTTTGATCTGATGACGTTTATCAGGGGAACCCAACCCCCTGATATTCCAGCATAGAACCTTCATTGGCAATGGAGGTTCGGAGTAGAAGAAGGAAAGCTATGGAGGGTGGTCATAGCCAACAAGTATGGGGTTGAAGAAAGGGGATGGAAGACCAAGTTGTCTTTGTTATATCGAGCCTCTGGAAGGCTATTGCATCTCTTTCTCCATCGGTTATAGATGCTATTTCTTTCTCATTAGGGAATGGCTCCCGAATCCGGTTTTGGGAGGATACATGGTGTGGAGATCGTCCCCTTGATCAAGTTTTCCCTTCTTTAGCCGCTTTATCATCGGAAAAGGGAATTACAGTATACAAGTGTTTCTCAGTGGAAGATGGTAGGGGTGTTTGGTGCCCACCATGTAGGAGGGATCTCTCAGACTTGGAAATAGGCGATCTTGCTACTTGTTGGACCGCCTTGAGCTATTCTCCCCCCTCCCCTAATGATCATGATTCCCCGCAGTGGCCAGCTTCTCCATCTGACTCGTTTTCAGTCAGATCTTTTTACAACTTGATTCACCCATCTGGATCAGATTCGGAAGGCTTGGTTCCTCGAGGTTTCTGTTCATACGGCTCTCCCCCGAAGGTGGCCTCTTTTGCTTGGCTGGCATGTAGAAACCGGATACTGACGGTAGGCAATCTTCAGAAGAGGGGGATGTTTATTCCGAATGTTTGCAGCCTTTGTATGCGTGACACAGAGACAGTTGACCATCTTTTCATTCACTGTCCTATCGCTGTGACATTATGGTCCGATATCCTCTCCACATTTAACATTCATTGGATCATGCCACAATCTGTACCACATTTGCTAGCTGCAGGGCATGGGGTGCACCTTTCTAAAGATAGCCTAATTCTCTGGAGGCTGTCCCTTTTGGCTGTTCTGTGGAACATATGAATCGAGCTCAACTCCCGTTGCTTTTGTAACAGGTCATCGTCTTGCGCCCAAGTTTGCTGGAAGGTTAAAAAGGATGTAGTGGCATGGTCTATCTATATTCTTAAAGTGGACATCAATGTAGCTTGTTCTATCATGGCGTTGTAATCTTTTTGTTTCTTTGTTCTTTCTGCTTTGGCTATTTGGTAAGCAGTTTTAATAAAATTATTCTAGCCCTTCTACACACACACACACACACACACACACACACACACACACCCATATATACACACACACGCACCGGTTCGCATGTTACGTGCGAACCTTCCTATCAACCGTCAGATAAGGTAGACGGTCTAGATGAAGGCGCTCTTAGCACGAGCTTAAAAAAGCGAGTTTTTTTCTCTCACATGCCTCTTCACCCACTCTCCGACGGATGAGGCGGAAGCCTTTTCACATAAAATTCTTCCGCTGAAATGCTAGGTGGGTCCCACCAAGATGCTAGTGATAAAACCACGCCATCCATACATTTTTAAAAATAATTTTATGGTATGAACCCAAAACTGAGGTAGATCAAATTCTCAAGTGGGCCACACAGTGTTGATTGAACTCTCACCATTAAAAACTTGGGCCCACCATGATGTTTTTGAGAAATTTACCCCGTCCATCCATTTTTCCTTATCATTTCAGGGGATTATCCCAAAACTGAGGCAGATCCAAATCTCAAGTGGACCACACCATAGGAAGCAGCGGTGATAATGATTCTCACCGTTAAATATTTTTTAGGGCCCACCGTGATATTTATTTGGCATCCAACCTGTAGATTACGTCATATAGACTTGGATGATGGAATAAAAAAAAGCAAATATCAGCTTTATCCAAAATTTTGGTAGCCCCAGGAAGTTTTTAATGGTGAGAGTTCAATCAACACTGTGTGGCCCACTTGAGAATTTGATCTACCTCAGTTTTGGGTTCATACCATAAAATTATTTTTAAAAATGTATGGACGGCGTGGATTTATCACTAGCATCTTGGTGGGACCCACCTAGCATTTCAGCGGAAGAATTTTATGTGAAAAGGCTTCCGCCGCATCCTTCGGAGAGTGGGTGAAGAGGCGTGTGAGAGAAGAAAACTCGCTTTTTTAAGCTCGCGCTAAGAGCGCCTTCATCCAGACCGTCTACCTTATCCGACGGTTGATAGGAAGGTTCGCATGTAATGACGTGCGAACCGGTGCGTGTATATATATATTATATATATATATATATATATATATATATATATATATATATATATATATATATAATATATATATAGATGGGATCCTAATTCCTTAATTAAATTCTAAATTCTGGAATTTTCAAAGTTATACACTTCTGGATCTTGTGAAAATTTAACACGGATTCCTCAAATTGATGAAACCCCAAGATCAATCACACAATCAAAAGAGAAAGAAGAGGAAACAAAAAGAAGGAGAATTCAAGGAATTTGGGTCAAATCTACCCAAACCCGCACAGGAAAGAAGAGGAAAAGCTTGAAGAAAACCTCTCTAAGATCTCTGACTATCTTGAAAATTCCAAATCTTAGAAACTAACCACCGTTAGAAGAAAACTGTTTTTTCTACAATCTCAATTAACCAAAGTAATTAGTGTGCTAATAAGAATTAATTCTCAACCAACCACAGCTAGCTCTAATAGCCACTCAACCAATGACCGTCCATGGAATTGACAAAAATATCCTTTAGAACCCACTCAAGAGTAGAGTATCAAAATGAGCACGAAACATAGCACACACTGGTCTGTGGGCGAGGAAGTATGATTTCTGTTCCCTTGCTGAATAGGCACGAATTGCACATCATGATGATGATGAGGCCCGAGGGTTTACTTGATCTGCATCTTTTTACTTGGGGTTTCTAGTCATTCGGATGTCTGGATGCATTTTCTGTGTGGCCTTCAAGTGAGGTCCTTTGCCTCCCCTCCTGGGTTGACTACGATAATCCTCATGCGTAGCTTTGAAAATCAGTGTTTTTGGACCACGACCCTGACCTGCTTGGTGATGAACAGTGTGGTGCACTTGTTCTCTGATGCATACATTATTTTGGTTATAGCTGTTTTCTGCTTATAAGTAACTGTAAATTTCCGATCGTCCTTTGAATATTTCCTACAAAGATATTTCAGCACTGTACAAAGATAGTCATGCCAAGTTTAGATAATATGCGATTGAAGATGGTGGTCATGTGTGTTCTATAACTCTCCTCATCTACGTCTTGCCTATGTAAGTATACTGTTTTTTACAACTGCTTTCTATATTTTGTTGGTCATGGCTCAATAATTGAGGCATGCTGCACATCATTTCACTTCCGAGTACCTCAGAATTGAGAAGTTGAACCTAAGTCTAGAGTAGTACTTGCTTGGTAGGACGTGTGTGGGTGATGCTGCAATATGCATGTGCTTACCATCTATTCCATCTCCCCTGCACAGGTACGTTGGTTGTAGAGAATACTAAGCTGTCATCATCATACTTCAAAATCTGTTTTCGAGTTCTTTGGATAGTCAGACTTAAATCTTCATTTAGGTTTGTAGATTTATTTTCTTGCTAAAACTATGCTAATTTACTAATATGCAACTGTAATTTCCAGAATGGTAGAATCAGTTCCATGGATTTTCACAAGGCATCAAATTATCTGGTGACTGCCAGTGATGATGAATCAATTCGCCTCTATGATGTCGCAAATGCAACGTATGCCTGTCTCTCTGTCCATCTAGCTTATGATATTTCACTGTAGAACTTATTAGTTATATTCAAGTCACATGTGGCACTGGTTTTCTACTTTTTGTGTACAGAAGCCTTACTAAAGTCCTATGATTTTGAAGATCATGTCGTTGGAGTTGCTTGAGTGACTTCATATTCACAATCTTAGGCCCTGTTTGGATAATGGGAAAAGGAAAGAAAAGAAAAGAAAATTGTAATGATTACCCAAGGATAATTTCAGAAAATTTCGGCGAGCACTATTGAAACACGGATTCCCAAGGATTCCAGTTTTGAGGTCTTGTTTTTGGATAACAAGTGGAAATTCATAAAGCTCCTAGAATTGTCACCTTGTATCTTGTGTAAGAGTTTGACTATGGTGTTTGGGTAATGATTGCTTTTTGAAATCCATTTTTTCATTTGCTATCCGAACTTCATGAAACGCCGCATCATGCGAAAAGTCATCCATTCTTTTTCTTTTCCTTTCCCAATATCCGAACAGGCCCTTAGGGTCATTTGGGAGTATTGCGAAACTAAGTCTCTTTGCTTTTGGGTGGTGTGAGAAATGCAAACCATAGTAAGCATAATTCCATTACCCACTTTTTTTTGCTCCAGTTTGGAATTAGGATTCTCATTCTAATTTAGATTTGGGATGGTGTGCATCCCATCTGTTGTTGAACCCTAAACTTCTAAATGCACTCTTAGCTTATACAACACTCTGGATTATTGAAATTCTAGATAGGGGTCGCTTGGATTGTGGGCATTTGGATGCCTGAGTATTGAAATACCCACCATCTGACAAACACATGTTTGGGGGAAGAGGGGAATTGAAATAACCGAGCATTTAAATGTCCATTGGTCATTCAAACACCTCAAAAGTCGATAATCTAGATGTGTAGCCGTTAAAAAGAAAAAAAAAGATTACTAGAAATGTGGGTTTTTAGTTGAATGGCCACCGTGAATCCAATGAATTTGCTAAGCTTTTGTAGGCAAGGTGTTCCGTATCTGTTACGATGCGCCCATTAAGGCCGATTGATGCAGGACATGAAATTCAAATATGATGTGCAAGATTTTTAGGCTTTAGATCACGTTAGTTCAGAAACAATTACTCAAAATTCCATATCCCACATGAAAGTTCAAGCATTCAATCAAGGGGAATCTATGCAGGCCCAAGCCTACACAAGCTAGGGTTGGATCAATCAAAATTATAGACCAAACAATAATCAAAGGAGGGTAAATTCATCCATTCATGCACAAAAATAATTCCCCAATCCAAGGGGTTCACAGATTTCAATTTGGGGAACCCTAAGGTTGAAGAAATGGCATAAAATTGAGGATTTGAGTAATTTAGGGTTAGGGTTAGGGATTTGGGGTGAAAGAGGAGTGAAAGAGAGGAGAGAGACAAACCAGAGAAGTACCGCACGTGTGGACAACAAAAATGGCCTAGACGCATGTGCGTGTGACCCCGCCGCACGTGTGTGGAGCCCACTATTCAGAAAAAGGCCAACTTGGCCCTGGTCGGCCAGGGGTGGACTCCAAAACCCTCAAATTTCAGCTCGATCCGATGCACAGTTTGTGCGTGGTGCTTCGCTGAAGTTTTAGCCCTCCTGTAAGGCCAGATTCTGGAAATCTGCTATAGAGAGAAAAAGGCTGCAATAGAGGATGAATTTGAAGCGTAGATGATTGTAGGAGGAGAAATATGGATGGAAAGTGGGGGCGAATCAGGATAGGTGTGGCTTCGCACCACGGTAGTCAGCCCTTCGAGGAAGGGAGGGTTTCACACCCAATTGAATCTCCACAACTCAGAAATTTAGAAGACCAGAAAAACGCAGAAATTTTATTAATCTTCAATGAATAAAAAAGACTACAAGGGATGCCTATTTATAATAAAACTCTATACCCCAAAACTCGCGCCATGTGCACAACTTATTACTTGGCGACGAAGTAATAAAAAATAATAACTAATTAAAACAATCTAAACTGTCCATGATACTCCTACTAACAATAATAAGCAAAACCCAAAGTACTAGAATAATTAGAATAGTGGGCCACGATTATGATAACCCATGGTGGGATTCACATGACTAGGAGGCCCTCACTGGATGTCGTCATCGATTCAGATCGATGGTGGGGCCCTCCTTGCGTACGTGTAGGGGGGCGTGCGTGTGCGCGTGATGTCCCCATCAACTCTCCCCGGCTTGCGAAGATTTCGCCACTGGCGAAACAAAACTCCTGAACCGCTTCAAGATGTCAGGATCAAGTCTTTGAAGCTCCTCCTTAGTGAGCCACGTACTGTCTGAAGCTGGGCATGACTTCCACTTAACAAGGTATTTCTGAAACCCGCCGTCCGACGTTGATACTATTTGATGGTCCAGAATATCCTCTATTTCCTCTTTGGGTGTGGGAATGGTAGGTATGAGAGGTAGAGGCTGGGAAGAAGGGTCGGGAAGAGGCCATGGATCAAGGGACAAGTCTGGGGAATCAGGATGGTTGGGCGAAGGGCCGGACAAAGTATCAGTGGTCCCCTGAAAAGTAACTAGATCCTCCACATTGAATGTGGAACTAATTCCTATGGAAGGTGGAAGATCTACCACATGCATTGAGACTGTTTCGTTTTATAATTTTGAAGGGTCCAGCGCTACGCGCGTGTAATTTATGAACGGTCCCCTGAGGGTACCTCTCGGGCCTAATGTGGACCATCACAGTCCCCTACATTGAATTCCTTGAAACGTTTATGTTGGTCTTCAGAAAGTTTGTAATGTTCATTACTAGTAGTGATCTTTCGCCTGATTTCTTGATGCAATGAATAAATGTGATGCGCAAAGGACTCTGCAGACTCTGATGGCCTATGTGACAATGACATATGGACAATATCAATAGGCTTCCTAGGCTTATAACCAGTAACGACTTCAAAAGGACTTAGACCTGTGGACCTATTGACATAACTATTAAATGCAAACTCGGCTATAGGTAGTATGGTGTCCCACGTCCTAGTGTGCTCCCCCACTAAACATTTGAGCAAACTCCCTAGGCTCCTATTGACCACCTCAGTCTGACCATCGGTCTGAGGGTGGTAGGCAGAAGAAAATTGGAGCCTAGTATTCATCATGTGCCATAGTGTCTTTTAAAAGTAACTCATGAATCGCACGTCACGGTTAGACACTATGGTTTTTGGTAAACCATGCAGTTTGACGACCTCACTAAAGAACAACTTGGCAACATGGGTCGGAGGTCTTAGAATAAGGAATGAAGTGGGCCATTTTAGAAAAACGGTCCACGACAACAAATATGGAATCGTGTTTCTGAATAGTCTTGGGCAGTCCAAGCACGAAGTCCATACTGATGTCCTGCCAAGGGATGAATGGAACTGGCAAAGGTGTGTATAATCCTGTATTTTGCTTTTTTCGCTTTGTCAGTTGACAAGTACGATATTGCCCTATAATTTTGGCCACGTCTTGCTTGAGGCTTAGCCAATGAAACCTATCCTCCACTAGGGCATTGGTCTTGTCTTGATCGAAATGACCCGCGACCCCTCCTGAATGTAATTCCCAGACAAGAAAATCGCGGAGGGAGGTGCGAGTTATGCACAAGCGGTCACTCCTAAACAAATATCCGTCTAAAATCAAGTACTCACTGCTAGCTCCTGACGGACTCTCTAATAATGATGCGTACACAACTCCAAAATCTGGACACCCAGAATAATCTTCTTTGATGCCTCGAGGCCCGTGACTTCGACACTCATAGAATTGAGTAACGTGACTCGACGACTCAACGCGTCGGCAAACTTATTCTCTACACCGGCCTTGTGCTTAAACACAAAAGTGTATTCTTGAAGGAATTGAACCCACTTGGCATGCCTAGGGTTTAATTTCTTCTTAGAGTTAAGATATCTCAAGGCCTCGTGATCTGAGAATAAGGCAAATTCTTGTGGCAATAGGTAATGACGCCAATGGCGCAGTGATTGCACTACCGCATTGAACTCTGTCATATGTGGAATATTTTTGTTTCACCTCATTCAGTTTCTCACTAAAAAAGGCGACAGGGTGCCCTTCCTGACTAAGTATTCCTCCTATGCCAACTCTTGATGCGTCACATGCGACTTCAAAAGCTTTTGAAAAATCCGGAAGTCGCGTGACTGGAGCTTCGGTCATCTTGACCTTTATCTCCTTGAAGGCCTTCGAGGCTGCCTTGTCCATTGAAACTCTCATTTTTTTATGCAATCTGTGTTGCGAGCCATAATGGAACTGAAGCCTCGAATGAACCGCCTATAGAAGGTGGCTAAGCCGTGAAAGTTGCGCACCTCATAAATATTATGGGGTTCATGCCAATTGACGATGGCCTTGACCTTCTCGGGATCCGCCGATACGCCCTCAGCTGACACAATAAAACCTAAGAAGATAACACTACTAGATAAAAACGCACACTTCTTTAGGTTGACGTACAATTTCTCGACTCTAAGGATCCCATAAACCTGTCTCAAATGGTTGAGGTGTTGTTCCTTGGTCATGCTATAAATCAAGATATCATCAAAGTATACGACCAAGAACTACCCCATGAAGGGCCTCAACACTTGGGTCATCACACGCATGAAAGTGCTTGGGGTGTTAGTCAGCCCAAAAGGCATAACTAGCCACTTGTATAGCCCATCCTTCGTCTTGAAGGCTGTCTTCCACTCATCACCAGGGCATACACGGATTTGGTGATACCCACTTTTGAGGTCAATTTTCGAAAAGATAGTAGCATTGGCCATCATATTCAACATGTCATCAAGACGCGGTATGAGAAACCGATACTTGACTGTGATTTTGTTGATGGCCCTACTATCAACACACATCCTCCATGTGCCATCCTTCTTAGGTGTAAGAAGGGCGGGTACAACACACGGGCTCATGCTCTCTTGAATGAAACCCTTTTCTAGGAGCTCATCAATCTGTCTCTTCAACTCTGTATGCTCCTTTGGGTTCATTCTGTAATGAAAGAGGTTTGGTAGAGTCGCCCCAGGGACTAAATCAATGGCATGCTGTATATCCCTCATAGGGGGAAGCTCATTCGGTAGATCATCAGGAAAGACATCATGAAACTCATGCATTACCTGAATGGCCTCAGTGGGTAACTCTACGCTAGTCTCTGGTACACTTTCCTTAGCCACAAGGGCGTATACCATCGAGTCCGCCTCAGTTTCTTGCTTAAAGTCTTTGGCATTTATAATATGGAGAGACTTGAACTTGGACTTCGACTCCTTCAATTCTTTTGAGCCGCTCATGCCACTCTTTGTGGTGGACTCCTTTCCAGTGGTGTTCTTAGGTGGAAGTGGATTTAGCTTGACTTTCTTGCCCTTAAACCAGAATGTACACACATTCGAACGGCCAAGTATGGTGACATCCCTGTCATAGAGCCACGGTCTACCTAGAATGATACGACCCACATCCATGGGAACAACATCACACCAAAGTGTCTTTATAAGATCCAAACTGAATAGGAACAAGACAACGGTGCGAGACTGGAATGAAAGTTTCATCAACCAAGGACACTCTATAGGGTTGAGGATGGGCTTCAAGCTTCAAGCCCAAACGGCTCACAATGCTAGTTGATGCCACGTTGGCACAACTACCACTATCCACGATCATCTTACAACTCTTTTCCCCACAGTTTGCATAAGTATAGAAGATTGTGTTGTGGTGCCAATCGTCAGTGTTCTTGGCTTGAGCAAGGGCGTATCGCACATTTGCGAGGGTAGCAGACTCTTGCGCTCTCTCTTCCTCATCACTAGGGGTTTCTATTGGCTCATATTTTTCCTCTTCGCCGTCACTCTTTGGGGGCACTACTTCTATTTGCCCATCAATAAGGAGCATCTTGGTGCCCTTTCTCGTGCCGCACTGGTGGGCAAAGTAACCAAACCCTTGACACCTAAAACACCTAGTTGCTCCACTCTTACGTGAGCTAGACCTGATAACTTCTTTACCCTTATCATCCTTGAGCCTGGGCTGAAAATTACTGGAAGGTTTGCTTTGGTATTTAGCGTTAGGCTTAGCCCCAAAAGGGTTGGCCTTAGTGCCAGAATCGCGAAACTCAAATCACCTTCCCACATATGCTTTGAGGTATTGCTCAACCTCCAACACTATTTGATACAACTGTTCAATAGTGTCTATGTCTTTGGCGAGCAATTCTCTTCTAACATCAGTACGGAGGCCCGTTTTAAATCGAGCAAGGGTGAGTACAGGATCCTCATTAACTTCACACCTGGTCAAGTACTCTTCGAACTTCTCAATGTATTCCGCCACACTCATGGTACCTTGTCGAAGAGACTGCCATTCCTCAATCAGCCGTAAGAGATAATAGAAAGGGAGGTACTTCTCCTTAAGTGTTTCTTTCATTTATCCCCAATGGACTATTGGGAGCTCTCTCGTTCTTTCTTTCTTTCGCTCTACAGTAGCCCAAAACCTCTTTGTTTGGCCCACAAGCTTCATTTTGGCGAATCGGACTCGACGAGCATCTGACATGTCATACCACTCAAAATAGTGGTCCATATTCGCCAGCCAGTCTAAAAAGGCTTTAGGGTCCAAGTGTCCATCAAACGTAGGGGCATCTACTTTTAACTTCCTTGAGGAGTTGCGCATCTGGGTCATATTGATCATGATGTCCCTCGCGGGGTGGGTGCACGGGTGCGCACCCATGACCAATTCCTTGGCCACCTCCATTCCTTGGTCTAACCTTCTGACCACCTGCTTGAGATTGGGCATCTTCCCCAATAGTGGGGTTTGCCCCTGCGGAGGTCTCTAGTTGGGTAACGCGCACATTAAACTGCTCAAAGCGTTGGTTCATACATTGTTCCAAGTGCTTACCCAAAGACTAAAATTGCTGGGTCAGCTTGTTCATTGACTCTTGCAATTGCTCCATGTTTAGTCTAGGGTGCAAGCTAAAACCACGACTCGTACGTGTGGGCATACAACTACCAACTCAATCTAAGGACCTTCTACTACGACTATATGTACCTCGATAAGACTAAATGCTCCTATAGGACTCTATATGGAGAAAACAACACAATACTACTCAATTTCCAACAACCTTTCTGTCCAAAAAATCTGTCAACAGAAAATCCAGCAAAGAGATATGCGGATTTTCTGATAGCAGAAAATTCAGCAGCCTATATCAGAAATTATGGACCTCTAAACAACTCTATATGATGATACTTAATGCATAATGGACACGAATAAACTAATTCCTAAACATATAATGCTTTCCCCTATAAAAACCTTGAACTTTGATACCAAATTTGATGCAAGACATGAAATTCAAATATGATGTGCAAGGTTTTCAGGCTTTAGATCATGTTAGTTCAGAAACCGTTACACAAAATTCCATATTCCACACAAAAGTTCAAGCATTCAATCAAGGGGAATCTATGCAGGCCCAGGCCTATACAAGCTAGGATTGGATTAATCAAAATTATAGACCAAACAATAATCAAAGGAGGGTAAATTCATCCACACATGCATAGAAATAATTCCCCAATCCAAGGGGTTCACAGATTTCAATTTGGGGAACCCTAAGGTTGAAGAAAGGGCATAAAATTGGAGATTTGGGTAATTTAGGGTTAGGGTTAGGGATTTGGGGTGAAAGAGGAGTGAAAGAGAGGAGAGACGAACCAGATAAGTACCGCACGTGCGTGTGATCCATGCCGCACGTGCATGTGATCCCGGCCGCACGTGTGTGGAGCCCACTATTCAGAAAAAGCCAACTTGACCCTGGTCGGCCAAGGGTGGACTCCAAAATTTTTAAATTTCAGCTCGATCCGATGCACGGTTTGTGCGCGGTGCTCCGCTCCGCCGAAGTTTCAGCCCTCCTGTAGCTCGATCCCCAAATTGGGGCGTGTGCGCGTGATGTCCCTATCACCGATACATATAGGTAATGGCCATGATTGTTACGTGATACAGGGTAGTTGGTTTTTTGGGACCGTATCGGCCGTTACGGTGGTCGTTAAGGTCATTATGGGGCATACAACCGTTACCCCCACAATGGTCCCCTCCCCCCATTTAAATCCATTTTCTCCTCATTTTTCTTCTCGCTTTTCTCATTCCAAAAATTCTCATAGATCATTTTATAACAGATTTCGACCACTCTTACTATAATTTTTAAGATTAAAACTGTAGATTGAAGTGATTTGAGAGAATAGAAGATCCAGTTGTATTTTTTTTTTTAAGGTTGAAAAAGTAGTATTTATTCCTTTTTCCTAGTTCTAATGCTTGATTGTGATGTGTAAACATTAGATATATGTTAATTAGGTTCACAAATTCACTAGATAACTCGATATCACACTCTCACCAAAGAGTGGACTCTTACATTGCCACAAAAATGTTTAAAACAAAAAAATGAATATATATTTGGAATATTTGCATTATTTTAGATTTTTTTTTTTTTTTTTTTGTTTTTTTTTGTTTTTTTTTTTTTTTTTTTGTTTTTGTTTTTGTTTTTGTTTTTGTTTTTGTTTTTGTTTTTTTTTTTTTTTTCGGGCAAAAGAATATTTTCAACCGTTACGGGGGTCGTAACCCGTATCGGTAATAGTGGTGACTGTTACGGACACCGTTACCGATACAAAATACCTTGGTTGTAGGGAGCCTGTGCAACAAAATGTTGTGGGGTCTTCGTGATGTGTGTGACATACACTTTGTCCATCATTAGCGCTGGCACACGTTAGGATGTAATCCCAAAAATCATTCCAATTTGAAACTCCAGTGGGCCACACCACACAAAATAGTTGGGATGGGATGCCCACTGTTGAACCCTCCTTGGGCACACTATGATATTTATATGCCATCCAACTTGTTCATAAGCTGAGTGCCACCAAGATGAAGGGAAAGACCAAATACTGGCCTAATCCAAAGCTTTAGGTGGGCACTAAGAATGTTTCAATGGTAAGAGTCATATCGCTACTTTTTCATGTGATGTGGCCCACTTGAGTTTTAGATCGGGCTGAATTTTGGTCTTATGGACTAACATGAGTTGGCATAAATGATGGGAGTGGATGTCATACATACATCACTGTGGGCCCTATAGATTTCGTTATTCCTTGAGTCAACTATATGGGCAAAGAAGCAATTTCTTGTGGTGGGTCTATCTAGATGTCGGAAAATTGCAAGGGTGAGTGAGATGGGCTTCACGAAGGAAGATTTGATGAGAGCAGGGGAGGGCTATCGAGAGGAAAATCAAGAGGGGGGAACGAATGGAGAGAGGAGAGGGGTAAATCAACAAGGGAGAAAGAAAGAGGAAGATCGAGCGGAAGGTTTAAGCTTAACGAGGGAGGAAGAGGACGTCGAGGGTAGGGTAATAGGGTTTGGATTGAGATAGGTGTGTGTTAGTCGATGGAGAAAGGGGTTTGGAGGATGATGAGGAGTGAGAATGGATCTCAGTGGGTAAAGGGAGAAAAGACCTTATTTCAAGTGGAGGTGGCTTGGTGCATGAGGCTATCCGAGAGCTTCCGCGTTGTTCGTGGAAATTTTTTCGGAATGGTCAGAATGTAAGTGTGGAAGGGTTTTCAACAAAATCAGGGTGGTGAAAGAGGTGGTTATTCCTCGACTTCAACAGTCTCCTATCATCCATGGATTCTCCTTCGTCTGGATGTAGAAGGCAAATGACATATTTAGAGTATGTAGTCTACCTTCTTCAAACCACAACATGCATCTAGCCACACACTCACCTCGTCAATTGAATCTCCACTGTTGACATGTGTTGCTAAGCTCCATTGCAACACTCGCCACGCATCGTCGAGAGCTCTTAAATGAACCTTAACCTCTGAATTTGCTGTTGACTCATCCTTGCACACTAATCTTCTTCTCCACATGCTCCTTCCCCACCTACTATGCCTCCACCTGCTCCACCTCCACTTGCTTCGCCTCCCCTCCCTATATGCCCCTAACTGCCAACAAAGATCCCACTCCACTTTCCTAGAACTACCACCTCTTCCCCCGTGCCAAGCAAGACCATCGATCGAGCCTGGCATAATCCAAGACGAGTTGTGAATTTTCCGTCTCAGTGGTGTTGAGGGAGGTGGCATCGGGATTCAGGTGGTTGCTTATTACGGTGCATGGGCCGAATTAGGCTTCGCAGAGGCATCGACTTTGGCTGAACTAAATTCATTTAGGGAAAGGTGCGTGCTGCTATAGGGCCTAATAGGTGATTTCAACGTCATTAGATTTATCTATGAGAAGTCATGGTGGTTGTATCACTTGTAACATGAGAGAGTTCACAAATCGGGTGGAGAGAAATAACATGGTGGATCTGCCAATGGGTAATATTAAATTGACTCGGTCAAATGGGCAAGGCGGGCAATTATGTCCAGGGTAGACAGATTCATGATTTCTTCTGAGTGGATAGAGATTTTCTCTAATTCAACAACAAAACTGGTTTATGATCATTGACCGTACTTGTTGGAGATAGAGGAGGAGAATTGGGGCTTGAGGCCGTTTAGGTTTGAGCTTATGTGGTTAGAAGTAGATGACTTTGTTAGTTTGTTGAAGGAATGGTGGAAGTCTTTGGGGGTGGAAGGTTTTGCTGGATTTAGGCTCAGGCCTAAAAGGTAAGATTGGGGAATTGTAGAGGAGGGTGTTTGGGAGTAGGGAAGAGAAGTAGAGAGTATTCTTAGTGAAATCCAAGCTCTTGATGTGGAGGAGGAAGGGGTGATTTTATCGGAGGCCGGAAAGCAAGAAGACTTGATCTTTCTTGTCTACTGGAACCGACTAAAGGAGGAAATCATGTGGAGGCAACGGTCGAGGGCAATGTGGCTAAAAGAAGGTGACAAGAATATGTTGTTTTTTCATTGTATCGCTAGTGCTTGGGCAAGGTGCAACTACATTCACACTGTGGTGGTTGATGGTAGGAGAGTCAAGAAGAAGTCTCAAGTCTAGGATGCCATTGTTTGGTTCTATAAACATTTACTATGAATAGGGGATGAAAGTGGCCCTGGTCGGATTTGGCGTTAAACTAATCTCTATTGTGGAAGTAGAGTCTCTTGAAAAACTATTCTTTTTGCAGGGGAGATTAAAGGAGCGGCGGAGTCGTAGGGAAGGGATAAGGCCTCGGGGCTTGGTGGCTTTCATATTTTCTTATTCCAAGTCTTCTGGGACGTCGTGAAGTATGAGTTGATCAACTTTGTGTCCGAGTTCTTCGAAAGACAACGCCTGTTGATGGAGTTGGGGGCCTCTTCTATCGCTCTCATACCTAAGTATGAAGGAGCGAACTGTTTAAAAAATTGCAGTCCTATTAGCCTTCTTGGGGGGTGTATAAGATTTTGACCAAAGTCCTAGCTTCCAGGTTTTGGGGGGTTCTTTCAAATTCATTCTCCAATGTCCAAAGTGAATTTGTTGTGGGAAGACAAATTTTGGATAATGTGCTCATATTCCATGAGTGCATTGATTCTTGGCATAGGGAAGGGAAAAAGGTCGTTATTTGCAAGTTGGACATTGAGAAGGCCTATGATCATGTAGTCTTGGAATTTCTAGATTATATATTGAGTTGTGGACAGAAGCGGATCCTAGAGTGTGTCAGGTCGGGTTGGTTCTCTGTTTTGGTTAATGGGTCTCCAAAAGGTTTCTTCAAAGCTTCTCATGGTCTTTGGCACTTGGCAGGGTGACCCTTTATTCGCCTCCCTGTTTGTGGTGATTATGGAAGCTCTCGTCAAGATGTTGGACAAAGGTGAATTGGTTGGTCTTATCAATGGGTTTAGGGTGGCAAAAGCGGGAATCCAAATCTCTCATCTTCAATACGTGGATGACACCATTTTGCTTTGTAATGCCGACAAAATCATGGTGGATAATTTGAGAAAGATTGTGAGATATTTCAAAGTGGTCTCGGATCTGGAAGTACTTAAGATTGAGATGCTCGGTATCCATTTGTTGAAGTGTGAGGTTTCGAGGTTGGAAAATGTGTTTGTGTGGTGAGGGATCTTTTCCCTACATGTATCTTGGTCTTCCTTTTTTGCATTGGCAAACCGACAGAACATCGTTGCTATAAATTCGTTAAAAGAGTCGAGAGGAAACTCTCTAATTGGAAGAGTTAGTATCTCTCTTTAGGTGGGTGGCTAATGCCTTTAAAAGCGCCATTGCCAAACTTCCCGCCTTTTTAATTTCTCTCCAGGGTGCCTGAAAAGCAGTGCTAGATTGGCTGGAGAGATTGAGGTTGAACTTTATGTGGAGAGGAGTTGGAGAGAATCACAAATTCCATGAGATGGGAAGAGGTTTGCAAGCCTATGGTCGAAGAAGCAGGTCTAAGGGATTTGGATTATATGAATAGTGCATTGCTAGGATAGTGGCTGTGGAGTTTTGCTTCGAAAGAGGGAAATCTATGGAGGGAGGTTATTGCAAGCAAGTATGGAGTTCAAGTAGGGGGGTGGTGGGTTAGAAATTCCTCGCTATATAGGGCATCGAGCTTTGTTGAAAGCAATTTCTTGGGTGACCCCTAAATTTAGAGGGTGTTTTCTTTTCTCCTGGGGATGGTGGGCATATTCGGTTCTAGAAGGATACGTGGATTGGTTCTAGACCACTTCAACTGAAATTTCCTAGAATATTATTGTGGACTGTGCTACTCTATTTGTGGGAATGCAGTGGTTTGGTCTCCCCCTTGCTGTGGGAACTTGTCTGATTTGGTAGTGGAGGATTTCTTATGACTTTTGGATCGTCTTCATGGGTTCCATCCTTGTAGAGGGGAAATGAACGTGATGGCAGTGGAGAAGTGATATTGGGGCAATTCATGGTCCGTTCGTTCTACAAGTTGCTTTGGGGTGCCTCTCTAGGAGGAAGTAGTTACCTGACTTTCTTTACCCGGTTCTACGGTGCTCTCCCCAAGGTTGCAGTATTTTTGTGGTATCTTAATGTGTATGAATATGGCGGAGTCGGTGAACCATCTCTTCATTAACTGCTAGTTTGCTCAAAATGTTTGGGGGAGATTCCTTGGTATCCTTAATACCCCAAGGGTGCTTGTGGGGTCAATTGAGGCTCTCTCATTGGCTTGGCATGGAGTTGGGGTAGGAAGAGAAGGCAGGGTGGTGTGGTGGTTGGTTTTTATGGCAATCTTATGGGCTATTTGGGGGGAGAGGAACAATTGGTGCTTTCGGAACTTGAGTGAGTTGGTGTCTGAGGTGGTGAAGGGTAAAGCGAGACGTGGTGTGAGCCATCTCTTCATTCACTGCCTGTTTGCTCAAAAAGTTTGGGGGAGGTTCCTTGGTATCTTTAATACCCCTTGGGTGATTGTGGGGGTCAATTGAGGCCCTCTTATTGGCTTCGCATGGAGTTGGGTAGGTAGAGAAGGTAGGGTGGTGTGGCGGTTGTTTTTTAATGGCAATATTCTGGGCTATTTGGGGGGAGAGGAGCAATCGGTGCTTTCAGAACTTGAGTGGGTTGGTGTCTGAGGTGGTGAAGGGTAAAGTGAGATGTGGTGGATTGGGCCTCCTGTCTTAAGGTCATTGATGTTTGTAATTTAAGCTTGGACTGTAGTTGCTGTTCCTGCTTGAGATTTTCTTGGGGGGTTGTTTTTAATAAAAGTTTCGTTACCTTTCAAAAAATAAAAAAAAGGGCAATAGCGGCTTTCATCATTATAGTGGAACTATCTTTACCTTTGGACCTGATTTCTTCGAATAATTTCACCTCTGTTGGGAATTGCTCTCAAACATGATTGACGTTGCTACTTCACTTTACCCATTAGCTAATGATGCTGATTTCGGAAATTATTCCTTCCAAGTGATGAAACTAAAATTTTCCTTGCCAGGTGCTTGAAGACCATTAATAGCAAAAAGTATGGGGTTGATCTTGTTTGCTTCACTTCTCAGCCAACAACAGTTATATACTCCTCGAAAAATGGTTGGGATGGTAGGTTAATCACTCTGATGTTCATTCCCTTAAAAGTTATCAAGAACCATCCACTTATTCAATTAACTGTATTCAGAATCACTGCGGCTTCTTTCCTTGCATGACAACAAGTACTTACGGTACTTTAAAGGCCACCATGACAGGTATGGGCTATTGGTAAATTACCCTCCACCATGATTGGGATCCAGCTCATTTTAAGCAACCTAGTATTGTACCCTCCACCATGATGGACAATCATCTATTGACTATCTGGTCCTTTTTTTAATGTTTTTGTTTGGTAGGGTTGTCTCTCTTTCATTGTGCCCTCGGAAGGAATGCTTCATATCTGGGTCTCTCGATCGAACTGTTTTACTTTGGGATCAACGAGCTGAGAAGTGCCAGGTAGAGGCCTTGAAAATTCCCAGATCGTTTTGGAAAATATGGCTGTTTTAAGATGCCGTTTTGATTCTATTTACTCTATTTCAGGGTCTCTTCCGTGTACAAGGAAGACCTGCTGTTGCTTATGATGACCAAGGGATGGTCTTTACAATTGCCTTTGGAGGACATATTAGAATGTTTGATGCTCGTAAATATGAGAAGGCAAGTAATGGTTGGATTGCTGGGATCAGACTTGAATTCTTTTCATGGACTTCAATTTTGATAGTTCCATCTCCATCCTTTTCAGGGCCCTTTTGATATTTATTCTGCTGCTGGAGATTTCTCAGAAGCCAATGTTGTGAAATTCAGCAATGATGGCAGGCTCATCCTTTTGACTACTATGGATGGGCATATTCATGTGTTGGATTCTTTCCGGGGAACAACAGTGAGTTTCTGTTTGCATTTCTGCAATTCTGGAAGAGATGTTTGCTAGATAGTTCTTTGGCATTCCTGTCAAAGTTTGGTTTTAAGTGATGGTTAGAATTGCATGAATAGTCATTTTCACAGAAGCAAATGGGCTATAGCTGCCTGCTAATAGAACCATGGTACTAAAAAACAGCTACGTTACAGCCATATTAGGTGTTATGTAAACCCTCACCCCTGTTATGTGATACAAGGGTGCATTGGTCTGTTATGAGAAAAAGAAGGGCTGTATCGGCCCGTATAAGCACTGTTACTGGGATGATACGATCATAAAGGGCTCATTATGAAGAAACGGTCACCCCCGTTACGTGATATGGGGGTATATCTCTCTATTTTGAAAAAAAGGGGTTCTGTTCTCTAGTTTTGGCCAATATGTTCCTGTACCGGCACCATTATTGGGCTGATATGGCCATAAAGGGCTGATTATGAAATGTTTTTCCACTTCTCTATTCATATCAATCGTGGAGGAAGCTAACTAATTTTAAACTAGATCTAGGCCTATTTTGAGGATCAAAACACAATATCTGAGTTGGATTCTATGACCGAAGTGGAGTGGACCATTTTGGGAAATATCGGAAGAAGGGCTAAAGCATTTTGTTAAAAACATTTTTCCATCATTTTTTGTTGTTTTTATATGTGACAAGCCCTGATTCACCAAATCATTCTTTATTTGTGTTTGATTAGGGCCTATTTGGTTGACTTTTCATCAAGTCAAGCTAACATTCCCAATAACCAACATTCTTTCAAAAGCATTGCTCGTTACACCATCAAATACATGTTCAAAACAAGAAAAGAATTCTAACCCTCCCCCTGTGGGGCTGTTATGTATCAGCTTACTGGCTTATACTCTGGCCTGTACCATTACGTAATACCTTGAATAAAACCTTTTTGGTATCGTACAGGATCTGTTCATCAAGTACCATATACTAAATGGTTTCAGGCCTACACAAACTCTTGATCGATCCGTATTGTGTAATTATTTTACCACTATACCGCCTCTTCATTGAGCTACAGCCTGAACATTGGGCTGATTGGAAGTTAATAGGTCTCCGATCCTCCAGCTATTTTGGGATCTTTTCTTCAGTAGTATATGAAGTATATTGTGGTAGGCACATTTACTACCAAGGTGCTACCTTTTCACCTTGGATGAAATAGTCGTACCACTATATATTTTGCATCCTACTACCAAACAGGGGCTACCAATTATTTCAATGATATACCAAAAAGGGTCTATTGACTAAACATATATAACTAACCATTACTGCAGTGTTTTGGCCATTGGCACATCAATGAGGCGGCTTGCTCATTCATGGGATCCTGTTTATGAAACATTCTCCAATCTTAGAAGTAGTGTGATAAAATTTACTAAATGGCTCACTGGATCAGACTTCTTTTGGCATTTTTAGATGGTAAACGGATCTATCTGATGTACTTCCTCCAACTGTTTGGTATAGATTGCTACTTACAAAGTTAAGCCAGTTTCAAGCAATGCGACTTTGGAGGCATCTTTTAGTCCTGATGGGATGTTTGTTGTATCAGGTAAGGAAATATTTCGTATTTGCTTCAAGTAAATCCCTAACTGTTCTTTTTGAATGCTTTAAAAAAAAAAAAAAACTTTTTAACATGATTTAATCATTTTTTACTTTTTCGATTTCCAAATATAGACATGTCAAGAATTAATTGGCAACTCATCCACAATACACGTGGTGAACCTGCACGCCTATCCAGGCATCAAGGTCGTATGCTTCATTGGCAATAGTTCATAGTTGAAAAATAACACTGACTTGATGTCAAATGGGAATGGTCAAGAGTCCAAGTTTAAAGGGTGAAACGAGATGGCTGAGATCATCTGATCAGTTTGATTTTAGGGCCTAATACCCATATATCCACAATCTGATGGTTACTACTTCGTGAAAAACACATTGGAGGCTGGTCCATTGTTTTACTCTCTCAATGGAGGAAGACCTTTTTATTTTTATTTTTATTTTTATTTTTAATGGCAGGGAGGAAGACCCATTTGATTACCTCTATTTATATTAGCTAAATTTTGTTCTCTCTTAGCAGGTTCAGGGGATGGCAGTGTGTATGCTTGGAATGTTAGAAGTGGTAAAGAAGTATGATAAGCAACATTTTTTTGGGGTTGTTTTTTTCAATGCTTTTCTATACTCAATTTCTTGCCTTTTCTCCAGTATTTGGTACTATGGTTTGGCAATGACGGGATTCAAAAACTGTTATTTATTTATTTTAACACTCAATAGGCCTTGGTGAGTTAACTACACGAAGTTTCTGAAGTTGCTTGAGCACATGAAGCATGTTAAAAATGGAAAACTAAGGGCTTGTTTGTGTGCAAAAGATTCAAATGAATATGATTTTTTTTTTTTTTTTTGTGGACAGCTACTGATGATATGGGGCCCACTGGAAAGAGCTCTACGTCATCATTTCTTTTGTCATTTGCCAGCAGAAGCCCAAATGAGATGTATTTTGTTTTGGTGCTCCATGTCAAATGATGTCCTAAACCCGCATTTTTGTCAGAAGATGCCTTGTAGATGAAGTATTGGGAGAAGCCCTTGGCTCTATGTCCGTAATGACCCTAGAGAATTTTAGGGCTAGTTTTTTTTTTTTTTTTTGAAAGATACAAACTGTTCATCTTTCCAACTAGGCATTCGTCCATCCATCGATCCTTTAAATTAGGAAAACATGCATTTCTACATCGATTTGACCATTAAACTTAACATCCGACGTTAGATTGACCAGTTGTATCGTACATCTGTACATCTAGGCATCCGAACATCCATCTATCCACCAATTAGCATGATCTAACCATTCATTTAGTTAATCACCAAAGTATCGAACCATTCAATCGTTCATTTACCAATCGAACAATTCAATAGCTTATCCAACCATTCATCTAAGCACCCATCCATTCAATTATCTTCTTATACATTCTTTCATCCGCTAAAAGTGACCATTCATTCATTAGATTACATATTCACCTATTTATCTCACAATTTGATTGGTAATTGTAAATTTTTATTGTACACAAACATGAATAAGTGGTTTTGATCATGATTAATCATTCATTTTTAATTATGACCACACACGCCTCTAATCTATATAAATTTCTTAATGGAGTTGTCGTTTTGCATTCTAAGGTGGAGTGACAGTGATCAAGTAATCTTTGTTTTTAATTTTAATTAATTGTAATTCTATACAATGATAAAGGAAATACATGTCTTAAGTACATGACCAACTTGTGGCTGATACAGTCAATGCATTCTCATTGAGCTGGTCTACCTTTGATTAACATAGACCATTAGATATTGTGATCAAGTCCCTGTAGAGTTATTGTGGACATTTGATTGATTTCATGTATATAAGCCTGATGAAATGACTACAATCAATAGATTGGTACAATTATTTGAACGTTTGTGGTTTGTGGTGGGCCCCAATATGGAATGGTCATCCTTATACCGAGGTGGGCCAAGCTGGGTTCCAATTGTGATTCTCAATGCATTCTTTGTTCTCAAGCTGTCACATGTCAACTTGGCAGATGCGTGCAAGATCCAAGCTGCTCAGTAGAAGGATACACTTTGTAGAAATCATGTGGGCCAAACACATTCAAAATTAATGGACTGTTAAGAGGCATCAACCATTATCCACCTGCAACATACTTTTGGCCTACATGAGGATAGGATCTGCCTTCCTTTTCAGACAAAGCATGTAACTGTCCTGCCTGATGATCGTCTAAGGTTTGAGCACATGATCCATCTTGCTATGTGTGAGATGAGCAGCCCGTAAATGGTCCAAAACAATGATCGTCATTTACACACTCGATCTTAGTCCAACAACTTTCTAGATATACACATGTTTTGAACACTCAACATGTCTCTTTCCCTATATGGTTTGTGTTCACCACATCCTTGGAACCTTGGCCCATTCTCATTCTTCATCCGATTTTACATGTACAAGGCCAAGACCCATTTTATGTGTTCATGGCCCAACACATAGCCGCTACCTATTCCATTAGTATGATTAAGGCTCATCTTATCTCGTATCAACCCATTTGCACGACCAATAGCCGAGACCCATCTTCATTGCTTATGGCCCGTTTGATCAACCACTACACATTCCATTTGCCATATGCCCGGTTCGTAACCCATGGCCTCTTTGTTTAGCACACGACCCTTGGCGCTCTTGCATGGTCCATAACCCATTTAAATTGCTCTCGACCTATTTCATGGCCCGAGGCCCATTTACTGTCTGCGGCTCGTTTGGACTCTATTTTGATGGCTGCAATCCATTCTATTAGTTCACGGTCCGTCTCATTAACCTTCGACAATTTATTAAGCCCTCATTTTATTCGCATGCGTGCAGCCTGTCTCACGGCTCACAACCATTCACACGTTCCATCACCCACCTAAATGTCCGCTGTTTATTTTAATTAGTTTGAGTCTACTTCAATCAGTTCACGTCCCACGACATATAACTTATGACCCATTTACATAAACCATAGTCCACTTGCAAAATTCATGGTCTAATTTCATGATTCATCTTTCATACCACAGTCAAGCCACACACACGGCCCTTTTAAATGCCTTTAGTCCTTGTGCATGGCTCAAAACTCATTTTTTAAAACTTACGCGGCCCAAGTTCCATTTCATATGTTCATAGCCCACAGATCAGCTCATGACCCATTTGCTTTCACGATCCATGGTCTATTCTCATATTAACACCTGCGGCCCATTTACATTACGTATGTCCCACCCTTTGGACCATGACTTAATTGATTAGTCTATGATGTAATGTCTTGCTTAGTCTAATCCAATGTTTTAAATATCGATGATATCTGTCGATATATCCCAAGAGATATCTTATATCCCACTTGTGCGATACGAAATGCACAGGTAATGCTGATATATCTCACATGTTTGATCCGGTGAGCATTTTTAATTTATGATCCTTTTTTTTTTTGTTGAAATTATGTGAAATTAGTGCCAAATGGTTATAAATTCATTGGTTCTTCATGTTTTACATGAAAAATCATGGAGTTGGAGCTTTGATTCGGTATCCATTGGTTCCTCATGTTTTTTTTTTTTTCTTCAAAAATTTCTTTCGACCAGTTGTCAAGAGACTAATTTCGAAGTATTTAGGAGTATTTGATGAAATGATCATCACGTATACTCTAATTTCGAAATTTGAGTGTAGGTGGTATGGTTTGGGGAAAATTCGAAGTTTCCCCAATTTTCCCCAAATTGCTTGCAATGTTGCACTCCAAACATGAAATCAAGCATGTATGAGGGTTGATCTATTAATTTGTTCAATTTCGAAAATAAAAAATCATTTTTGAATAAAAAATAATAAAATAATAAAATATTATTATTTTTTTTCGAAATTTCTTTTCAACTAGCTGTCAATTGAGACTAATTTTGAAGTGTTTAGGAGTGTTTGATGAAATGATCATCACATACACTCTAAATGTTATGCATTCAATTTGAATATATTTGCATTAGTTCAATCAGACAACGCATAGCTTAGGACCCTATACAAAGAAAACCTATTATGTGCACTTCTTTTGTGAGATGTTATAATTTAAAAGTGTGTATTGATGTCTTTTTTAACAATCCCCGTTTCATTGAAAAATTTAGCTATTTTCCCAATGTTTTTCAAAAAGTGCGATATGCATCTATATCCCAAGGATGTGATATGTAATGCGATACCAATATTTCGAACATTGATCTTCATCTAATCATTATTCATGATTGATCTCTTTAATCTTTAGATCCATATAAATTACTCTATTGGTATGCATGCTTTTCAATTGACATGTATTGATACTCGCCAAATTTTAGATATTAACATTCCTTGTTCTAGTATGCTAATCGCCTATTGAATCGCCACTGCTTTAAATTCAAACCCTAGCTAATAATCGATGTACAAGAAGGTACAAATCCCCCATTGAGTAGCATGCAAATCTCATACAATCTGACCATAAATTGGCAAATAAAATTTACCTGGACCGCATCACTTAAATTGGGTACAAGAAAATATCCAAATCCTAACCACACAACATGGGAGAGTTGGACTGCATTGTGCACGGGAAGTAGCCAAGGATGTTTGATTTTTATTACATTACTATCTCTATTTCATTTATTTCATAATATTATACTTGTGTGATTTTCATATTGACATTGTACATGTATTGATTACAAGGATTTGAAAATTCATGGCATTGTTGGCTTTTAGTAATTGGAAAGCATTGATAGTAAGATGTTTCGTTTTACATTTATCAACCTAGAAATAGAATTGGAATACCGGAAAATAGGTGGGGCAACTTAGCGGGAAGGCACTGACTGGTTCAACCCCAAGTCTTTCCTGTACTAAAGACATGCATTTCCTTTATCATTATTTAGAATTATAATTAATTAAAATTAAAAAAGAAAGATTACTTGGTCATTGTCACTCTACCTTAGAATACAAAATGACAACTCCATTCATACATTTATATGGACGAGGACAATGGAATACAAATGATTCTACATTACACTTAAAGTACAATCGATGTGTGGGGTCCACTATGATATTTTAAATGATATTTAAATGTGCTTCAGAGGTTGATTAATATTAGACACTAGAAATGGTCTTGGGATGACCAGAAAATAGGAAAAAAGGATCAACAACGAGTAGACCGATTGATGGCCTAAAAACGGTAACATTTAGACCTTAAACAATGGTTCGAAATTTGGTAGATTTAAACACCTAATTTTCTGTTCAATTAGACAATATTAACCATAAAATAAAGTGTTAAATTTTGTGAATTCGTATGTCGAAAACAACTGGTGTAACTTTGAACCTTAATCAATGATTGATTTTGATCAACTATCATTTCAAAATTTTCTTGTGTAATGAAAAATTCAAAAATCATAATTCATTAACTAAGAAAAAAATAAAACCAATAATAATAAAAACTAAAAGAAAATGTTAGAAGAAAAACTTACATGCAACGTGTATCCTTATCAACCCCCCCCCCCCCCCCCCCCCCCCCCCGGAAATGAGCAAGGGTTCCATAGGAGGGTGCTTAGGCCCCTTTATATAGAGTTGAAGAGGGGAGGTTATGGGTTAACATTAAGAGAGGGGGTTATGGGTGGTGGAGTTATGTAGGTAGATTCCTCTAAGCTAGGTGCACACGTGGTGCACATATGTGGTGTGCACACACCTGTGGTGGGTGCGTGTGTTTGAGGTGTACATGACATAATGTGTATGTGAAACAAAAATGTACATAATATGTACGTAATGTCAATGTATCATGTATAGTACAAATGTGTGGTGATACACACATCTCTTGTTGGCAAGGCATGTGTGGCCACAATTAAAAATAAACAGTTGATCATGATGGAAACCACTTATTCATGTATATGTATGGTTAAAATTTACAATTACCGACCGGATTGTGAGATAAATTGGTGAATATGTAATCTAATGAATGAATGGTTGCTTTTAGTGGATGAAAGAATGTATAAAAACTGAATAAATGGATGCTTAGATGCATGGTTGGATTGGTAAATGAATGGTTGGATGGTCCGATATTTTGGTAATTAACTAAATGAACTATTTGATCATGCTAATTGGTGGGTGGATGTATATTTGGATGCCTAGATGTACAAATGTACGTCACAACTGGTCAATCTAACGTCAAATGTCAGGTTTAATGGTCGGATTGATGTGGAAATGCATGTTTTCCTAATGTAACGAATGGATGGATGCCTGGATGGAAAGATGAATGGTCTGGATCTTCAATTTTTTATTTTTTTCTAGCCCTAAAATTCACTAAGGTCAATGCAACGTCTGTGGCTGTGGGCGACCAGAACGAGTTCATATTCATCTAGGAAATAAAAAAGCAATGGATCTAAAATACTTTTTTAAGTCATCACAACCCTTTATACCAGCAAGTTGGGGTCAATTTTCAAGAAATCTAATAAAAGAAAAGGAATAAAGAACCCTTTGATCTTGTTCTTTTCCCCTTCTTGGGGTTAGATAAGATGTAGAGAGCTGTGGATGAGTTAAGGGAAAGCAAGCTAAGATGAAAATATGACAGGAAGTGTAGTGTTCATAAATGTCATTCAATGGACAAAAGAAACTCTCCAAGTCAATAGAGAACTCGGCCTGAGTTGAAATCCGAGTCAAAGAGGGTTTGAGCACCTTTCTACTGCTAACTACATTCTTCTTAACTGCATGGCCAGGTCACAAGTTGGTTGAGTACTGAAACTGAACCTCCGGTAATAAAATGGGCTCCAGGAAGCCTTATGTTTGTAACTGGATCTTCTGAATTATCATTTTGGATTCCAGACCTCTCCAAATTGGGATCTTATGTTGGAGCAAAGTAGAAATTCTCACCGATGTGCTTTGTTAGATGTGGTCTGCTCAACAGGTATTCTGTTTTCCTGATTTACTTCAAACCATAATATCTAGTTCTTACATTTATCTGCACTTAAGCCTTGATTATCCTATATGCGCTCAGATGTGGCATGCTTGTTAGTGACATGAAAGCAATGTCTCGGGTGGGCTCCACCATGTAGACAAACTGGCACAAAGATTCGGCTGGTCCACTTGTTGGGTGGGCCACACAATGAATCAGTGGATGGTTTTAACATTGTCCACGTGATGTATATTTGACAGGCTTCATGATTGATAGTATTATATTTTTGTGTCGGGGTCATCGACATGGTTGGCCCACATCATGCATGGCAATGAAGTCCCTAAAGCTTGGATGTACCTGGGCATAGGAAAACTGCACTCAATATTGGCATTGTTAACATTTTTTCCTCTTTTAATCATTATCCGTTGATTGTGCACTTTCCAGAGGTGGTGAGGTGAAATTTTCTGGCAAATGAACTCTGTATGATATGCAACTCTCGGATTTTGGGGGGATTGATCGTGTTCAGGAATCTGCTTCCGTCAACAGAAATGTAGACACAGATCCTCTCTCCCTCTCAAAAAAAGAAAAAAGAAAAAAGAAGTTAAGCGACGCACGAAACACTGAAGTGAGTCGATCTACTGTGCCGACACTGATATTCAGTCTTTCAGTTCATTTGATTCTTTTCTTCCCACTTAGTTGTGTTCTGTCTCTGCTTCCTAATATTTTTTATGGCCTAATCTTGTGCTCTGTATCTATATTGAGGGTGGAATGATAGCTGCATTTGCTTGTGTTAGATGAGATGGATGTAGGGGATTCTTCACACGTGTTCGAGAAATTCATCTGGATAGGGTGCAAGTGAAGATGCCCTGGACCATAAGCCTACAAGTGTGGTCTGCCTGATGAGTGGACATGTCCGATGCTTTGGGCAGGTACACATCTGCACTGCCCCCTACCCGGTGAATGATCTTGTGCAACTCCGCCCTACCTGATGAATGATCTTCTGCAAAGCCCCTTTTCCATCTCGGACGTGCCAGTAAACTTGGCATTCTTCATATCAGGGAAATCATAGTTAGGTGTACCTTTCATTTTCGGAGAACAATATACAAAGATAGGAGGGTTGTTAGCTGGATTGCGTTCTAGTGTTTTTTTGCTGGAAGCAGTGGCTGGAATGTAGAAAATTACCTCCCCTTGTTTTGGTGATTCAGTCCTAAAACGCATCTAGAAAAGGCCATTGAAGTGGGCGATGGTGAATTGTTTGTTTGGTATACATGTTCCTCGATCCAAACTATCAATACTGTGGGACCGACTGGGTATGATCCCAAGCTCAACATGATTGAACAGGCCTAACCTTCGAATTATGGACATTTGTCTATTGTATTTGGACATTTTCCCTTAATTGTCGATTTCACAACTGCTAATCATATGTTGTGCAATAGCATGTTTTTTTGTGTTTATGACTGATTAATATGTGCCCTGGGTTATTTGAGCAATTTAGACTTACTGTCTGGCTTTCTGAAAGTACGGCCGCATTGTGCTGTTAGTATATCAAATGACTCGCTGCTATATACACTAGATGGCATGGTTATTTTTCTTTTAGGAGTAAATCACATACAAGCATTGACATGCTAAGCTTAGGGCCTGTTTGGATGCACTTCCTCAAACGGGAGTTTCCCAGGTATAAGCCTGTTTTTTTCAAGAGTTTGTAAAGTGCATCCGGATCAAAATGTGTTTTGTCCTCAAATGCTCTTCCAGAGGGTGTCCAAACGGGCCCTTAACCTGCTATAGGGTCCTTTTATTTGTGTATGGCATCCATGCCTGCAGATAACGTGCCCATTATGACGATCACCTGGCTCAAAAATCCAGACTATGCATTTAATCATAAGGTGGAACGAGTGGGTTAGGGCATCTATTGATTTTGATTGTGGTGAACCTGGTGAGCAGATCGGTCTGATTCTTGTGCCAGCATCTTCATAATAGTGCTCGCCTTTTGCACAGCTCAAGATGTGCTACATGTCCTCTGCTGGAGGGAAAGAGCATCGCTTGGCATAATACAGCCCTAGTATTCTGTAATGGGAACCATGGGACTTGTTTGGCCCATTGAAGGAAAAGGAGGTCCCACCTTCCCAAAACAACTCGCTGAGATCATCAGTCGGGCCTGAACTTACACTTGAGTCTGTATTGAATCCAAACCCAACTGGGAACTAATACATAATGAGAAATACTAAAGTGCTTTCGGAGCACTGTATGTTATGGTATTCCTAATTGCACTGGGACACTAGATGATCCAATCCCTTCATCTATGCTGTTACTTAGGTCCAGCGCACTTATGGGCTACTATGAAAATATCACACTGACTTGGCAAAAATAAACCATTTAATCAATGTCTTTTAAGGTGGAGGGTCAAGAAAATCTACACAAAAAATAGTTCCAGTCAGCAATATGATCCATCTATCTTTCACGGCTAATAATGGATTGCTTCTGATTATGAAGAATCACCTTTGTTAGGAAATCATAACAATCCAATCCATGGCTTGGAAAAAAAGGATGGCTATGGAAAAATGGCCAAATCAAGGGTGGATAGAAATTTAGAGCTGTACACGAGCCGAACCGAGTCGAGCTTGGCCCAACTTGACTTGGCTTGGCCAGCAGGCTACCCCAGCTTGAACTCGGCTCAGCTCAGTCCTCGAGCTTGATTGGCCAGGTTAGCTTGGCTCGGTCAGCAACTCGGGTAGCTCGAGTTTAGGTTTTAGAGTTTTTAATATATATAATATATAATTTATTTAAATATAAAAATATTTATATTAAGTGAACCCGACCCGGGTCGAATTGATGTGAACCAAGTCAAGTTCAAGTCAAGTTCCGAGCCGAGTTGAGTTGAGCTTGGTCTAGCTACCTCGAGCTTGGCTCGAAATTTTTCCAAGCTCAAAAAATTAGCTTTACTTGCTTGAATCCAGTTTCGAGCGGAGCCAAGTATAACTTTTCCTATTTGAGTAAAACGAATTAAATGAATTAACTGAGCTAACTCGGTATGTGTACAGCTCTAGATAGAATTATGCCTCTAGATAGAATTATGCTGACAGTGATTTTTGCATGGTAGATGAGTCTCCTTTTGAAACTCCTGGGGCCCATAAATCAGCTTGATCCAAAAATTAGGTGGGCCACAGCAAAGTGGGAGGAGATGACTGCCCTGATTTTGACAGCGGCCCACATGGGATGAGTTTTCAAAGTTTGTCCCCAGTTCTAGCTCTCCAAAGAAAATTTGTTCACATACACATGCAAAGGTCCCCACTTTCATGGTATATTAGCATTGTCCCTACAACTTTTGAATGAATGAATGAACAGTTCGAATCGACAATAGGCCATCCATGTGCCATTTAAAAGCTTGAGGGATGTTGTTAACATTCCCATAAAGGTTGGCAGGTTAGCAACACCCACCCCTGCATTTGGAAACTGAATAAAAAGTGGTATTTGTTTGTTCTTTCCTCCATCCCATTCGTAGTTATAAGATAGAATTCTGATCATAATTCATGAACTAGTATAGTCTTTGATTATTTTTTGTATTAGAAAGATATAGGTTGAAAAATCTATTGATACATGGAATATTATGGGATGATTAAATTATTACTAAACAAAGATAAATTGTAATTATACAAATGAAATACAATCAAAAGTGCTTTTTTTTTGTTAAACCATTTCAATAATATATCAAAATCTATTCTTGTTGATTGAAAGGAATTCCTGCGAACTAAACAAACAACGTAAACATGACTAATACAAGTAGATGAAATAGCATAGTATATCGGGATACATGGAAGTGTCTTTAAAATCTCATGTATATGAATGTGAATCTTCATGAACAATCTTTTCATTTACCATCTACATCCTCTATAATTAATCATATTGGAATATTTGATCATACATTCTGTGACTTGCTAAAAACACCTGTCCTTGTTTACCAACCATATATTGTCTTACTAAATCCAATTATCTGTTGATACGTCCCTCAAAAATTTCAATTTATGTTTTTTTTTTTTCAAACTGACAAAGAGATCTTCTCAAAATTGCCACTTATGAAATTGTCACAATTTCACAAAGAAATATCTCACTTGTTTCTTGAGAAGAGATGAGAAACATGCTCAATATCTTTTCATTAAATAGTTGCCTTTCACTCTTATTTTTCGAAGAAACCGTGAACTTAAATTAGTCATTTTCATGAAAAGCAGACATGAGATAAGGTAAAGAGGAATCCGTGAGGCACTATCAGCCACTTACCCCACTTCCCTCCAAATTTCATCATGTGGTTGTGCTAGAGACAAACAATCACGGATAGTTATGAGGATGATATCCTTCCCAACGGAATCTCTCGTAAGTCATTGGACATGCTAGTTTCATGTAACCCACTTGATATCTCTGTACTCGAGAATTAACAAATTAAAATCAGCATTGTTCAAAGAATATCAGGTATTTGTTTTAATCTCTAATCATTTGATAATTTCCATAAGTATAAGACCAAAGATTCTTTTACAAAAAAATCCATCTTTTTCTGGTTAGGTGACCCTTATTGTACCCTTTATTTTATTATTATTTATAAAAAAAAGGGAGCACGCCATCTGATTTATTATTAGTAAAAGGATAATTACAGCTAGGTAGGCAGGGTATAAACCTTACTCCAGTAATGCCATAAAACCTCAAACAGGGCTGAGCACACCTGGCACGTATCCTGGCCAACTCATTACCAAGCTAATGCTTCCAATTCCAATCCATCCATGACCAAGCAACCCCTTCTCTGGGCAGCTCCGCAACCTCCCAAAAGGTCCTATCTTGAAACCACCACTCCTATCCTTATCAGGCTATCCGCCACTGAGATATTTTGTCGTGAACTACATCCACGGTAGAATCTCCTTCATCTCAAACAGAGGTGTATATATATATATATAAAATCCGAATGTTCGGCTGTGCATCGGTTCACACGGAACTCGTGTGAACTTTATGAGAACTCATCATAGGTGATGTGAGTCCAAAATCGAACGGTCCACATGATGCAGCACCCCCATGAAATCCCAGGGCCCAACTTTTACTTCGATCTCAAAATTTTGGTGAGCCATGAAAAAAGAAAACAATTTCCTCCCTTGATTTACATTTCTCTTTGCTATGGTCCACCTGAGTTTTAGATCAGGGTGAAAATTGATCCTGAAAGGTTTCATGGATGCCGCATCACATGGACCGTTCGGATTAAACGCCCTAATACGTGTGCAAAGGTACGCAGGGTGAGCTACACACACACACATATGGAAAAAGGTTCTATGCGTCCAGCTCATGGGAACTTCCCATGAGGTCGAGATGGTGGGCTCCACCGTGATGCATGTTGAACATCAACACCATTGAGTCAGATGCACCATTCCACGATGGGCCTAGGGCTTAAAAATCAAGTCTTTTTGCCAACAATCCAAGTGTTTGAAAGTTATTTATGAAAATCCATTCCGTCCATTCGATTCAGGGTGAAAAACCACAAGGAAGGATCGCTTTTGAAGTAAAATCAGCATGACCCACAAGGTTATTGCTCTGTCGTCCATTTCCGTATTCAACGGTTGATATCTTGTGACCCGGTTACATGGAGACAAAAGGAGAGCTAGCCGACGGTAATATCCACCCTCCGGAGTGCATGGACGGCTCAGATCACTCAATGGAGTAGTGAGTGGACCCCACTACATAAAAACGGCCAGTGCCGTGAAGACGTTGTGCAATGTCTTTGAATTGGGAGAAGAAGATGTCAGTCAGCGCATGCTGACCGACTTTGGTAAATCTCGTGCACGGCCGGTGCACTTGGACTCATGTACATGCGATGTACATGTGGTCTCAACGTGACGTTTGTGGGAAATCCTCTCCGTCCATCTTCATGTCAGCTCATTTAAAGCGTTGAGACTGAGTTCGAAGCATATCCAAATGACAGGCGGGCCCCAAATCACAATCTCAGGGCTGCTGATTTGTCCAATTTGGCTGTTTGTACAAGGATTCAGGAGCTGAAATTTGACGTGTACGGCTAATTTGTGTTTCTAATGATGCACATAAAGTTTCGGGCTGAACAGACGGTGGCAACTACATGATCTACATTCTGGGAGACTTTTCAGGCCCGTTTAACATGATCGACTTAATTTCCTCAGGGCCTGGCCACACTTCAATGGGCTACTTCATACTTCAAGGAAAAATGACTGGAAAGATGCTCCATCTCATTGAAAGACTGGCTGATCAAATCAGCAATTCCTCCTAAGTACCTAGGAAATGACCGAAATAGCACCGTTATGCTGCCGAAATTTCTATCTCCTTGGAGATTAGCTGATCGATTCAGCAATTCTTCCTAAGTATCTAGGGATGACCAAAATAGCGTCGGAATGCTACCGAAATTTCTATATGGAAGACTTTGATTGATTGTGCTTTATTTTCAGAATCAAGGGAATCAGAGGATGTAAATGAACTCAGAATAAATATGATCAATGTTCTCTCATTCTTCTTTGTTATCATTGAATAAATCCCCAAATCAAACACATTTATTTTCTTGTCGAAACAACAATATTTAGAGGTTTTCATGGATGAATTCTTTATTTTTTGGTCTATCCTTCAACAAGTGTTTGGATGCTCTTAAATGTGTACTAAAGCGATGTAAGGAGAAGAATTTGGTTCTAAATTTGGAGAAATGTTATTTTATGGTTCCCAAGGAATTGTGCTTGGACACATACTTTTGTCCAAGAGAATTGAGGTAGACATTAAAAAATCGATCTTATCTCTAACCTACCTCCACCCAGGAGTATACGTGACATGCGATTCTTCTTAGGACATGTCAGATTTTATAGACGATTCATAAAGGACTTTAGTTCTCTTTTGTCCTTTATGCAATCTTCTATAAAAGAATGTTCCATAAAGTAGAGCAAAGAATGCCAAGGATCTTTCTCTAAGCTCAAGGCTATGTTGACCACCACTCCTATCATGCAACCACCCGATTGGAATATTCCTTTTGAAATTATGTGTGATGCATCCGACTATGTTATTGGGGCAGTGTTAGGCCAGAGAAAAGAGAAGAAGCCGTATATGATTTACTATGTGAGTAGAACTCAAAATTCTGCCCAATCAAACTATTCTACCACGAGAACGGAGAAGAAACTCTTAGCCATAGTGTTCATGTTGGATAAATTTAGGTCCTAGTTGAAGGATCCAAGATCATCATCTACACAGATCATGCGGCATTGAAGTACATTCTTTCTAAGAAGGATGTCAAGCCTCGTTTAGTAAGATGGATCCTCCTACTCCAAGATTTTGACATTGAAATAGGAGCAAAAAGGAATAGATAATGTAGTGGTTGACCATCTCTCAAGACTTGACCTCCCTGATTCCCTTGAGCCAACACCGATAAATGACATGTTCCCCGATGAAAATTTATTCAAACTCTCTCAATTACCATGGTTTTTTGACATTGCGAATTAACTTGTCATAGGTTTCACACTGATACATTGGGCTGCACAAGATTAGAAAAAATTTTACACCAACCGAGGTACATAAGTTTTTTCTGTGATGACCCTTATTTGTTCAAATATTGCTCAGACCAAATTCTTAGGAAATGTGAGTCAGATGATGAATACCAAAGTGTAATCTCCTTTTGTCATTCTCAGGCTTGTGGTGGTCACTTTTCTGCTAAAAAGACTATGGCTAAAAATTTGCAGTGCGACTTTTATTAGCCCACTATTTTTAAAGATACTCATGAGTTTTGCAAAGCTTGTGAGTGTTGTAAAAAATTGGGAGGATTGTCCCGTCAAAACATAATGCCATTGAACCCCATTCTAATTATTGAAACATTCGATTACTAAGGCATTGATTTTATGGGACCATTCCCCCAATCTTTTGGAAACATCTACATCTTGTTGGCAGTAGACTCTGTTACCAAATGGGTCGAGGCAATCTCGTGCCAGAACAATGATCATCAAACGGTCATTCAATTCTTAAAAGAAAACATCTTTTCCTGGCTTGGAATGCCTCGGGCCATCATTAGTGTTGGAGGTTCACATTTTTGTAATAGGCCATTCGAAACACTTATGAAGAAATATGACATCTCTCACAAGGTAAGTACTCCATATCACCTGTGGACAAGCGGGCAAGTTGAGATTTTCAATAGGAAAATTAAATAAATTCTGGAAAAAAAAGGCTAATCCTTACCATAAGGATTGGTCAATTCGATTGATCGATGCCTTATGAGCTTGTCGTACAGCTTTTAAGACCCTCAATGGAATGTCTCCCTTTAGACTCGTCTGTGGAAAGGCTTGCCACTTGCCTGTGGAGCTAGGGATAAACTTACTGGCAATTAAAAATCTAAAGTTTAATTTGGGTAACGCTTATATATTACACAAGCTTCAATTGAATGAACTCGAAGAAATTCAAAATGAAACTTATGAGAATTTACAAGGATAGGATGAAGGTGTTCTACGACCAGAACATTCTTTGAAAATCATTGACAATAGGTGAAAAAGTCCTCCTGTACAATTCCCAATTACATCTCTTTTCTAGGGGTAACCTTCGCTCTCGTTGGACAGACCGTTTCATTGTTACTAATGTCTATCCTTATGGGGCCATCGAGATAAAGAATCCAATGAATTTCAATGTTTTCAAAGTAAATGAACATCGATTAAAGTCATTTGTCGAGAAGTTTGATTAAGAGGATATGTCCATGCCTCTGATTGATCCTGTGTATGAGGATTGACCTCCTAGTCTGATGGAGGTGTAGTTAGGTTTATTTCTTTCATAAGATTTAGGATTAAGATAGTTTGATTTTAGTTTTTTTAGTCTTCCTGCACCCTTTTACATGTTGAAAAGTTTGGAAAAGCTTCAATTCTCTTTCTTCAAGTACTACATTCCCATCACTCCTTTCTTTTCGTCGTCTCATGTGCATTGCATGCTTATATCTTTTACACAGAAGACAATGTAGATTTTAGGTTGGAGGTATGGATGAGGTTAACTAATTATTGTTTTCTTAGTCTTTGAGCAAAAATTTTGCAAAAAAAAATCATTTTTTATTTTATTTTTCAAGTAAAAGAACTATTTGGAAAACAAAAGTTTGTGTAATTAAGAATGTTTTGAGTATGATGATAAGATAAGAGAATTAAACTTTGAATAGTTCGAGTTTGATCAAATAAGTAAATTATTGATAAATTCTTCCAATTGACTTGCTAAAAGGACGGTCAAATGTCGCTTTTCTGATTCACAATTTACTCTTGACATATTTTCTAAGGAGGATGCTGGAACTTCTAATCTCAGCATGGAAATCACTAATATGTATTGAGGATCAAGTTTGAGAATTTTATTTACCTTAAAAGATGAAAGAAACCATTTTAAAAAACAGTAATTCGACAAAAAAGGCCATGTACTGTAAAGAAACTCTCACTCGAAAAGACTGTTTAAAAAGAAGACTGAAAGAATGTTAAAAAGGTCGTCGAGATAAAATCAAAATTGGAAAAGAAGACAAAGGGGATAAATTCGGAGTCAATGCTTGAGTAATATATTTTGCCTTGAAGTGATGAGCATGGCTAACATTATAAAATAATAGTTGTTTTCTATGGAGGATAAGTTGAGATTCACCGAGCACATTAGAAATTAAATATACAAACTTATTCTCATGGTCATTGATGTTGGAGCACATTAGAAATTGATATGCGAACTTATTCTCTTGGGTTGATGTTGGAAGACTTAACTTGACCATTTATTTGTGAGATTCGGCTCTAGCTTTTCAAATTTTCACTTTCTCATCTTAATTCTAGTCTTACTTGATTGCACAAAAGATTATTTTCTAAAAGTGATTTGAACATTGAGAATTGAGGATTTCTTCACGCATGTTTTACTCGGGACTAGCAAAATGCTAGTTGGGGTGTGTTGAGTGTCAAATATTACATTTCCACCTATTTATATCTTAGTTTAATGAACATGATAATGCTTAATTGGTATATTTTATACATGTTTATATTGCAAGGTGAGTTTGAGAGCTTGGATTGAAAAGAATTTTAAAAGCATGGACTTGATGCTCAAGAATCACCAAGGCAAGGGACGAATCTTAAGAAACCGAGATTGAAGATTTTAAGACCTCAAGATTCAAGGAAACAAAGTGAAGAAGGAAGTCGAAAGTGTAAAGTGCATAAATTTAGAAAAACTAAACTTCACTGTTGATGACATCGAACACCCTTCGATGACATCGAAGTGAGTGTTCGAAGACATTGAAAATGATTCGATTACATCGAGAATTACATGAAAATCAAGTTTCTTACTGGACTAATTGGGTGTGTTTCTTGATGACACCGAAGACCCGTTCGATTGATCGAAGACCTATTCGATGACATCGAAGGAAGTTCGATGACATTGAGATTTTTGAAAAATGTTAACGAAACTCGCTGGAACATTCTGAACACTTTTTCGATTAATTGAACTCCTTTCGATGGCATCGAATGTCTCTTTGATGACATCGAGGGTATGTTCGATGGCATTGAAGATTACACAGTGTGAAAGGGAATGACTTCTGAATTCGATTCAAACTGAGATTCGACCTTTGATGCCATCGAACACGTTATGTAGAGTGCGTAAATTTGAGGCGGTTTCCAAGTCGGCTGAACAAATCCTATATATTTGGGTTCTTTAACGAGTTCTAAACACGAATATGAGTAGGAATATCATAAAAATTATAGAAAAGGGACATGTTAAAGAAAAAGTAAATTATTTATTACAGTAAAAAACATCCAATTCATTTATATAGACAGGTTCAGAAAATAGCCTGTTAATCAGATTTTGGTAATAAAGATTACTACTATACTATTATACTTAATTAATGAAACTAAGGAACGCATTAACGTGAAGTCGACATTCCTTAGGGTTCAAGGAGCAGAGCAAAAGGGTGGAGCAGCCTCCCGAAAAGTTTTGCTTCTTCCTTAGTTTATTTTTAATGTTTTGTTTGAGAGTTTTAGTCTTAATCATGTTTATGGTTAACTAAACCTCCTAGCTAGAGCTATGAGGTGAAGCTTGTAATTTATTTGGATGTTTATCTTACTTTAATTCAAGTTTATGTTGAACTTCATTGATTTCTAGTTTGATTAAATGAATATTTTTAGTTTTCTATGGTTTATTGTGACCCCAATAACAATAGATGTTGTGAGAACTTTGATTATCTTCTTACTTGTTTTAAGTTGTGAGATCTGTAAAATTTGTGATTCACCATTGTCTCCTGGGCATGGTAGATGGTTGAATTTCATTCCGATCATCACAATGGTTCTTCATGTGGGAACTAATTCAATGAAAAGTTCGAGATTGTTTTAACTATTCCATCTTCCAACTCGATAGGATAGGACTTCGATTCCAGTTGTGTTTATTAAATCAAGTGAGGTAGCATCTTAAAAGTTGTAAGTGGATCTTTGGTGTTCTAGTTTCTTTTTTGATTGATACTTTATTCACAATTATTCTCAACTATTCCAGATTTTAGTTTAGTTCTGATTCTAGTTCTAGTTTTAATTACTTTTCAGAATACGTACAAGTTTTGTCCATATGGATTAGACCTCGTTCTCACGGAGTTATTACTATATCGCAGCCCTGCACTTGGGGTTATGAACATGTCTTCAGACATGTTTGGAAAGTACAATGTAATAACTATCTCATCGATTATTTTTATATGCAAGTATGGACTTTCGAAGACTACTGCATGAAATTTAAGGAGTTGTATCACTCCATATTTGAAATCAATGTTTCCTCGCTGGTTGTAAATAATATCATAGAGTTCGAGGGGGGGGAGCATGATGCACCTCATTCTCATCTTGAACTTCATCAACTGGATGTTGAGGTTGATTTGCAGCCATCAGTTTGATTGACTTAGAGGATCTTAAGTGGTATCTAATCTGGTGATAGATATGCAATCCTTCAACTAGTCCTCATTCGATCAAGAGACGTTGAGTGTTGTCACGAACCTATTTGGGCATGAAACACTCACAACCTCTAAGTTCTAAAAACTACCAAATCTTAGAAATAGAAATAGAAATTCAGAAAGTAGTGCTTAAGAAACAGAGAAAAGCTAGATTGATGTTATCAAAGAAGAACCGCTAAGTTAGATGCTACAAAATAGGAAAGAAAGTTAGTACCTAAAACAAATTCAGGAAATCTAAGAAAAACAGACAAAAAGTTAGTTCTAATCCTAACTAATTCTAAAACTTGAATAATTCATAAAAATACAGCATGTTGCAATCCCCGGTAATGGCGCGAAAAATTTGTTCGGTTGTACCCCAAGTGAAGGGTTGCAATGTAGTGATAATCTTGGTGAGACTAAGGTCGTACCTACATGGACTGCATATGTGTAAATTTTCTAAACTAATTAAGAATTAGAACTAGAAACTAAACTTAAAACTGTAATTGAAAGAGATTGTTGTGTATTGAAATATCAATAAAAGAAACACTAGAGTGCAAATGATCCACTTATAGTCTTTATCTTAATTCATCCTTACTTGATTCACTCAATACTTCAACTGGAATCAAAGTCCTAATCTATCTAGTTGGGTGATAGAGCGGTTAAAACATCATAAATTGTTCCAAAATAGATTCTAAACATTCATAGTATTAGTTCCACATATAACCATCTTGTTGAATTGATTGTAGAGAGTTCAAAGCATCTACCATGCCCATAGTCAATGATAGAACAAGGAATTCTACGGATCAAACAATTACAAAAAAAAAAAAAAAAAAAAAACTACGAGCTTCACTTTTAGCTCTAAATAAGAGATTAGCCAACCAAAGACATGATTAAGCTAAAACTCTTAAAGAAAAATATGAAAAACTAACTAGAAAATAAGAGAACTCCTTGGAAGTTACTACACCCCTTGCTCTACTCCTCTAACCTGAATCCATTCTTAGATTGCTTTAGAGAACCCCAATATATAAGGTTTGTTCAGCCGGCTTTGCAAACCGCCTCAAATTTACGCATTGTGTAACCTTCAATGTTACCTTCCATGTCACCTTCGATGGCACTTTGATGTTGGATGAGTGGATGGGTTAATTTGTTAGCTTAATTCTTGTAAAAAGGTGAAATCTTGATGATGCATAGGTAAGATCATCGCTTACATAGCATATAAGTAAGTACAGTCGCATGCAATGGTGTTGTTAATAGAAAGAGATTGCCTGTGACACATGTCCCGAGCTCTGTGGGATAACCATGATGTATGTGTTTTATCCATGTCATCCATCCATTTTTCAGCTAATTTTAAGCCACGAGCCCAAAAATGATGCAAATACAAAGCTTGAGTGGACCACTCCATAGAAAATAGTGGGAATTGAATACCACAGTTGAAAATCTCTTGAGTATCACATAATTTTTTGATCAAGTATATATTTGTGATTTCCCTTCATCCAGTTCTTATTGTGACCCTATGAACACGTTGGATGGCAAATAAAACATCACGATGGTCCTTAGGAAGTTTTCAAGGGAGTGCATTCAATCCTCTCTTTTTATGTGATGTGGTCCACTTTAGCTTTAAATTTGCATCATTTTTGGGCACATGCCCTAAAATGATATGAGAAGATAGATAGACATCATGGATAAAACACATACATACCATGGCCCCAAAATACTTGAGCCTTGTCATTCCACTGCGATCCACACAACTTATTAAGACCCAATTTTCAAATGAGAAAACCTTTAATACTTTGTAGAAGTATGACAAATGTCATGCAAGCACTTATAAATTACACACATGGCACACAACTAGTTAAATTAAATAGTCAGCAGTATAGATGGATTATAAGTAAAAATTTAAGCTTAATTCATTATCTTCAGATTGGTGAACATTTATTGGACACTTACATGAGAAATATCTAAAGGTGTTATGGAGTAAGAAAATTATTCAACTAATTTGTCATTGGGATTGTGACTTGGTTACAAATGGATCAATCTAGTAAATTTATTTGAGTTTCAACATGAGGTTATGGGTTTGAGTACCCATTGTGGTGAAATTCAATTGTGGCTTGAGTGTGTGGGTGTGTATGCGATGTGAGTGTGTGTTAGTCCTTATTCATGCTTCAGTGGTAGAATCACAAGAGTTTCAACAGGAGGTCATGGGTTCAAGTACCTATGATTTTTTTTATTGGGGAAACATGTACAAGTGGACTAACCTGATGGATGGATTTGATCTCATATATATGTCATTACAGGCACATGTGTGACCACTATAACAATTTAGACTTTTTGCGACAAATCAACTTGTCGCTAAAAACTCTAAACTCGTCGCTGAAAACTTTTTGTGATGAGTGTTACTAGTCATCAATTTTGTTGTAAATAAGGTGTTACAAATTCTATTTAGCGACGAAAACGGTAACTCATCACCAATGACTCAATTATTTGCGACGACCTAATAACTTGTCGAAAAATATAGATAATTAGTGAAGAGTTGACACTTGCCATTGCATATCATAAAATGTCGCTAAATATAAAACTCGTCGTGAATAAAGATGTTTTGTAGCAAGTCTTCGTCGTCGTTAACAACCCCATACTTGTCACAAAAGCTTTTTTTGTGACGAGTGTTGCTTGTCACCAATTTTATCGCAAATAATAATTATTTGTAACAACTTAATAAATTGTCGCTAAATATAGCTTATTTGAGACAAGTTTACACGTCGTCTTTGCATATCGTAAAATGTCGTTAAATATGAAACTCGTTGCGAATAAAAATATTTTGCGACGAGTCCTCGTCGCCGCTAACAACCCCAAACTTGTCGCAAAAGCTTTTTTATGATGAGTGTTGCTTGTCGCCAATTTTGTTGCAAATACTAATTATTTGCGATGACTTAATAAATTGTTACTAAATATAGCTTATTTGTGACAAGTTTATATGTTGTCATTATATATCATAAAACGTTGCTAAACATAAAACTCTTCGCGAATAAAGTCATTTTGCAACGAGTCCACATATTATTAAAGAAATCATAAATTCATGGTGACGAGTGTTGATCGTCATCAATTACATTGTGTTGAGGCATAAAAATGAATGATAAATGAAAAATTACGGAGAAATTAGAGGAAGAAGAATGAAGAGATCAAGATGAAGAAATGTAGATTTATAGCGTTTACGCGAACCCACGCAAACCACCCGCATTGGTGTAACACTTAAGCTGAATTGTTTAAAATTAATGGTTGAATCTTATAGAAGGTAGGCCCCATGGCACAGAGATTGAGGGTTCGCACGTGTGGAGGCCTATAAATACCCCACTTCCCCTCTCATTTGGATCAATCAAGAATTCTAAAGAAGATCAGAGCTTCGAAGAAGAAGAGATTCATAAAGGTATTCAAGAGAAGATAGAAGAGAAGCCAGTTGCGCCGGTCCACGCAAACCATATTGGTTGCGTGGTCCCGCACAAACCCTATTGGTTGTGGGGGTATCATCAAAGAACCTACATGCGGTCGAAATGCTATCCTTCCTTAGTTCTAGGGTTTTCTCTGGAAGAAACACCTAATACCATTATGTTCCTCTTGATGAGATGATCGAATCGCAAGCCGAAATGTTGGTAGATTTGACATGCAGATCCATATTCGATACTTAAACTCTTGTGATTTTTATATTTTAAGTATTCTAACTTAGAATCAAGGGATCAAAGGATGTAAATGAACTCAATATGAATAAGCGATGATTGTCTCGTCATACTCTCTTTCTGTTATGATTGAATAAGATAATCTCTCAAATCGAATGCATTTGTTTCTTGTCGAAACAAAATGGTGACTCCACTGGGGATTTTTATCTTATTTAAGATTAACATTGAGAAAGTAACAGGAACTTTCATCATAGTTTGGTGTCTTTTCGACGCCAAAATGATGACTCTCAACGGGAACATCCTCCCCTTCATCTCTAAGATAAAATACCGTATTATTTGGATACTAATTGTAATTTTGCATTTTGTTTGAAGGTAAGAAGATATCATTGCAAGTTACAATCAATGGTAAATCTAGCGAAGAAAGTGAATTTCTATTTCACTGCGACCGGATTCGCAGTGGAATATGTAACGAATCATCTTTCGAATAATAGGGTCCAATCTCTTGACAAATCCCAAGTGATGGCCTGAGTTATATCTGCTTCGCCTTCAACATAGGAGGGTGACAAAGGCTGGGTTGTTGTGACATCCCAAAGAACCAGGGCTCAAAATGCAGCAGTAGCCAGAGTGAATTCACCTGCACAAAGAATCAGGGGGTCAGTGATGCGAAATGTTGCTAGAAAGAACCCTGAACTTGCTCCTCTTGCGATATATCCCAGGAAAACTGTTCCTCCATTAACATTGCATGATTTTCTGGCTCTGCCTGCTGTAAAAGCTTGATGGACGAAGGAACAAAAGGGTAAGGAACTACTCGCGAGTTCATCAACTCTTGTATCACTCTAATCCACCGACAGCTATGGAAGTATAGAAAAGACCAATGACACTCCCCCTTTTGTAAGTCTCATTGCATCGACATCTTCCCATTCTACCCCGGCTACAGCTTCATCAGGAAATGGAGAAGCCGCCGTATGCATGGTTGAAACGAGTCAAGGACCACCGCCGACAACAGAGACCGTATAACTGAAATGGCACAAGCACAAAGAACATTAATGGAAGAATGTAGGAACCTGTGGGAAGTTTTAACAACTCTCGCACATAATGTGGTGCAAATGATAGCTCCTCCAATGATGGGTAACATGAACGGACAAGAACAACAACCCAAAGGTTCTTAGCCGGCGAGAACAGGATTGCTCGAATCCGCTCCCACAACAAGAGCGACAACTCAAGAGGAAGTGTGACAAGTTGTCGAAGAAGCTGTCAAAACAGAAAGAGAACGCGAGATTGTTGGCCGATTCAGATATCGAATGCCATATCCGAGAGAGGTAGAAGATGTCCCTTTTCCAGCTAACTTCAAGTAGCCGGATTTTTAGGAATTTAATGGGGACAGATCGCCAAAAGAACACCTGATGCATTTCATCACCAGTATGGGAAACTTCTCTACAGTACCGCAATACTGCCTTAGGTTATTTGGCTCTTCCTTTACTAGTAAGGCATTTCGATGGTATTCCAGTTTGACACCGTGATCGATGCAGACCTGGGAACAGATGCAGGACATTTTAATGTCAAAATTTTTTTCATCAAAACGTGACGTTAGCATCACG